>NIVC01001948.1:2500-112500 GCA_002269645.1 Macrostomum lignano
TCCGGTGTAGCGTCTCAACAGTAGGACAAGGCCCAACAGACTTGCTAGCGCGAGCAGAGCAGATACTAGAAACATTATTGCACTCACTGTTACTGAGCAACCGGTGTTGTCTCTACAGGTCAAGTCGCATCTAGCTTATATATACAGCTGAATTCATGGTTGCCAACTCGTGTCGTACTTTTGGTGCAAACTGAACTTAAGTAAGTCCTTCTTGTGTCACCCATAACTTTTAGCTTGTTTGGTGCTACTCGTATGTGGATTCGTGGACGGCCATGCAAAGTGTCCGAGCACTTGAGTGCTTTCATTTTTGCTTGTTGTTTTCAGCATTTCGAACTATAGCTAGGAATGCGAACTTGAAAGAAGAAAATAGACCAACCAGATATTGCGGTAGACAGAATTATCAGATTGAATCTGAGGCGCAAGTCTTGCTTTTTCACTTTCTAAACTAAAAAGGTGAAATATTGTTACCCATTTTAATAGGAAAATCCAGAAAACAAAACTTATAAGGTGGAATTTGTCATTCTGCCGAAATAACTGGATGAGACCGGACCTGGGGGGGGGGGGGGGCGTGACAGCCACTTAAGGAAAGAGGCGGTGCTCAAGAACTTGAGAACGGCCGAACTCGGCTCGACTATAGCGATAATTTTTAAAAGAAAGATTTTGAAATAGTAAGATAGCAATGACCAGCTGATAGCAACCATGTTAGGGGGAATTTCGGTGCAGCCGAACTACTAGTACATTAACTTGAGCTTACGAACTTACCTACGAGCATTTGAAACACTGTTCTTTTTGAAGAATTCCATCACAGTTCCATTGCTGCGTGAAGAAAATGTCATGTTCCATAATATTATTCGAATATGCATTGAATTTTTTAAACGGTTTCGGCACTTTTATTTTAGTATATAATTTCAGAGATTATAGGTTTTGTACATAGCAGCTGAAAGAAATTCAATATGTCTGATCTTTCTCATCCAATTCTCAGTGTTCGTTCGTTTAGGAACCACCATCAAGCTATGGTGATGAATATCAGATGCCCAGAGGCTGCTTTCTAAAGACCCTGACAGCCTATTTTGTTTGTTGTTGTTGTTTGTTTGTTGTTGTTACTGTTTTGGTTGTATGATGTATGATTTCTCGACCTCAATTGACCCTCATGTCAACAAAATACATACATAAAGATCATAAATGCATCATATTATTAACGTTTTCATAGCGTATTTTCGACTAAGTGCAGTAGTTTTCTTACTCAAAGTATTGAAAGATCGCCTCTGCAATGCCACTGGGGAATCTCTACACTAGTATATGGACTTAGCAATACATCACTTTCGCTGAATATACACTCAGCTCTGGACAAAATGAATAATAAATCAAATCATCGGTGAATAAGGAAAATTAAACGCCAGGATTTTCTGGGGAGGCAAGAGTAAAGAAAAAGAGGATAGCCCCCTAGAGAGGACGCTATTGCGAGAGCTGCGAAGGCAAGAAAGTGAGAAATAGAAGTGCGCCTTTCAGTTTGACTGAACATTCTGTTAATTTCGTCAGAGTTTTTTAACCCAAGAGGAACACTACTAGCTATATAGTAAATACAAGGCGATCCTTCCATTTTATCTTAGTAAACAAGTGTGAAATGAATGCAAAACGTTAATCTTAGCAAAAGCCGTTCATAAAACATTATGTTTCGAATCTCCAGTCATTTTTTCGGCATACTCGTTTCATTTCGAATTCGGAAGCCCCAAAAAAGTTAAGAGATTGGGAATTTAGTACTATAATAAAAATTTGAAAGCTTCCCTAGCTGCTTCAATTTGTCAAACAATAATCTAAAATTGAGTGTACATGCAGTTCTTCCTTTTCAAGCTGTTACAAGCTGAAAATTCACAATTGTACATCTAAGTTGTGACTTTCAGGGGCTTCGTCACCGGGGCTAAAATGAGTGCCTGCGGCGCTAAAATGAGTGCCTGCGGCGCTAAAATGAGTGCCTGCGGCGCTAAAATGAGTGCCTGCGGCGCTAAAATGAGTGCCTGCGGCGCTAAAATGAGTGCCTGCGGCGCTAAAATGAGTGCCTGCGGCGCTAAAATGAGTGCCTGCGGCGCTAAAATGAGTGCCTGTGGCGCCAAAATGAGTGCCTGCGGCGCTAAAATGAGTGCCTCCGACGCTAAAATGAGTGCCTGCGACGCTAAAATGAGTGCCTCCGACGCTAAAATGAGTGCCTCCGACGCTAAAATGAGTGCCTGTGGCGCTAAAATGAGTGCCTGCGGCGCTAAAATGAGTGCCTCCGACGCTAAAATGAGTGCCTGTGGCGCTAAAATGAGCGCCTGTGGCGCTAAAATGAGTGTCTGCGGTGCTGAAATGAGTGCCTGCGGCGCTAAAATGATTGCCTGCAGCGCTAAAATGAGTGCCTGTGGCGCTAAAATGAGTGCCTGCGGCGCTAAAATGATTGCCTGCAGCGCTAAAATGAGTGCCTGTGGCGCTAAAATGAGTGCCTGTGGCGCTAAAATGAGTGCCTCCGACGCTAAAATGAGTGCCTGTGGCGCTAAAATGAGTGCCTGCGGCGCTAAAATGAGTGCCTCCGACGCTAAAATGAGTGCCTGCAGCGCTAAAATGAGTGCCTCCGACGCTAAAATGAGTGCCTCCGACGCTAAAATGAGTGCCTGTGGCGCTAAAATGAGTGCCTGCGACGCTAAAATGAGTGCCTGCGGCGCTAAAATGAGTGCCTGCGGCGCTAAAATGAGTGCCTGCGACGCTAAAATGAGTGCCTCCGACGCTAAAATGAGTGCCTCCGACGCTAAAATGAGTGCCTGTGGCGCTAAAATGAGTGCCTGCGGCGCTAAAATGAGTGCCTCCGACGCTAAAATGAGTGCCTGTGGCGCTAAAATGAGCGCCTGTGGCGCTAAAATGAGTGTCTGCGGTGCTGAAATGAGTGCCTGCGGCGCTAAAATGATTGCCTGCAGCGCTAAAATGAGTGCCTGTGGCGCTAAAATGAGTGCCTGCGGCGCTAAAATGATTGCCTGCAGCGCTAAAATGAGTGCCTGTGGCGCTAAAATGAGTGCCTGCGGCGCTAAAATGAGTGCCTGCGGCGCTAAAATGAGTGCCTGTGGCGCTAAAATGAGTGCCTCCGACGCTAAAATGAGTGCCTGTGGCGCTAAAATGAGTGCCTGCGGCGCTAAAATGAGTGCCTCCGACGCTAAAATGAGTGCCTGTGGCGCTAAAATGAGTGCCTGCGGCGCTAGAATGAGTGCCTGTGGCGCTAAAATGAGTGCCTCCGACGCTAAAATGAGTGCCTGTGGCGCTAAAATGAGTGCCTGCGGCGCTAAAATGAGTGCCTGCGGCGCTAAAATGAGTGCCTGCGGCGCTAAAATGATTGCCTGCGGCGCTAAAATGAGTGCCTGTGGCGCTAAAATGATTGCCTGCGGCGCTAAAATGAGTGCCTGCGGCGCTAAAATGAGTGCCTGCAGTGCTAAAATGAGTGCCTGCAGTGCTAAAATGAGTGCCTGCAGTGCTAAAATGAGTGCCTGCAGTGCTAAAATGAGTGCCTGCGGCGCTAACATGAGTGCCTGCAGTGCTAAAATGAGTGCCTGTGGCGCTAAAATGAGTGTCTGCGGTGCTAAAATGAGTGCCTGCGGCGCTAAAATGAGTGCTTGCGGCGCTAAAATGAGTGCCTGTGGCGCTAAAATGAGTGCCTGCGGCGCTAAAATGAGTGCCTGCGGCGCTAAAATGAGTGCCTGCAAAGCTAAAATGAGTGCCTGCGGCGCTAAAATGAGTGCCTGCGGCGCTAAAATGAGCGCTGACAATAGCGATTCTGTTAATAATGTACATGTACATGTAGAATTCTTGGCTTTGTCCCCCTGTCATAAAATCCATTACGACGCCCCTGCTGGAGACCGACATGACAGCAGAAATTTAATTTCTAAATTCGGCGTGCTTCACAAGTGGCGTAACTTTCATGGTCCCATATAATATACATGTATATAGCCAATATATACCCAAGTGGGAATTTTAGCCTGGCGGTTAGAGCGTCGGAGTCACGACTGAACAGTCGGGGGTTCGATTCTTGACCCACTTGGAACTATTTGTGTCCTTGAGCATGAAGACACTTAACTCTGCATTGCTTCAGCTTGCACCCAGCTGTAAAATCGGTGCCAGCATTTAATTTGGGTAATAGTTATGGAGATAATACTAGTAATAATTATTACTAAGGACTACTAGACGTAACAGCGTTATAAAAATACACTAATTCAATATGTTTAACAATCTCTAGAAAGCTTTTGACAACTTAATAATAAGATTTCACTTAATTGCAGTAGTGTAATTTTACATGGGTCAAAACATTTGCGTTCAATTAACAAGCTTTTAATTGCAGTCAACATCAACTAAAGAACAGGTGTATTAACACTGATTTTTTCACTCAAGCAATTGGTGTGTAGCGATGTTGCTTCAAAAGAACCATAATACGAGAATGAAAGTGCTTCTGCAAAAAGTCTACAAAGTATGGTATGGTATATAACAGGACCATTGGTTCAGTGGGGCAGGATGTGCCCTCGCATAGCGTTGTGTGCAGTGTGGTTGCCGTGAACGAATTGAATCAATACAATTATGGGCTTTATTTGCCATCGGCTGCTAAGTTAAGTCAACTTTACTCTGAACAACTCTCTTCTACGAAGAACCTCTTTCTCTCTGTCTGCTCTCGATCGTTCAATTTTTCGTCTGTATTGACATTTTTAACCAAATTTTACCAAATTTCCTAAGTTTCTTAACTTTCTACTAATCAGTAGAGCGAATTGCAAATATTTTAGTTTGGATCGAAACTCGATCTGCAGAAACCGCAAAAGCCTTAATTGCACAGTTGGTATAATCCTCGCTTAAAAGAGTACATGTAAATCCCTGAAATAATAAACAAGGTGTATGCATGTAGCAATCTGCTTTTATCTAATGCATGCGCGTAGAGCGAAAAATGCTGCTTCCGCTTGTGCATGTTAAACTTTAAAAATTTGTTTATCTGCTGTTGGTCATTACTTATTAAACTACTTTCTTTTGATACGTGGATTTTTCTGATAATTATTTTATTTTACCGAATCTGAATCCCCGAATCTAAATAAAGTACAATTGACATATAAACAGACAGTGCTATATACAGTTTATTTACGTTATGAGTATCGAGATACGCATGTAGTCCAAGTAGTGAAAAGTTACAGTACATGAAAAATAAAATAAAACTTCGCTGCATTCGTGTACGGAAAATCATTAAAACAAAATAAGAAAACAATATTTTCGGTACTAAATTTTGTTTCGGTGTATTTCTTATTTTCTGGTACCATCATGCAGCTAATATCCTAAATTTAAAAGAACCGTGACATGTACATATATAATTAATCTGAATTGTAGAAAAAACATTATTAGGTAAAGTTTTTAGTTTTAGCTATGCTTAACATGCCATATTGCCAGCTAACACAAGAACATTTCAACATTTGACAGTTTTATATGTATGCTCGAAACTTTTACAGTCAATGGCTTGATACGCATACAGTTTTTAAGGTGTGCTATTTTGTGATTAATAAATGTGAATCAATATTTGATCGTCGTCCCTTGCCACACGTCTTAAAATATTGAAATGCGATAATTAGCTAGTTTTTTAAAATCGGGAATAGGTTCATTAACAAACCTCGAGTTAATCGTGAGTTTCGACGCCCATATGCAGATAAACAAAAAACCCGGCACAAAAATGAACGTTATAACGACCAACTTAGAAACATGAAAATTAAAGAACTAAACCACTTACTGCGGACAGCTGCATTTATCAAAACCGATTTGAACTTTAACGCTGATGATACATACATGTAGTAAAGGATATGCATTCTTTTGATTGGAATTCTTCTTTTAAATGTTTTGGGGAAACTGCTAGGGTTTTTACAAGATATGGAGCTAGACTACAATTAATATCAAAAGGAACAATATGTGTGCTGCAGACGCAAAATGTTCTGTATTTAAATACGGGAATTGGAATGAAGAAGCTGATAGCTACAATGTTCAATAACGATTCAGTACTGTACATGCAGTTTTAACCCGCAAAGAGAATATTTTTGTGTCAATTACACATCTGAAACGCTTAGAAAGATTTTTTCAGTTTTGATTGTCGAAACTTCAGCTGAATTAATACAATATCAAATATTAGATTTGATTAGATTGGAAGCCGCACAGTTTTCAAGGTGCATGTGGTTGTGTCAGCAGTGGTTTCTTATCAAGTTTTTACCATGCTTGTTGATAATTTGTCTGTGCTTGGCTGATCTACGTCTGCACCTGCCTGAAGATGGCCTCCCTAGCTGGCATCGGCAGGTGTCTGGCCGAGAGTCCGGCCACGTGTCTCAATCTGTCCGGCTTGCGCGCCATCAGGTCGGCCGATTTGCGCAAAAATCTCCGATTTGTGAGGGCGATAATCACAAAGTTGAAGTAGGAATCGGCTATGATAAATAGATTGCCAACAACTCGACTGATCACCACCTTGGCTGTCTCCTCGCCCGAGTCTAGCGCGGCCAGAACCGTAGTCGGAACCTCGCACTGGGCAAAAATCAGAGCGACTAGCATCACGCGCAGCACCGCCCTGGCTGAGACCTGCGGTCGACCGTTGCCGTTTCCCGTCGCAGTCGCTCCGCTGACGCTCTCGAAGGCGCTGCTGTCGCCGCGAGTGATGACGCCGCGAACTCTCTGTGACAGGGACAACCTGCGCAATTGGCTGCCGCCGCCTCCGCCGCTGCTACCGCTTGGAGCTGTCAAATCGTCAGACGTCAACAACCGATGACCGGCTTTGTGACGCAACAGCCTCCAGGAGATCACTAGGGAGATGGTGAAAGCTAGGCTGGCTGGTACAGGACCTTGCAGAGCGAATATTACAGCATGAATTGTGTCGTGATTGTGCGACAGCAGCTGGATGTAGTGCGGAATCAGGTCCGTTCTCACGTAGATGTTGACTGCTTCGGCTGAGAATCTGGTTGGGATTTGAAGGCGTTTAAGGAGGCTGTTGGCTAGTTTGTTGAGTTTATGATACAGAAAAACCTGAATTTCTATTCTTGATGCTTTGAAGATGGCTCGATAATTGTCATAAGCTCTCGCTGGCTAAATCCTTGATTTCTTACAGACTTGACGTTTGCCAGAAAGCAAATTTTCTTATTTTTCTTTCACCTTAGCAGAACGGTACCGAGATTGCATGAGCAGCTCATTAACGATAATTTAAACCATGAGGGCTCGCTATGGTTTTCATGGTGAGGGAAGGGGGAAGCCAAGAATTCGACATGTACATACATGAATAAATTCCTACATGTACATTATTTTCAGAATCCGTGTTATCAGCTCTTATTTAGCGAAGGCATTCATTTTGGCGCCGCAGGCATTCATTTTAGCGTCGCAGGCACTCATTTTAGCGCCGCAGGCACTCATTTTAGCGCCGCAGGCACTCATTTTAGCGCCGCAGGCACTCATTTTAGCACCGCAGGCACTCATTTTAGCGTCGGAGGCAATTATTTTAGCGCCGCAGGCACTCATTTTAGCACTGCAGGCACTCATTTTAGCGCCACAGGCACTCATTTTAGCACTGCAGGCACTCATTTTGGCTCCGCAGGCACTCATTTTAGCGCCGCAGGCACTCATTTTAGCGCCGCAGGCACTCATTTTGGCTCCGCAGGCACTCATTTTAGCGCCGCAGGCACTCATTTTAACGCCGCAGGCACTCATTTTAGCACCACAGACACTCATTTTAGCTCCGCAGGCACTCATTTTAGCGCCGCAGGCACTCATTTTGGCTCCGCAGGCACTCATTTTAGCGCCGCAGGCACTCATTTTAACGCCGCAGGCACTCATTTTAGCACCACAGACACTCATTTTAGCTCCGCAGGCACTCATTTTAGCGCCGCAGGCACTCATTTTAACGCCGCAGGCACTCATTTTAGCACCACAGACACTCATTTTAGCTCCGCAGGCACTCATTTTAGCGCCGCAGGCACTCATTTTAACGCCGCAGGCACTCATTTTGGCGCCCTGAATCAAAATTATTTATTTTTATACCGGGTCACAAGTTGGAGTGTGGGGAGGTCGACAAAGCATTGGCATGTCCCCCATAGCTTTTACTGGGGAGTACATGTCCCCCCCGTGGTGACGCCCCTGGTTTAAACTGCAGCCAAAAAAACACACTACCCACTACATGTGAAAAGATCCACTAACTCCGCTCGTAGCTGAAGGAGAGCTCAAATAAACAAGAATTATTAACGGCTGTTGGAAAACACGCCACTTAGAATTTAGGTGACACTTGTGGTTGGGATCCAATTAATTACACAATAATGCCCACGTGTTGTACGGCAAAATTCTAGTCAGATTAACAAATCTTTTTTTACGATTACTAAAGCGCTACAGAAATTTCTGACCTCATTGTGTTTGCGGCCTCACGAAAATATATTGATTCATGCGACCATTGATCTGCGGGTCTGCCAGGGCAAACTGCCAACTTTTTGGGAGTCTTCCCATTTCCTATCTACTTCTTGGGGCTAAAAAAGGAATTAAGGAACAAGTTAAATCAATTGTATGGTGGATTGACTGGGAAGGATTAGGCTTGCAGCCATATATTATTGCATTGTATTGCCTTCTCTGTATTCAACTGATTTTCCTATAAAGAAAAAGGATCTAATGTATTTCTAAGAAAATCCGCATAGTCTCAAGAACCTCCTTCGTTCTTCCTACACCCACACATAAGTTGAAATTTTGTTTTAATTATTTCGCATTTAATGTGGATCAGTCTTAGAGGACGAAATTCTTCAAAAAATCTGCAAAGATCGAAGAGTTTTTTCTGACGTCAGTCACTGCAAACCAAATGCTTTGAAGTTCTGTACTGTAAAGTGCAATTTGCTGCGGATTGACAATAAAAGTTTTTCCCACTTGACACTTCTAGCGATCTGCTGACGTGTAGCAAGCAGCGCAGCGGTAGGCAACACACGTCATCGCAAAAACTGTCAATCTGTCATAACAATGCATTTGGTTACTTGCTAGGTTTAGATTTAAGCCATGACGTCCTGACGTTTGTGCACGCAATTACGATAGAGCTTCAAGCATTGAAGTACTTTTACCTGACGGAAAATTTCTTCTATGATCAGGCTATGATCAATATCATACTCAAGCAGGCCTGCTCTTACCGGATGCAGTTAGGCACCAGAGCGAAAATGTAACAGGCGGCAAAGGCGGTCCTGGCTTTGGCGGCTGTCAAGGTGACCCTCGACCGCATCGGCGAAGCGATGGCCACCAAAGTGAGCGCCGTCTTGACCACAATGCAGTAGTTTCTAGCGAACAGCAGGTAGTTTGTCGAATAGAAAGCCACTAGCAGAGGAATTGGAAAGTACTTTCCGCCCTTTGAAACGCTGAACAGACTGCTGGTTGTAGTAGCATTTTTGGTAGTATCTTTGATGCTGAACAACGAACTGGACAGGTTGGTGGTGGCATTATTCTGCAGCAGCTGATCGATGCTGCCATCCAAACAGGCGGCTCGATTCTCGGCAATGTTCGCCAGCTTCAAGCTTAAACAGGCGCCGCTGCTTAGGCAGACGAGCATCTCCGTGATGACGATGGTTAGGAATCCCGTAACGCTGTTGGAATCGGATTTCAAACGGTGAAACACGAATGCTGAGAATGCGAATGCCAGGCCAGCTAAGAAGGTGAAGGGAGCCACGACGATGTAGGGGTAGTACTCAATGTCCAGCAGCCGGCAGAAATGCTCCGCCGAGTTCGGAGCCATCCCGTTCGATTGGGGTTGTTGCTGACCGCGGGAACGACGAGTTGTTGAGGCACCTGTCAGGTAATGGATTTTGAACACCTTGAGAAGTATGAAAGATCTGATACGAATACTATCCTTACATGTAGGCCTTAGAGAGATAATTTTTCTACAATTGATTGAGACTATCGATTGTTTTTGCAGGGAGCACCCGATGTTTCAGCAGCGAGCACCCGATGTTTCAGCAGGGAGCACCCGATGTTTCAGCAGCGAGCACCCGATGTTTCAGCAGGGAGCACCCGATGTTTCAGCAGCGAGCACCCGATGTTTCAGCAGGGAGCACCCGATGTTTCAGCAGGGAGCACCCGATGTTTCAGCAGGGAGCACCCGATGTTTCAGCAGCGAGCACCCGATGTTTCAGCAGGGAGCACCCGATGTTTCAGCAGCGAGCACCCGATGTTTCAGCAGGGAGCACCCGATGTTTCAGCAGGGAGCACCCGATGTTTCAGCAGGGAGCACCCGATGTTTCAGCAGGGAGCACCCGATGTTTCAGCAGGGAGCACCCGATGTCAATACAGGAAGCACCCGATGTTTCTATAGGGAGCACCTGATGTTTTTGCAGGGAACCTACAAGATTTTCAGATTTTCGGAGGCCTTGTTATTGTCTATACTTTATTAATATTCGTATTACCGGAGCTAACGGAGTGCCCGTGAAAACTCATTCAGTCAACAGTAAAAGTGCAGTCCGTCGCTCCGTTCGCATCCGCCCCCCCCCCTCCAACCCCAGTCGGAGAAAATCCCAGCTTAATTAATCATCTCTAAAGGAAGAATGTTGAAAATAGAAAAGCAACATGTTTTCCTGGGTTCGCCCTTGTCCCTCTCTTACCTCTGTTTTCGAATCGCATGTCAGACTAACAAAACTAAAGGCAATATATTAGCAGCTTTGCTAAATTTCATAAACGTTGTAGCTACGGAGCCAAATACGTAAAGTGAGTTGCTGGGTTGTTTTGGTGTCTGCGTGTGAGCGAGGCAACCCAGGGCGGGGGAGCCTGTGCCTTCACTCGAATTAATCCCAGGCAGCTTATCTTGCGGCGAATCAAACAGAATGAGTAGTCCATCACTTGGCCTCCCGCGTCTACCAAGTCCGATTCTTGAGCCGCCTCCTGCAACCTTCTTTCTTTCTTTCTTTCTTTCCATCTCTCTCTTCTCTTTCGCACTTTTGCTGTTTACCAGCGCAAACTGCAGAGCTCCCATTCAATTTTCATTTCCCCTAGAATTGCACACAGAAGACATGCCAACCCGGACATTGGGATAGTTTAATGCGCCGAAGTAATGTAATATAATAGTGTCATAAAATTGATTTTTAAGAAATGTTTTCAAAGCTTCAACAGAAAAATTGTGCGATAGAAACAATTTTGGGATAGAGTTGATAAAATTTGATTGCTTCTGTGCTTTTTATGGACGAAGCATACAGCTTGAGATTGGGAGAGGCTTAGCGTTAATAGAAGGGTGAGCTTGAGGGTGAGTGGGAGAGTGAGTAGGAGGGTGAGAAGGAGGGTGAAAGGGAAGATAACAAGGAGGTTGACAAGGGGGTGACAAGGAGGGTGACAAGGAGGGTGACAAGGAGGGTGACAAGGAGGGTGACAAGGAGGGTGACAAGGAGGGTGACAAGGAGGGTGACAAGGAGGGTGACAAGGAGGGTGACAAGGAGGGTGACAAGGAGGGTGACAAGGAGGGTGACAAGGAGGGTGACAAGGAGGGTGACAAGGAGGGCGACAAGGAGATTGAGAAGGAAGCTGACGTCCAGGGTGCGAAGGAGGTGGAGAGGCAGGGAGAGAGGGAAGATGAGAGGCAGGGTGAGAGGGAAGATGAGAGGCAGGGTGAAAGGAAAGATGAGAGGCAGGGTGAGAGGGAAGATGAGAGGCAGGGTGAGAGGGAATATGAGAGGCAGGAAGAGAGGGAAGATGAGAGGCAGGGTGAGAGGGAAGATGAGAGGCAGGGTGAGAGGGAAGATGAGAGGCAGGGTGAGAGGGAAGATGAGAGGCAGGGTGAGACGGAAGATGAGAGGCAGGGTGAGACGGAAGATGAGAGGCAGGGTGAGAGGGAAGAGGAGAGGCAGGGTGAGACGGAAGAGGAGAGGCAGGGTGAGACGGAAGAGGAGAGGCAGGGTGAGACGGAAGATGAGAGGCAGGGTGAGAGGGAAGATGAGAGGCAGGGAGATAAGGGAAGATGAGAGGCAGGGTGAGAGGGAAGATGAGAGGCAGGGAGATAAGGGAAGATGAGAGGCAGGGTGAGAGGGAAGATGAGAGGCAGGGAGAGAAGGGAGAGACACACAGGAAGGAAGCAGTGGAGCTGCAAAATGTCCAGCAGAAGCGTTGCCCCTCTGGAGCAGGCCGCAATCAAGCAGACAAGCGCCTAGTTGGCAGGATACTTGAATTCGCACTCGAGTGTGACTGATCTAATTTAATCGCAAGCTCTATATTTATATCGCAACTTGAGGCTGACCGATAAAGTAAGAGAGTAGAGACGGAGAGAACGCTTAAACAAGACCAGAGTGAGTTCCACTGCGTGCAGTTGAGCGTAATAAGAATTATTAGTGGCGCAGATGCTTTGCTATGCTGTGCGTTTCTCGTTTCTCATGCTGCATGCTAAGGATTTCCCCTTCCGGTTGTGCAGACTTGGCTTCGCATTCGGTCTTCACATCGACAGCTTCAGCCTATACTAAATGGGGGGTTGGCCGCTGCCGTCACATGCGCCATAGTTTTATGACCTCAAAGTGAAATTCCTGGAGACAGCCGCAGGACGGAGGCTGCATGGCTACCTGTGGGGGCCAGGGATCGAAAATGCACATGCCAATGCGACCCTGGAACCCGTCTGCGCCTACATGTCTGTCTGTTTGATTGTAAAAAAATGTTCTAAGGCAGCTATTCGCTATAGAGCCATGGAGTTCTGCAATGGAAACTTGGATTGGAAACTAGCCGCAGGGACTACTATAGGTATTGAATTGCGATGGACACTCTATATGGACAGATATTCCATTGATACATTTTTTCATATTTGCCAAAGTAGATCCAAGTGTATCCAAGCAACGTTGCGTCGAAATTCTGAGGGTGTGAGTGCGTGTCTTGTACGTGCTCAGGAGAATCGCCGTCAGCACTGGTAGTGGGACGATGTCGCTTAAAAAAAACGCTTAAAAACCCACTTCCGATTCACCAGAAGCATCAAACTTTCAACACCGGATAAAAAGTTCTCAGTGCTCGTTGAATCGCCACTTTAGCGACTTGGTAAGACTGTGGCCGTGCGTGATGCGATGAAGATGACGCTTAGAAGAGACTGAGTGAAGAGCGAAGTTCAGTTGATTAATTCTGGTCCGGAGGGTTTTCTAAAGAGAAAGAAAAGACGCAGACAACGCGGCGGTAGCGTGAGTCTCGGACAAGTAAGCTGATCCCGGGAGACCGCCTGGACTTCCCGTCTATGTCTCTGATGGATTCAGAAGACAAGGCTGAGTAACATGATTAAACTTGACGCCTTACACGCTCAGTGTCGAGTGTGTCTTTATTTTCTTACAGAGGGCGATCAAAAATAGAAGACTTGATCAAGTTGATTGAACTCCGACTGAGTGTTTTCGGACCCGCTAATCACGCAAACCATTAAGTTTTGTTGGCTTGTTGTTTCCATTCGAAGTCAAAGGATTTAGAGCTAGAGAGAAAGAGTAGGGTAGGGATTAAAGAAATGGGAATACAAGAAGGGGAGCATTGGATTAGGGATAATAACGGTTCCAGAGAGTACCTTAATTAATGTAAACAAAGACGAAACATCAACATCAACCTGTCTCAAAATATGCCCCCGGCAACTGTCTGAGTGTCAATGTACAGTCAAAATTGTCAGAAAAACTCGTCAAAGTGGCCGAAAAAGTGTCAGAAAATCTAGAGTGGCCAGGTGACACGATGTCAAATTATGCATCAAAAAGTCTCAGAGAGGTGCCAAAAGTGTGTCAGAAGAAGCGTCAAAAGTGTGTCAGAAGAAGCGCCAAAAGTGTATCAGAAGAAGCGTCAAAAGTATGTCAGAAGAAGCGTCAAAAATGTGTCAGAAGAAGCGTCAAAAGTGTGTCAGAAGAAGCGCCAAAAGTGTGTCAGAAGAAGCGCCAAAAGTGTATCAGAAGAAGCGTCAAAAGTATGTCAGAAGAAGCGTCAAAAATGTGTCAGAAGAAGCGCTAAAAGTGTATCAGAAGAAGCGTCAAAAGTGTATCAGAAGAAGCGCCAAAAGTGTATCAGAAGAAGCGCCAAAAGTGTATCAGAAGAAGCGCCAAAAGTGTGTCAGAAGAAGCGCCAAAAGTGTGTCAGAAGAAGCGTCAAAAGTGTATCAGAAGAAGCGTCAAAATGTGTCAGAAGAAGCGCCAAAAATGTATCAGAAAAATCCAGAAATTTGTCAGACAAGACGCAGAAATCAGTCATCAACAGAGACGCAAAATTAAGCCAAATGAGTATGATAAAACAAATAAAGTAATAAGTTGTCAATAAAAGAATTTTTCACAACTCACTTGCCTAGTTGATCGTCAATAGTCGAAATAACTCCGTCAAGATAGAGACAAAAATACTTCTCAGATATAAAGTTACGATTGAATTTGATTCCAATATGAGCAAATGAGGCACTGATTGGGAATCAGTGGACTGTAGCAGCGGCGGCAGCAGTGGACACCGGTTCCTGCTAGTTGTATCCGGGGGCAGAAGCACTCGACCAGTTGCAGAGCTCGCCTCATTGGCTGACTGTCAGCCCTGCGCTAAGCTTCGTCCCTTTGGCTGAATAACTAAACTATTTCTAAACCTAGTCTGCAGCCACAGTTGCTGCTCCAAAGCTGATCTACAATAGAAACGTGAATTAGTCTAAAATAATCGGGAAATGTGTACATCGGGAATGACTCATGTCTACTTACGCTTGGATTACGGTACTAAATTTAGATATAGAGAGGCATTAATCATTGTTAGCGACAATGAGTCAGCAATCATAACAACTCAATATAGGCAGACAATATTCATTATGAGTCACTAGACAAATAGACAGACAATAATCATCATGAGTCACTAGATAGAGACAGACAATAATCATCATGAGTCACTAGATAGAGTGACAACAATCATCATGAGTCACTAGATAGAGACAGACAATAATCATCATGAGTCACTAGATAGAGTGACAATAATCATCATGAGTCACTAGACAGAGAGACAGACAATAATCATCATGAGTCTCTAGATAAAGACAGACAATAATCATCATGAGTCACTAGACAGTGAGACGTACAATAATCATCATGAGTCACTAGATAGAGACAGACAATAATCATCATGAGTCACTAGATAGAGACAGACAATAATCATCATGAGTCACTGGATAGAGTGACAATAATCATCATGAGTCACTAGATAGAGACAGGAAATAATCATCATGAGTCGCTAGATAAGAACAGACAATAATCATCATGAGTCACTAGATAGAGACAGACAATAATCATCATGAGTCACTAGATAGAGTGACAATAATCATCATGAGTCACTAGATAGAGACAGACAATAATCATCATGAGTCACTAGATAGAGTGACAATAATCATCATGAGTCACTAGATAGAGACAGACAATAATCATCATGAGTCACTAGATAGAGACAGACAATAATCATCATGAGTCACTAGATAGAGTGACAATAATCATCATGAGTCACTAGACAGAGAGACAGACAATAATCATCATGAGTCACTAGATAGAGACAGACAATAATCATCATGAGTCACTGGATAGAGTGACAATAATCATCATGAGTCACTAGATAGAGTGACAAAAATCATCATGAGTCTCTAGATAAAGACAGACAATAATCATCATGAGTCACTAGATAAAGACAGACAATAATCATCATGAGTCACTGGATAGAGTGACAATAATCATCATGAGTCACTAGATAGAGTGACAATAATCATCATGAGTCGCTAGATAAGAACAGACAATAATCATCATGAGTCACTAGATAGAGACAGACAATAATCATCATGAGTCACTAGATAGAGTGACAATAATCATCATGAGTCACTAGATAGAGACAGACAATAATCATCATGAGTCACTAGATAAGAACAGACAATAATCATCATGAGTCACTGGATAGAGACAGACAATAATCATCATGAGTCACTGGATAGAGTGACAATAATCATCATGAGTCACTAGATAGAGTGACAATAATCATCATGAGTCTCTAGATAAAGACAGACAATAATCAGAATGAGTCACTAGATAGAGACAGACAATAATCAGAATGAGTCACTGGATAGAGTGACAATAATCATCATGAGTCACTAGATAGAGACAGACACTAATCATCATGAATCACTGGATAGAGTGACAATAATCATCATGAGTCACTAGATAGAGACAGACAATAATCATCATGAGTCACTAGATAGAGACAGACAATAATTATCATGAGTCACTAGATAGAGACAGACAATAATCATCATGAGTCACTAGATAGAGACAGACAATAATCATCATGAGTCACTAGATAGAGTGACAATAATCATCATGAATATATACTAAAAAGAAGTCAATATTCAGTACTAGTGAATTATCACTGTATTGAATAGTTCTTGCTCCCCTAGTAGCAGAAAAATTGCCTCAGCCGGCAAGCAGCTGCTAGTTGGGATCTCAGAAGACGCGCTTGAATATTCTTTATGCATAATTCAGCCTACAGTCAGATTAGGTTGTGCGTGGCTGCGGCAGAAAGTCGCAGAAATCCAAACAGCTGAAGAAAATTACGCCTTGCACTTGCCAGTTGATCGCTCTATACCAGATACATATTATTCTATTTGCTCACAGCGGTGCCTGGACACTCGGGATGATGGCTCTCCCCGATCGGTAACGAGGCAAACGCAGAGTTTTTTTGCAATCTATATTTATCCTCTCAGAGAGCAGTTGAATTTCTTGAGTTGAGAAATCAGTCCAAGCCTCACACAAGATAATGACGCCTCATCAAGGCTCCTCGGATCCGGGATGAGCTTGTATAAAAATTAAATTTGTGTCTTTCCTTCGCCAATCGGGATCAGCAATCTTCAGTTCTCTGGGGATAACAGAAGAGACCCGGTATATTTTGCTAGCACAATTTCTGTTTCAGCAACAGAATATTAATGCTCACAAGGATCTAGAGCTGTTGGGGTCCTTCTGGGGTTCATATCCTGTGGGATATGATGAAGCTTTGATGCTGTGTACTTTTACGCTCGTTTGCTATGTATTTAAGGTTATTATGTATGATTCTACGAGCTACGTTATTAATTAACAAATGTATAAAAAAAATAATAAATATTTGTAAAACTAATGGTCACACTAACGGTGAGAAGAAAAAGAGGAGACTAAGAGGGAGAGACGGAGAGAGGGAGAAAGGGAAAGAGAGAGAGGGAAAGAGGAAGTGAGAGTTGGAGTGAAGCAGGGAAAGGGAGAAAGGTAGGAGAGGGAGAGTGAGAGTGGGAGAGAGGGAGAGTGAGAGGGAGGAGAGGGAGAGAAGGAGGGAGAGGGGGGAAGGAGAGAGAGAGAGACAGAGAAAGAAGAAGAGGCAGAGAGAGAGCAAGAGGAGAGAGGGGGAGAGAGAGGCAGGGAGAGAAGTAGAGCAAGAGGAGAGAGGGGGAGAGAGAGGCAGGGAGAGAAGAAGAGCAAGAGGAGAGAGGGGGAGAGAGAGAGACAGGGAGAGAAGGAGAGCAAGAGGAGATAGGGGGAGAGAGAGAGGCAGGGAGAGAAGGAGAGCAAGAGGAGAGAAGGAGAGAGAGAGAGGCAGGGAGAGAAGGAGAGCAAGAGGAGATAGGGGGAGAGAGAG
Source organism: Macrostomum lignano (assembly GCA_002269645.1). Classification (NCBI taxonomy): domain Eukaryota; kingdom Metazoa; phylum Platyhelminthes; family Macrostomidae; genus Macrostomum; species Macrostomum lignano. The sequence continues at coordinate 20,096 of NIVC01001948.1, forward strand.
AGGCAGGGAGAGAAGGAGAGCAAGAGGAGAGAGGGGGAGAGAGAGAGGCAGGGAGAGAAGGAGAGCAAGAGGAGAGAGGGGGAGAGAGAGAGGCAGGGAGAGAAGTAGAGCAAGAGGAGAGAGGGGGAGAGAGAGAGGCAGGGAGAGAAGTAGAGCGAGAGAAGAGAGGGGGAGAGAGAGAGACAGGGAGAGAAGGAGAGCAAGAGGAGAGAGGGGGAGAGAGAGAGGCAGGGAGAGAAGAAGAGCAAGAGGAGAGAGGGGGAGAGAGAGAGACAGGGAGAGAAGGAGAGCAAGAGGAGAGAGGGGGGAGAGAGAGAGAGGCAGGGAGAGAAGGAGAGCAAGAGGAGAGAGGGAGAGAGAGAGGCAGGGAGAGAAGGAGAGCAAGAGGAGAGAGGGGGAGAGAGAGGCACGGAGAGAAGTAGAGCAAGAGGAGGGAGGGGGAGAGAGAGAGGCAGGGAGAGAAGGAGAGCAAGAGGAGAGAGGGGGAGAGAGAGAGGCAGGGAGAGAAGTAGAGCAAGAGGAGAGAGGGGGAGAGAGAGAGGCAGGGAGAGAAGGAGAGCAAGAGGAGAGAGGGGGAGAGAGAGAGGCAGGGAGAGAAGTAGAGCGAGAGAAGAGAGGGGGAGAGAGAGAGACAGGGAGAGAAGGAGAGCAAGAGGAGAGAGGGGGAGAGAGAGAGACAGGAAGAGAAGGAGAGCAAGAGGAGAGAGGGGGAGAGAGAGAGGCAGGGAGAGAAGGAGAGCAAGAGGGGAGAGGGGGAGAGAGAGAGGCAGGGAGAGAAGGAGAGCAAGAGGGGAGAGGGGGAGAGCGAGAAAGAGGGAGAGACAGAGACAGGGAGAGGAGGAGAGGGGTGGAGAGAGAGGAAGCGGTAGATATAGAGAGATGGAGCGGGAGTCGGTGGAGAGGAGGCCACAGGCAGGAGCGAACAGGTAAACAGACCAGTGCAGCAGTGCCAATCGAATAAATCCCGGCGGGCAGCCACCCTCGGTTCCAATTAGTCGGTGGGAAAATCTACGAAAAAATCTTAAAATTGAACTTTCCATTCCCTTGGCTTTACGCCGAATCCCATTCCAACTAGTAATTAATTTCCACATCTTACGTTTAGCATAATCATCGGTGATTCTGGCTCGCGCAAAGGCATGCCCCATCAATAATTAATAGCAGCTTACATTAGTGCAGCGGGAGGCCGTGCACTTACTGCCCAGCAACAGTCATAAACATTAAAGCGGCCGAGTCATGGGATGGGTTGAAGGCTGAGAGGGAATCTATATTTTCAGTTAGATAAGAGTTCAGTAGGGATCATTCCGAAGGCTTCTCTGAGTTTGACTATAATACTCTCAATAATTATTATAACTAGTAAATAATATTTGAGAAGATGCTTAGAAGCTGCTCCGATCGATAAAAATTAATCGAAAGAAAAGCGAAGGAGCGAAGGAAGGATCATTTTGGAAGTGTCTGGGCTTTATCTGAGGGTTTTTAATGGGTGTGGGGTTTATCTGAAGGTTTTTAATGAGTGTGGGGTTTATCTGAGGGTTTTTAATGGGTGTGGGGGTTATCTGAGGGTTTTTAATGAGTGTGGGGTTTTTCTGAAGGTTTTGAATGAGTGTGGGGTTTATCTGAGGGCTTTGAATGGGTGTGGGGTTTATCTGAGGGTTTTGAATGAGTGTGGGGTTTATCTGAGGGTTTTTATTGGGTGTGGGGTTTATCTGAGGGTTTTGAATAGGTGTGGGGTTTATCTGAGGGTTTTTAATGGGTGTGGGGTTTTTCTGAAGGTTTTTAATGGGTGTGGGGTTTATCTGAGGGTTTTGAATGGGTGTGGGGTTTATCTGAGGGTTTTGAATGGGTGTGGGGTTTATCTGAGGGTTTTGAATGGGTCTGGGGGTTATCTGAGGGTTTTGAATTAGTGTGGGGTTTATCTGAGGGTTTTGAATTAGTGTGGGGTTTATCTGAGGGCTTTGAATAGGTGTGGGGTTTATCTGAGGGTTTTGAATCGGTGTGAGGTTTATCTGAGGGTTTTGAATGGGTCTGGGGGTTATCTGAGGGTTTTGAATCGGTGTGGGGTGTATCTGGGGTTTTTGAATAGGTGTTGGGTTTATCTGAGGGTTTTGAATGGGTGTGGGGTTTATATGAGGGTTTGGAGCTTTTCGGGTCAGCAATTGATACTTTAAGCTTTGCTTGTCCAAAAAAGAACAACAAGGATTCGAAGCTCAGATAATGAAGTTAATCCTTGAGCTTCTTGGCTCAGCTGTTTCGCTCTCAGAAAATTGATTAATTTGACATTTGTTTGGAAATTATTCTATTTGAATAAATTTTTGGGATAACTTTGGAATTCATGGACTTTTATGTAACTTAAATTTTGTTCAGGCAACGAGCGTTCCCAGCTGAGAAATGACTATAGAATCTTATGATCTTATAGTCATTAAAGATCATAGATATAAATCTTGTAGATCTTCGCTAGATATCTTGTAGATTTCAGCTACGCTCGTATATATCTTATAGATCTCAGCCTGATATATTATAGATCTCAGCTAGATATCTTATAGATCTCACTTAGATATCTTATAAATCTCATCTAGATTATCTTACAGACTTCAACTATAGATATCTCGCAGTTTTCATGCAGTTAGAGAAGCCGGAAAAGTACAGCAACAGTTTCAAAAATTCCGGGCGTAAAGTCGGTTTCTTTCTATGAAAATGGGCGCAAGACTTACAGATAAAAGGCGCGCACCGACAAACGAGTAAGACGCACTCTGTTAAACAGAGATTAGGCTGACCTCGAGACCAAAGTCTAATCATATCGCATGAGATCTTGCATGGGTTTATCTAGCTCACAGCTCACAGCCCACAGGTAGTACCTGGCAGTTCTGATCTTGATAGCGCGGGTCGCTTACTCGACTCGCAAACTCCCTTACTCACGATTTAGTAAAATCTGCAACACTTCTGCTTTTGTAGAAGAATTCGAATTTTTTATAGTTCGGTTTCGAGTTTTGCGATTAGAGATAAGGAAAATTGCTGCTCAAGGTATGCATAGTGGGTCAGGTTGACTCGATTGGAAATAATAATGTCGTCAAGGGGTTATATAAACGGTTATTACAATGCAAACAAGAAGCAAAGCTTGTCCAGGTAAAGACACGACAACTCATCCATGTCTGCAGACAACTTGCCAGAAGATTCACTTCGATTGAACCCGAATCAGTACGGGTCTGTTCAGTCAGGGAATGAGTAAGTTGCCTAGGTGGTCTGTTGATGACTGGTAGCACCACCAGACAGGGCCAGCACCAGTAACAGCACCAACATCTACAGTACAACAAAAAACCCACGACACCTACATCTACAACAACACCCACAAGACCAAAATCTACAACAACAACAGCCACAACGCCGACATCCACAGCAACAACACCAAAAACATCTACAAAATCACCCACAGCCCTAACATCCACAGCACCAACATTCATAAAACAACACCCACAAGACAAACATCCGAACAAAAGCACCCACAAGACCGAAAATTACAACAACACCCACAACAGCACCAACAATACCACCACCGAAAACAACATGTCTAACAAAGTTTAAAGTCTAAAATCAGAGAGCGCGCCACAGTTTTTCGTCAGTCAACAAAAAAATGACATAAAACACGCCAAAAAAACTTTCTCCGCAGCGGTGCTACACGTCATTCGTGGCCGGGCTCGCAGCCGGCTCGCGGCGGGCTACTGTCGTTGCCAACAAGATTCGGCCAGAGATTCTTCCCACTGGGCTACTGGAAAGAATTTCGCGCACTTTCCAAACTGCATTTGCCAGCATTTCTTACCTGCTTCTTCCAGGTGTTCCTGCAGACAATCAGCGTGATCATGTGCGGCCACCTGTCCAAGGAGCAGCTGGATGCGGCCGCTCTAGCCTGCACTCTCATCAACGTGGCTGGCATGGGAATCGGCCTGGGCCTGTCAACCGGCTGCGACACCTACTTCGCCCAGACCTACGGCAGCGCCTACAAAAAACGAGTCGGTATCTACCTGCAACGCAGTCTGATCGTTATGTACATGTTTCTGGTTCCTGTGTACTGCCTGCACCTGCACATGAAACCGCTGTTGCTACTGTTAGGCCAGGACCCAGTGGTCAGCGATATGGCCTCGCACTACATCCTGATCTTCATGCCGGGCGTGTTCTTTGACTACACATTCCTAGTGCTGGCCCGGTACATGCAGACCCAGAACCGGGTGACTCCGCCGCTCATCTGCGCCTTCATCGGCAACTTGTTCAACGCGGTGTCCCAGTACGTGGCTATCTACGTGCTGGGCTATCAGTACGAGGCGTCGGCTGCCTGCCAGGCTGCGTCCTTGATGGTGATGTGCACCAGCCTCATCATCTACATCCGCGTGTCGGGAGTCTATAAGGAAACCTGGGACGGCTGGACCCTGGAGGCTCTCTACGATATTAAAGGATTTGTTCGGCTGGCGGTGCCGGGACTCTTGCTGGTTGCTTTGGAGGAATTCTGTTATGAGGTGAGCCTGCGCAAACCCCCGAGAGAGTCTTTTAGGAAGTCATTTGTGATGTGTTGCAACTCATAAAGTTTCTCAACTTTGTCAAACAAAGATCGAAATCTGATTGTTGGGGTCCTCGTTGTACAATCACCATTGACTATGCAAGCTGCATACTACTAAGTAGGTAAATAATAAGTAGCTAGTTATGGTAGCTGTTCCTTCAAACAGTTGGAGAAATGTACGAAAGCTGACGACAAAACAGAGCAATCGTAATTCTGACTGGTCTGGGCAGACCCAATTTGCAGAGCTGTTACAGCAGCAATTCCTGTCAAATTTGCTACGGCAACCTTGGGCAGCCTGCACAGAACTGTGTTCTTCAAGACGAACAACACTGCACTACATCGAGCAGCTCGGGGTTCCAGATATGTCTCCAGAACCCCACCGAGCATGTCTGAGACTTTGTAAAAAGACTTCGAAAAGTTCAGCAAGGGTGCCCGAATGCCAGAATACATCTGAATCCAGTTGCGACTGGGGGTTCTGAATGCCTGCTGGTGATCAGCTGGTGATCAGGATGTCACGGTGGCAAGTTGACAGAACTTTTGCATGCTCGTGATTCATGCACATGTATGGCCGGGCGTCGTAGTCTTCGTGGTCTGACAATAATTTGGGGCTAAAATGGAATCTCGGCTTGGCTCTGCTCGTGCAATTAACGTTCTCGTGGCCCAACCCCCAAGGCACAGTGAAGTGTACATGCCTAACGATAAATAAAGTTAGGGCCGCTGTACACTCCTGTGTGAGTGTGTGCCTGTGCGTATGACTGCGTACGTATCCGCGCGCTTGTGTGCCTGCTCAGGGGAGTCGGCGGAATGGGCAGTAATGCCTCTCGCCGGTTAGTGTTTGACAATGGTATATCCTTCTGCATCTTCTGCATCCCGACTGCAGAAAAGTGCATTGACTAGTGTTTCCACATAGGCGGTTTCCACATTTATAATTATAAATTAAAAATTAATCATTTAATAATTAATAATTGGGTGAGTTCGAGAGTAAGTTCGGGGGGCATGTTGCTGATTCCTTTACCGACAGTGTAGTACAAGCGTAACCCGAGGGCACACGTTTGCATGTATTGTATGATCCACACTATACTATGATACCTACATGCATGTACTTGAATTTTTCTCCCTCTATTCAGGTTGGCACCTTCATCGCTGGCAGCATCAGCACATTGCAACTGGCCTCTCAGGGCATTCTCTTCCAGTGCGGCGTTCTATCCTACATGGTCTCCCTGGGCATGTCAATCTCCGTGAACATCCGCGTCGGGCAGCACATCGGGGCCAGACAGGTGGAGAAAGCGAAGCACACGTACAGAGTGGCAGTCACCATGATTCTGACTACGTCAACGATACTGTGCATCGTGTTCGCCACCTGCCAGAAGCAAGTTGCCAGCCTGTTTACAAGCGACCCGATGGTTCTGGAGGCCACCGGAGAGATCCTCACCGTCTACGCCCCGTTCGCGTACGCCGACGGTTTGTCCGCCACGGCATCCGGTGTGCTGAAGGGCAGCGGCCGTCAGCTGATTGGTGCGATTGTCAACATTGTCGCGTACTACCTGGTGGCTCTGCCCATCGGCATCCCGCTGAGTCTGCTCACCCCGATGCAGATCAGCGGCTTCTGGGTCGGCCTTCTCATCGGTTTAACAGGCGAGACCTTCGTGTTCTGGCTGATCATCTGGCGCACCAACTGGCACAAGGAGGTCCGCGCAGCGGCCGGTCGAATCACCGGGCAGAGGGCCAACTCGACTCTGTCGGCCAGGTCGCCTCTGATTGCCGATGAGCAGCCCGCAGTGGACTCTGAGCAAGCCATCCTGCCGCCCAGGCCGCGTCGCATTCGTCGCGAGTCTCGCGTCTATTCTGGGCCCTACGACAGCGCCATCGAGTTCGACCCCGGCCGGCCACCGAAGCTGGGGCCTCTCCGGCCGGTGCTGATCCGCCAGGGCCTGATCTGGTTCTGCCTGCTGCTGGTTCTGTCAGCTGCAGCTGTTGCCAGGTCCTATCAGGACCAGTACCTGCCAGTGCACTGGCGCCGACTGTGCATAATGCAGAGCCAATTGAACAACTCCATGGATGTGTCACCTGGTGCCAACCTTACCTATTGCTGATCTGGGTGGCGGTGGTAATAAGCTAGACCAGCTTGAAAATTTAACCAATTTACCTGCAACTGAAACAAATTTCATGTCTTATTCATGTTTTCATGCCAAAACGCATGGTAATTGCTAGAATTATATAGCCTGATAAAGTTTTGTCAGTCGTAATTCTTCAATACAATAACTTGCTGATAATATACATGATAATTACCGCATGCATTCTTCGCATCTATACAATTGGCCCGAATCGGCCGCGACTTGATAAAAATTGAGTGGCCGGTCTACACATTATGGTAAAAAAACACTTATCCAGAATTATTGTTTTATCGGTGTACCAAATACGAGCTAATAGAATGCAATTTGCTCGAGTACTGTCGGAGTACATCATACAGCAAATTCAGGCAGAATTTTAAAACTGCATAATGTATTACATTAGGCTTGTACAGTACACACTGTACATGTACATGTAGCAAAACAGGGAAGGATCGCAAGATGCGACGGCTGTACCAAGGAGAGACATCCTGTTTCTTAGAAAAATATGAACGCACCTGGGCATAAACTTTTAATTCCTGTCTTGAAGCACTTTCCCATCATAATAAACCCGACAAATCACAACTCCGAAAGCACTTTCCCATCATAAACCCGAAAAATCACAACTCCGAAAGCACTTTCCCATTATAAACCCGAAAAATCACAACTCCGAAAGCACTTTCCCATCATAATAAACCCGACAAATCACAACTCTGAAAGCACTTTCCCATCATAATAAACCCGAAAAATCACAACTCCGAAAGCACTTTCCCATTATAATAAACCCGACAAATCACAACTCCGAAAGCACTTTCCCATTATAATAAACCCGACAAATCACAACTCCGAAAGCACTTTCCCATCATAAACCCGACAAATCACAACTCCGAAAGCACTTTCCCATTATAATAAACCCGACAAATCACAACTCCGAAAGCACTTTCCCATTATAATAAACCCGACAAATCACAACTCCGAAAGCACTTTCCCATCATAAACCCGAAAAATCACAACTCCGAAAGCACTTTCCCATCATAAACCCGACAAATCACAACTCCGAAAGCACTTTCCCATTATAATAAACCCGACAAATCACAACTCTGAAAGCACTTTCCCATCATAAACCCGACAAATCACAACTCCGAAAGCACTTTCCCATCATAAACCCGAAAAATCACAACTCCGAAAGCACTTTCCCATCATAAACCCGAAAAATCACAACTCCGAAAGCACTTTCCCATTATAAACCCGAAAAATCACAACTCCGAAAGCACTTTCCCATTATAATAAACCCGACAAATCACAACTCCGAAAGCACTTTCCCATCATAAACCCGAAAAATCACAACTCCGAAAGCACTTTCCCATTATAATAAACCCGACAAATCACAACTCTGAAAGCACTTTCCCATCATAAACCCGAAAAATCACAACTCCGAAAGCACTTTCCCATCATAAACCCGAAAAATCACAACTCCGAAAGCACTTTCCCATCATAAACCCGAAAAATCACAACTCCGAAAGCACTTTCCCATTATAAACCCGAAAAATCACAACTCCGAAAGCACTTTCCCATCATAAACCCGAAAAATCACAACTCCGAAAGCACTTTCCCATCATAAACCCGTAAGATATCATAACTCCGAAAGCACTTTCCCATCATAAACCCGTAAGATATCATAACTCCGAAAGCACTTTCCCATCATAAACCCGTAAGATATCATAACTCCAAAAACCAAAATAGATTTCGGAGTTGTATGATACATCCCTGTCTGTCCTAATGTGTGCCTCTGCCTCTCGCTGTCTGTTTCTGCTTGTCCATTCTTTGTCTTTCTGTTAATTTGTCTGCCGACGTGTCTATCTGTCTGTCTGCCTGTGTCTGTCTGTCTGTCCATTCTATATGTCTTTCTGTGCATGTGTCTGCCTGCCTGCTGTGTCTGTCTGATTAAATAAGACCAAATGCGATTCAGAAAATTATCAAACATACTGATTCGTCGGTGCGCACAAGTGTTGCACAACTTGTCATCAATAAATAAATATATATATTTGCATAAAATAATATTGCATTGGGGTGACAAACTGAGATCATGGATCATGCTGGGCCACTCAACAGCAACAGCAAACTGTAACGAGTCTTAGCGCAAGACAAACAATCACAAAGACTTTCATTTCTCGTACTTGTGCAAACTGATAGGTGGTGAATATAAATTCGAATGCATTGAAGAATTACAATATAAACATTTGTGTACACACCAATTAGCAGGCATGATATACTAATAATAGAATTAGTTTTTTATTGAACCAAAAAGTTCTTTAGTCATTTCAAACGTTAGTTGACACAAAGAGCTACAAAGACTCATATTAAACGTGCACTTACTACCCTGGATATTAAAGTCAACAGGACGCAATTAAACAGGAAAACAAATTATACCTTTATTTAGCTAACTACTTTACTATGAGTAGAAATGTGCAAAAAACTATTGATAAAACGCACAATTAACCCGCATTCCGCAACACAAAAACACAAGCCGTTAATTTTATTCAGAAGCTGACTTCATCATGATGCGATACGATGGGATGCGATAAGTTACCAAATTATTCGAAGGTATTACTGACTGAATGATGAAATTTCTAAATTTGAACAGAAAAAGAAATTTAAGTACAACTTATGAATAGGGCCACTTTTTTGTAGGAGCTAAGATTAGCTAAGTAGATTGTTCAGGTAAGGTAGATTGGTCAGGTAAATAGGTAGATTGGTCAGGTAAATAGGTAGATTGGTCAGGTAAATAGGTAGATTGGTCAGGTAAATAGGTAGATTGGTCAGGTAAATAGGTAGATTGGTCAGGTAAATAGGTAGATTGGTCAGGTAAATAGGTAGATTGGTCAGGTAAATAGGTAGATTGGTCAGGTAAATAGGTAGATTGGTCAGGTAAATAGGTAGATTGGTCAGGTAAATAGGTAGATTGGTCAGGTAAATAGGTAGATTGGTCAGGTAAATAGGTAGATTGGTCAGGTAAATAGGTAGATTGGTCAGGTAAATAGGTAGATTGGTCAGGTAAATAGGTAGATTGGTCAGGTAGATAGGTAGATTGGTCAGGTAGATAAGTAGGCAGAGAAGTGGATGGGTAGATAAGATACAGACAGATAGATTTGTTGGTCGCGCACCAGAAATCGTCACAAACAAGCGGACAAACAAAATATTTGCTTTACCACAAACCATTAATTATTAAATAAACTTTAAAATACAATACCAGCATATTAATATCAGATTGGACGCAAATTAACATAGAAAAACAAATATGTAATAATTAATTTTGCTCAGGCACATTTTTAAATATTAAAACTGATCACTACTAATGCTGTCATCTTCGTCCATGGCTGCAATGTCGTTGTAGGGCTCTGGCTTGTTGACAGTCAGTTTAGCATTTGCCGGGACTTCGCCAGCCGTCGCAGCCGCGGCAGGAGCGGCAGGAGCGGCTGCGGTGGCAGTAGCGGAGGTCTGGAAGGTTCTCAGGGTCGGGCAGGCACCTCGCTGAAGGTGAGACTCCAGACTGGTGGTGGAGCTGGTGCAGCAGGAGATCTCCTGGTAGCCGGAGTCCACGCTGACTGTTGAAGCTACGGCCGATGCGTTCGAGCCGGTGCAGTTCGAGTGCTGCTGCTGCCTGCGGGGATTCAGTGCTGACTGATGAGGCACCTGACACTTTGGGAAGCTGGCCCAGCAACTGAGGATCTGGGAGGCTGGCCCAGCAACTGAGGATCTGGGAGGCTGGCCTAGAAACTGAGGATCTGGGAGGCTGGCCCAGCAACTGAGGATCTGGGAGTCTGGCCCAGAAACTGAGGATCTGGGAGGCTGGCCCAGCAACTGAGGATCTGGGAGGCTGGCCCAGCAACTGACACTCTGGGAGGCTGACCCAGCAACTGAGGATCAGGGAGGCTGGCCTAGCAACTGAGGATCTGGGAGGCTGTTGGCCCAGCAACTGAGGATCTGGGAGGCTGGCCCAGCAGCTGAGGATCTGGGAGGCTGGCCCAGCAACTGAGGATCTGGGAGGCTGGCCCAGCAACTGAGGATCTGAGAGGCTGGCCCCGCAACTGAGGATCTGGGAGGCTGGCCCAGCAACTGAGGATCTGGGAGGCTGGCCCAGCAACTGAGGATCTGAGAGGCTGGCCCCGCAACTGAGGATCTGGGAGGCTGGCCCAGCAACTGAGGATCTGGGAGGCTGGCCCAGCAGCTGAGGATCTGGGAAGCTGGTGGCCCAGCAACTGAGGATCTGGGAGGCTGGCCCAGCAGCTGAGGATCTGGGAGGCTGGCCCAGCAACTGAGGATCTGGGAGGCTGGCCTAGCAACTGAGGATCTGGGAGGCTGGCCCAGCAGCTGAGGATCTGGGAGGCTGGCCCAGCAACTGAGGATCTGGGAGGCTGGCCCAGCAACTGAGGATCTGAGAGGCTGGCCCCGCAACTGAGGATCTGGGAGGCTGGCCCAGCAACTGAGGATCTGGGAAGCTGGCCCAGCAACTGAGGATCTGGGAGGCTGGCCCAGCAACTGAGGATCTGGGAGGCTGGCCCGGTAACTGAGGATCTGTGATATTTAGCACTTGAGGATTAAAAATCTAATGATCTATAATATCAGCCCTCAGGTTCGAAGCCCTCACCAGAACGAGTTCATCCTTCGTTCAGGCAGATGCCGCGGCTGCTGCAAGCTCAGGTGTCGGCAGATCTGCTGTCCCTGGCCAAAGGTGCTCACGCCGGACACAGGCGGTGACCAGGTGCCGGTTTGGCCCACAGACAAAACCGGAGATTGAAGCTGAGAGTCGGCAGACTGGCGAGCGTCTTCGCCTTGAACTTGGTGATGGACAGCGTCAGCTGCGCCCGCGGATGCGGCGGCGGAAGCAGCTGCAGAGTCGCGAGTTCGAATCTCAGCGATCCGCTGGTTGATGGAGCGAAGCTGGTGAAGGGAGAAATCGAAGCCTTCGGTTACATCGTCGCACAACCAGCGCTCCTGCCCATTCGGCTACTGTCCGCGGGCGCGCACTCATGCTCACACAGGGTGTACATCAGCCCTGACTGTCTAATCATCAGGCATGTACACTCTGTGTACTTTAAATCAATTACCCCAGCTGATGCTGGTCAACTGAAGCAATGCAGAGTTATTCGCTTTGTTTAAAGAATTGTTCAGTCGTGGGTCCAACGCTCTAACCAGTAGGCTACAACCTATTGGTCCTCCTAAGTTCTTACCTTCTCCTGCGATCGCTGGTACTCCTGAGTTCGTTTCCGTTTCAGCTGGCGGCCCAGTTTGTCGGCCTGGCACTCGCGCAGCAGGCGGGCGTTCGCCTCCACCATGGCGCGCTGGACCGCCGCCTCCTCTTGCAGCTGGACCAGCTGGAATTCGCGGGAGGGGGGTTGATTTGGTTGGTTAAAAATGGCCGATTCTACTGTAAGTAGAAATAAAAACATTTTATACGTGTGAATCATGTAAAATTTTCAGCGTTAGCTTTTTAAGAATCTGTCTGTCATGTCTGTCTATCTATCTATCTATCTGTCTATCTATCTATCTATTTATCTATCTATCCATCTATCCATCTATCTATCTATCTATTTATCTATCTATCTATCCATCTATCCATCTATCTATCTATCTATTTATCTATCTATCTATCCATCTATCTATCTATCGTTTCCATCGTTTCCGGTGATCTTGTGTGCGTGCATTCAGCTTGATTGGCTGCGGCAAGAAAGCTCGAAAGAGCTCGCTTCGCTCGCTCTTTCTCGCTATCTACTATCTATCTATCTATCTATCTATCTATCTATCTATCTATCTATTTATCTATGTATCTATCTATCTATCTATCTATCTATCTATCTATCTATCTATCTATCTATCTATCTATCTATCTATCTATCTATCCATCTATCTATCTAACTATCTATCTATCTATCTATCTATCTATCTATCTATATATCTATCTACCTGTCTATCTATCTATCTATCTATCTATCTATCTATCTATCTATCTATCTATCTATCTATCTGTCTATCTATCTATCTATCTATCTATCTATCTATCTATATATCTATCTACCTGTCTATCTATCTATCTATCTATCCATCTATCTAATCTATCCATCTGTCTATCAATCAGTCTATATTGTATTTAGTCAGTCCACCACTAAGATACACATGGGCATGGACTATTGAACTAGGTCCATATAGAAGACATGGAGGTGGCACTCAAGGACTCCCAAAAATATGGGGCCCAGCCCAAAGTTCGTTTCTAAAAAAAAACACTTAAAGTTTTTCACCACAGAAATCAATGCCAAACCAAAGATTTATAATGCCAAGCAAAACCAGACACAAAATGGCAGTTAAAGAGGCAAGGCGCACGAATGCGGAGACGCCAAAGAGGGGAGGGAAATCCCTGAGCTCGAGGATAGATAAGATCTGTTTGGACAAGCAATGAGAGACAGACCCTCTTTGTCAAAAGCTGCGCAATGAGGGTTAAGTGTAGTTAGTCATAGTCAAAATACTCAGCCATTAACGAGACAGTCTGTGACCCTTGCTTGATACCCGTGGGACTCTTTCGGTCATAAAATATTATAATAAAAGTTCAACACATATAGAACAAGTTATGGCGGATGGATTTCATGGAAAGCCGAAAGGCCCAATTAGTCATCGCATTTCAGTAACAGAGAGAAGTTATTAATCAACATTTTTCTTGATAAACATAAGAAACAAGCATATGGCTTGTTTCACAAAAATGTACGGCGATTATCACAGGTGAGAGGCGATTATCACAGGTGTGAGGCGATTATGACAGGTGAGAGGCGATTATCACAGGTGTGAGGCGATTATCACAGGTGTAAGGCGATTATCACAGGTGTAAGGCGATTATCACAGGTGCGAGGCGATTATCACAGGTGTGAGGCGATTTCCACAGGTGTGAGGCGATTTCCACAGGTGTGAGGCGATTATCACAGGTGAGAGGCGATTATCACAGGTGTGAGGCGATTATCACAGGTGCGAGGCGATTACCACAGGTGAGAGGCGATTATCACAGGTGTGAGGCGATTATCACAGGTGTGAGGCGATTATCACAGTTGGGAGGCGATTATCACAGGTGTGAGGCGATTATCACAGGTGTGAGGCGATTATCACAGGTGTGAGGCGATTATCACAGGTGTAAGGCGATTATCACAGGTGAGAGGCGATTATCACAGGTGAGAGGCGATTTCCACAGGTGTGAGGCGATTTCCACAGGTGTGAGGCGATTATCACAGGTGTGAGGCGATTATCACAGGTGTAAGGCGATTATCACAGGTGAGAGGCGATTATCACAGGTGTGAGGCGATTATCACAGGTGAGATGCGATTATCACAGGTGAGAGGCGATTACCACAGGTGAGAGGCGATTATCACAGGTGTGAGGCGATTATCACAGGTGTGAGGCGATTATCACAGTTGGGAGGCGATTATCACAGGTGTGAGGCTATTATCACAGATGAGAGGCTATTATCACAGGTGTGAGGCGATTATCACGGGTGTGAGGCGATTTTCGTAAGTCTCTAGATTCCTGTAAAGAATTCTTTTGGGGAAATAAGTTTAAAAGCTGTGCACATATGTGTATAAATATGTGCGGCTTTTATGGTGGTGGTGGTGACTGGTTAGCGACCCTAAAAAAATGAAACCAAGAACTGAAGATAGGAAATGGGAAAATTTAGGCAGATTGCTATCAGTCTTGCTTTTATTCGACGACTTCCAAACTTTCCTAATCAAGCAATATTTTGTAGCAATAAAAATTAACAACTGCCGCAACCATGGGTGTCTAAAATTGCGAGTAGATATCTGGACAAGAAATTTTACCGGGAAACTCCCATTTTTTACTTTGTTAGTCATTCTTCACAATCCTTAACTTCACAAAGTCCCAATCTTCACAATTTCGAATGTTTACAACCCCAAATGTTAGCAACCTCAAAATCTTTACAACTCCTCAATCTTCACAATACCCAAGCTTCACCGTTTCCATAATCTTCACAGTCTCGAATCTTCACAATCCTAAATCTTCTCAATCCCCTTAATCTCCCCAATCTTCACAATCTCCTCAATCTCCCCAATCTCCCTAAATTCCCTAATCTTCACAATCTCCCCAATCTTCACAATCTCCCAAATCTTCACAATCTCCCAAATCTTCACAATCTCCCCAATCTTCACAATCTCCCAAATCTTCACAATCTTCACAATCTCCCCAATTCTCACAATCTCCTCAATCTTAACAATCTCCCCAATCTTCACAATCTCCCCAATTTTCACACTCTCCAAAATCTTCACAATCTCCTCAATCTCCCAAATCTTCACAATCTCCCCAATATTCACAATCTCCCCAATATTCACAATCTCCCAAATCTTCACAATCTCCCCAATTTTCACAATCTCCCAAATCTTCACAATCTCCCCAATATTCACAATCTCCCCAATATTCACAATCTCCTCAATCTTCACAATCTCCCAAATCTTCACAATCTCCCAAATCTTCACAATCTCCCCAATTTTCACAATCTCCCAAATCTTCACAATCTCCCCAATATTCACAATCTCCCCAATATTCACAATCTCCTCAATATTCACAATCTCCTCAATCTTCACAATCTCCCAAATCTTCACAATCTCCCAAATCTTCACAATCTCCCCAATTTTCACAATCTCCCAAATCTTCACAATCTCCCCAATATTCACAATCTCCCAAATCTTCACAATCTCCCCAATTTTCACAATCTCCCAAATCTTCACAATCTCCCCAATATTCACAATCTCCCCAATATTCACAATCTCCTCAATCTTCACAATCTCCCAAATCTTCACAATCTCCCAAATCTTCACAATCTCCCCAATTTTCACAATCTCCCAAATCTTCACAATCTCCCCAATATTCACAATCTCCCCAATATTCACAATCTCCTCAATCTTCACAATCTCCCAAATCTTCACAATCTCCCAAATCTTCACAATCTCCCCAATTTTCACAATCTCCCAAATCTTCACAATCTCCCCAATATTCACAATCTCCCCAATATTCACAATCTCCTCAATCTTCACAATCTCCCAAATCTTCACAATCTCCCAAATCTTCACAATCTCCCCAATTTTCACAATCTCCCAAATCTTCACAATCTTCAACAATTACCTCAGAATGTACAGTCTCCTCTTCCACCGCGACAAGATATTGCGTTGGGAAGCAAAGCTGGCCAGAAGCTGACCCGACCGTCGACTGATGATGAGGCTGCTGGTGATGCTGGGGCGGCTGATGCAGATTTGGCTGATTGCGCGGCAGAGAACTGCTGCCACTATGGTCAGTATGATGCTGACTGTCTGACCTGGGACAGAACTCGCCAGATAGACTCTGCAACGGAGAGGCGGTAAGATTAATGATTAATTTAAGTTAAGGTTAGTTTGAAAGTTCTGAATCTGATAAATTGATTGTGGCATCTCTCGCTTATTAGGCGATATGTATGATACAAAACTTAGCTACAAAATACGATAAAACTTGGCTACTAATTGCCATGGCAACTAGATTAATACACGCCCAGGTTCCGGTCGGCCTCAACGCCCCAGCAACAGTAGTTAATGGCAATCTCCCAATGTCATTGTTGGTTTATCCCGAATTGGGTTTGAAAATGGCATGAGATAGCTTAGTCAGGCTTTTGATCAATCAATCTTAACGCATCGTTGGCTTTATTGTTTCGCTTTGCATGGGGGATTGATTTATTACTCATAGGTAGGCAGGAAGAGCTGGACAATTTGTCTGATGCTAGGGCGATTGATGTGCTAGGGGGGAGATGCTAGAGGGAGAGGGGAGGAGAGGGAGGATGCGGAAAGAGGAGAGGGGATAAAGGAGAGGAGAGGGAGAGGGTAGAGGGAGAAGGAATAGGGGGAGGGGAGAGAGAGTGGCTCAGGGGAGGAGAGGTGAAAGAGAAGGTAGAGAGAGAGGCTAGAGGATCAGGGAGAGGGAGAAAGAGGGAGGAGAGAGAAAAGGGAGAGGGAGAGAGGGTAGAGGGAGAGGCTAGAGGGAGAGGCTAGAGGGAGAGGCTAGAGGGAGAGGCTAGAGGGAGAGGGTAGAGGGAGAGGGTAGAGGGAGAGGGTAGAGGGAGAGGGTAGAGGGAGAGGGTAGAGGGAGAGGCTAGAGGGAGAGGGGAGGAGAGGGAGCATGCGGAAAGAGGAGAGGGGATAAAGGAGAGGAGAGGGAGAGGGTAGAGGGAGAAGGAATAGGGGGAGGGGAGAGAGAGTGGCTCAGGGGAGGAGAGGTGAAAGAGAAGGTAGAGAGAGAGGCTAGAGGATCAGGGAGAGGGGAGAAAGAGGGAGGAGAGAGAAAAGGGAGAGGGAGAGAGGGTAGAGGGAGAGAGGGTAGAGGGAGAGGCTAGAGGGAGAGGCTAGAGGGAGAGGCTAGAGGGAGAGGCTAGAGGGAGAGGGTAGAGGGAGAGGGTAGAGGGAGAGGCTAGAGGGAGAGGCTAGAGGGAGAGGCTAGAGGGAGAGGCTAGAGGGAGAGGGTAGAGGGAGAGGCTAGAGGGAGAGGCTAGAGGGAGAGGCTAGAGGGAGAGGCTAGAGGGAGAGGGTAGAGGGAGAGGCTAGAGGGAGAGGCTAGAGGGAGAGGCTAGAGGGAGAGGCTAGAGGGAGAGGCTAGAAGGAGAGGCTAGAGGGAGAGGCTAGAGGGAGAGGCTAGAGGGAGAGGGTAGAGGGAGAGGGTAGAGGGAGAGGCTAGAGGGAGAGGCTAGAGGGAGAGGGTAGAGGGAGAGGGTAGAGGGAGAGGCTAGAGGGAGAGGCTAGAGGGAGAGGCTAGAGGGAGAGGCTAGAGGGAGAGGGTAGAGGGAGAGGCTAGAGGGAGAGGCTAGAGGGAGAGGCTAGAGGGAGAGGCTAGAGGGAGATGGGAGAGGGAGAGGGGAGAGGGAGGAGAGTCAAGTAGAGACGGATGAGAGATGGGAGATGATAGGAAGAGCAGGTAAGATGTAAGGCAGGAAAGAGCATAGTGAATAAAAAAGTAGGTTGGGATAGCAGATGACACAAATGGCCTAGCAGACTCAGTCAATAGACATTCCAACACGCATATAAAATATAGGTAGACACACACACACACACACACAATATATACTCGTATATCTCTAGGCTGTATCCAACTTGGTGGCATTGCAGTGGGTATGGCATGTCTATGGCCCAACCCAAGCTAAGCCCTCATCACGGGCCCATCAACCCTCCCCCCCTGCGGTCTGTAGGCTTGTATTACGTAATAATCCTTCGAAAATCGTGTTCAATGCCTTCAGGCTCTTGTCAGCCAGCCAGCCAAGCAAGCAGGGCAGGAGGAGCTCGCCCAGCCGTGCCGCAATCGAAATACCCTACCAACCCCTTCATTATGATCAGTTGTCTCGGATTACTCCACGAGAATGCAATGCATCACGGGTAGACAAAACTAAAGATGGAGAAAAAAACCCAACCCCGTCTGCTTAAATGTTTAAACTGAAATTGTTAGCAAAATATTCAAGCTCCAAGTGCATATTGACTTATTTACTAGTAAGTTGCGTTTTAAATTCGTTTCAAAGGGAAATTGTAGCGAGAGAGAGAGAGAGAGAGAGAGAGAGAGAGAGAGAGAGAGAGAGAGAGAGGGAATAAAGATGAAGCTTTGAAGCAAGGTAGATAGGAATAGATAAGAAGGGTACAGGAATATAGTGAGATGTAGAGGAAGGATAGGAGAGGTAGAGGAGGTAGAGAGACAGGAGAGGCAGGGGGGGATAGGAGAGGCAGAGAGGAGACAGGAGAAAGAAAGGATTTAGGAGAGGTAGAGAGGAGATAGGAGAGGTAGAGGGGAACATAGGAGAGGTAAAGAGGAGATAGGAGAGGTAGAGGGAGATAGGAGAGGAAGAGAGGAGAAAGGAGAGGTAGATAGGAGAGGAAGAGAGGAGATAGGAGAGGTAAAGAGGAGATAGGAGAGGTAGATAGGAGAGGTAGATAGGAGAGGTAGAGAGAGATACGAGAGATAGAGAGGAGATAGGAGAGGAAGAGAGGAGACAGGAGAGTTTGAGGGGGGATAGAGACGTAGCAAGATAACAATTAAACAGTCAGACAAAAAAAGCTTCAGTCAATGACACAGACCCCCTGTCACAACTAAAGCCTAGCACCGATATGTATCGAAAGTAAAATTCGCAGAGCTAGAATGATATTAATAATAGCGCAATAGTCAAGGTTTAACTGACTATTTACCTTCTCTTTAGCCTCGAGCGCAGCCAGCTGACGGCATTTGTCAGCTTTACGCTTAGTCAATTCGACCAGCAGTCGTTTCAATTCCCAGAATCTGGCCACTCGCCTTTGATGAGCTGGAGAATGTTGTTGCTGCTGTTGCTGCTGCTGCTGCAACGGAAGAGAGCGAACAGAAGGCGGAGCTTGCGACAACAGTTGCTGCTGCTGTTGCTGCGAATGGAAAGAAGATTCTTCTAAACTGCTGGCATGATTGATTGATGACTGATTGAGCTGGTGACCGGCCGTCAGCAGCAGGTCAGAGGCCGCGGCAGCATCAACTGCGACGCTTGAAGCTGACAATGGAGCGTCAGAGACGAGGTCGGAGCTGGCACGCCGGTGTCGGTGAGAACGACGTCGAGGCAGAGTGACCATTGCCGCTGCTGTCGCTGCAAGGGTTAAAAAGCATGGTGAAATAAATTTTATAGTTCACCAGAGCTTGCTTTGACAGTTATTGACAACGCAACAGACACTATCATTAGAGACAGAGTTGAGAGAGGAGAGAGACAGGGGAGAGAGAGAGACAGGGGAGAGAGGGAGACATGGGAGAGAGGGAGACAGAAGAGAGAGGGAGGCAGGGTAGAGATGGAGACAGAAGAGAGAGGGAGACAGGGTAGAGATGGAGACAGAAGAGAGAGGGAGACAGGGGAGAGAGGGAGACAGAAGAGAGAGGGAGACAGGGGAGAGATGGAGACAGAAGAGAGAGGGAGACAGGGTAGAGATGGAGACAGAAGAGAGAGGGAGACAGGGGAGAGAGGGAGACAGGGTAGAGATGGAGACAGAGAGAGGGAGACAGAAGAGAGAGGGAGACAGGGTAGAGATGAAGACAGAATAGAGAGGGAGACAGAAGAGAGAGGGAGACAGGGTAGAGATGGAGACAGAAGAGAGAGGGAGACAGGGGAGAGAGGGAGACAGAAGAGAGAGGGAGACAGGGTAGAGAGGGAGACAGAAGAGAGAGGGAGACAGAAGAGAGATGGAGACAGAAGAGAGAGGGAGACAGGGTAGAGATGAAGACAGAAGAGAGAGGGAGACAGGGGAGAGAGGGAGACAGAAGAGAGAGGGAGACAGAAGAGAGAGGGAGACAGAAGAGAGAGGGAGACAGGGGAGAGAGGGAGACAGAAGAGAGAGGGAGACAGAAGAGAGAGGGAGACAGAAGAGAGAGGGAGACAGGGGAGAGAGGGAGACAGGGGAGAGAGGGAGACAGAAGAGAGAGGGAGACAGAAGAGAGAGGGAGACAGAAGAGAGAGGGAGACAGAAGAGAGAGGGAGACAGGGGAGAGAGGGAGACAGAAGAGAGAGGGAGACAGAAGAGAGAGGGAGACAGAAGAGAGAGGGAGACAGGGGAGAGAGGGAGACAGAAGAGAGAGGGAGACAGGGGAGAGAGGGAGACAGAAGAGAGAGGGAGACAGAAGAGAGAGGGAGACAGAAGAGAGAGGGAGACAGGGGAGAGAGGGAGACAGAAGAGAGAGGGAAACAGAAGAGAGAGGGAGACAGAAGAGAGAGGGAGACAGGGGAGAGAGGGAGACAGAAGAGAGAGGGAGACAGAAGAGAGAGGGTGGAGAGGGACACGTTGGAGATAGATAAATACCACAGGTCAAAGGAAAACTCTTCAGAAGTAGTAGGTCGTAAGCTTATTCTTTTGACAGGCTCTTTACGTTTTATCTTAATTCAAGTGTCTGAATTAAAACGTGTTCTGCCTTTGAACTAATAATAATAGCCAACTTTTTAGGGACAATCGATTACGTAATCAACAACCAAATGAAGGCATTGTGTAGTATACATGAGCACATATTGTTTTGAATAAGCCTTATATAATGATTGTGAGGAAAATAGCAATGTTGGCAACAGACAGACAGACATTGACTGGATGCTTCATTTGGATAGGATGATAGTATTGTATTTACATTGGTTAATCAGACAGGGCGCTAAACTCTCCTCACTGATGGTTAAACAGGCAGGGCGCTAAACTCTCCTCACTGATGGTTAAACAGACAGGGCGCCAAACTCTCCTCACTGATGGTTAAACAGACAGGGCGCCAAACTCTCCTCACTGATGGTTAAACAGACAGGGCGCTAAACTCTCCTCACTGATGGTTAAACAGACAGGGCGCTAAACTCTCCTCACTGATGGTTAAACAGGCAGGGCGCTAAACTCTCCTCACTGATGGTTAAACAGGCAGGGCGCTAAACTCTCCTCACTGATGGTTAAACAGGCAGGGCGCTAAACTCTCCTCACTGATGGTTAAACAGGCAGGGCGCTAAACTCTCCTCACTGATGGTTAAACAGACAGGGCGCCAGACTCTCCTCACTGATGGTTAAACAGACAGGGCGCCAGACTCTCCTCACTGATGGTTAAACAGACAGGGCGCCAAACTCTCCTCACTGATGGTTAAACAGGCAGGGCGCTAAACTCTCCTCACTGATGGTTAAACAGACAGGGCGCCAAACTCTCCTCACTGATGGTTAAACAGACAGGGCGCCAGACTCTCCTCACTGATGGTTAAACAGACAGGGCGCCAAACTCTCCTCACTGATGGTTAAACAGACAGGGCGCCAAACTCTCCTCACTGATGGTTAAACAGACAGGGCGCTAAACTCTCCTCACTGATGGTTAAACAGACAGGGCGCTAAACTCTCCTCACTGATGGTTAAACAGGCAGGGCGCTAAACTCTCCTCACTGATGGTTAAACAGGCAGGGCGCTAAACTCTCCTCACTGATGGTTAAACAGACAGGGCGCCAAACTCTCCTCACTGATGGTTAAACAGACAGGGCGCCAGACTCTCCTCACTGATGGTTAAACAGGGCGCTAAAATTCAAAAGCAACACTCCAATCGGAATTCTTTTGGCTGTCCTACCCATAGGTCTGAACAGACCAAGTTGTTAATTTAGTGATTGCGCAATCAAGCCTAACATCGCGGGGGCTTCATCTGCCCTTCCATCTCCTCATCCAAACTCGGAATTGTTAAGCGCCGATGCGCGCAACAGGGGGTCCCTGACAAATTTTCGCTAAGTTTGACCAATCGTTTGTTAAAATAAGTTCGGTTTTAGTGGGTGCAGCAGCGTTTCGAATATTCAACAAAGAGAGAAAACGCCTATGATGAAGACAATGAATTCTTAATGTTATGATAAAAGTTTTATCTAGGGTTATAGACTTAGTCAGGATCTGAGCTTAAGCGATGAGAATATTTGTCAGAGCTTTTATTGAAAGTCAAACAAAACGACAACGCAATCTTAAGCTTAAGTAGAACAATAAAATAAATTTTGACCCGAGAGAGTGGACAATGGGAATACTGGACTAAAACTTGATGAAGCATATCCAGGTGTCCCATTTCTTTTTGGCCCTGTGCTGTGTGGTGCAATGACGTGACGTGGCGATGAAGATGAAGAAAAGAATCTGGACCTTTCAGCTATAGTCAAAGGGAATATATCCATAGAGAATGAAGATAAAAAGCCAAAGTCCAAAGACTAAGAATGCCAAGAATGTGATAGTAAGTAAGAACTAATAAATAAATATGAATTGCATTGCTGGACCATCTGGTCATCTGTTGCATTCGATCAAGAAACACCCACAACTGGAACCATTCAAGTTTAAACTATTTTTCTTTCAATAAAGTTGATACGAAACTGGAATACGGAGAATTTCCTAGATTTCCTAGATCTAGATGAGAGATGAGAAGACACGAGAGGGAGAAGAGAGGAGGGAGAAGAGAGAGGAGAGGAGAGTGAGAAGAGATGGAGAAGAGAGGAGGGGAGGGAAGAGAGGGAGAGGGAGAAGAGAAGGAGAGGGAGAAGGAAAAGAGAGTAAGGGAGAGAAGAAAGGGAGAAGAGAAGAGAAGAGAGAGGAGGGGAGAGAAGACAGGAGGGGGGATGGAGAAGAGAGGAGAAAAAGGGGAAAGAGGAGAGGGGAGATAAGAGGGGAGGGGAGGAGAGAGGGAGAGAAGGGGAGAGAACTTCAAGAAGAGGGGAGAGAGGAGAGGAGGGAGAAGAACAGAAGAGAGAGCGGCGAGAGGAGGGGAGAGAAGACAGGAGGGGGTGGAGATTGGAGAAGAGAGGAGAGAGAGGGGAGGAGAGGGGAGGAGAGGGGAGGAGAGGGGAGGAGAGGGGAGGAGAGGGGAGGAGAGGGGAGGAGAGCCGAGAGGGGAGGAGAGAGAGAGAGAGAGAGGAGACGGGAGAGGAGAAACGAAAGAGAAAGAAGTTGAGAAGTGGGGGCGGAGAGAGGACAGAGGAAAGATGACACGAACCTTGGCCTGAGCGCAGTGAGCGGGCGGATAGCTAGTGTAAAGTTCCAAAGGACCCGAGGGCAGGATAGAGGCTTCGCAGGCCACACAGTCCTTGCCGACCCCTGAACTGAATTGTAAAGTATAAAAACAAGAATATAAAAAATCTTCGAACTCACGAACGGCAGATTTGTGCTCATCAAAATCGTCTTCAGTTAACGCGATTGGTGCAAATACTCTTCTACTAGTGGTAGTTCTCGATCGGACATTGCTGCTGTCATCGGGCTCTGCTTCCATCTGCTGCTGCTGCTGCATCAGCCGGGTGACAACCGGATGGCTCTGCAAAGTTGGTTCCGTCACAGTAGCAGTCGCGGCAGCAGTTGTCGCCATTTCTGTTGCTCCAGCTGCTGTAACGGCGGATTTCTGCCGAAATCCGAACAACTCTTTAGCTTTCTGCACATCCTCAAAGATGATTTCGGTCAGGCAGGCTCGCCTAGAACTGGCGCCATCTTTGTGCCGGCCAGTTACAGTTGATTTGCGCTGCTGTTTAGCAGCTTTCGAGGTTGGCGACAATTTAGCCGTTCC
This sequence comes from Macrostomum lignano, assembly GCA_002269645.1. Taxonomy (NCBI): domain Eukaryota; kingdom Metazoa; phylum Platyhelminthes; family Macrostomidae; genus Macrostomum; species Macrostomum lignano. Next base: position 43,817 of record NIVC01001948.1, read on the forward strand.
AAATAGACTGCGGCGTTTGCGCTGCCTGCCTGGCATGGAATTGGAGTTTGAAGCAGCATCGGCTGTATTCTCGCAATCCGCTGCATTGTCGTTTGTACCGGCTATTGGCATGGCTTGTTCGTCGGCTGCTGCTGCTGTTGACTTGCTTTTATTGTTAGGAGTTGCATTGGACTGAGGGTCGTAGACCAACAGGTTGAGCTGTTGCTGTTGACGATCCATGAGTTAAATAATGTTCTTAGTAATTTAATGCCTGGTTCTGTATACAAGGGGGAAAGGTGCTCGCTCTAAAGTGGGAATCGTGGCCAAGTCTTCTCTCTTGTCTGGTCCTCTCTTTTCCTCTTCTGTGGGATCGTATCGGTGCGCTTATAAAAGTTATTTTAGATTTCGAGGGCAGTTAAAGTCTAGTTTAGTTGGAGGAGTGGATAGAGAAAAGGAAAGGTAGGAAGGACCGGCCATTTCCTAAATGGGCCCCATCGCGTTCTCGATTAGGCGGGGTTGGCTGGATCGGGGGGTGGGTGGGGTTGAGGGGGCGGGGGCCCGCACGTTGTGCGCGAGGCTCTTTTCTACCCCAGCCCATCCTTCTGGCCTGTATTGAGCTTTGGCCTCGTGAGGGGAATGGGTTGGGGGCAGGGGGGGGGGGTGGGGTGGGTGATATCGGGGGTGATGTTGGCGCCCCCACTTCAGATCAATTATATTGACTACTACTACGCTAAACTAATGTGTCCCCAGATGTGTGCGCGTGAACTGGCGGCGTTGTGACTAAATCGAAAATGCAAATTAGACATTGAAGGTCGTGTAATTTAATCATGGAGCCTGTTTTTACTAATTATATTAAATGAAAACCACTAGAGAACATTTTTAATTCTGTAGTAAGTCGCTTGAAGTGCGTCATTGGTTCTAAATGGCAAATTGCCAAAATTGGACCCAGTTTTTATTCCAAATCTTTTTAAACCAATAAAAATCGATCTCTAAAAAGCTGTCAAAACGCTTCTTAAGTCTCTTGAGCAAACAATCCCACCGATAAGAGGTATAAATAACGGATCAATCAATATCGCGGATGAAACCCCCAACACATCTGTCAAAACAAAAATGATGACATGCGTGCAGGGTTATAAATAAAAATTTGGGAAAACTTTCAACTTATCAAAAAAACACCCCAAGTTACGCTCGTAGGTCCGCTTTTGTTGCCTTCCCAAAGCTTCTGAGCGATGCAACGAGGCAGATAAGGGTATTTTTGTTGCTAAGGCTAAGCCCAAGAAGAACCTGAAAAAAGCCCATAAACGATGCCTCCATGGTTGCTAAGAGCCCAGCCGTGAGTTGTATTCTCTATCAATTTTATTGTCAGTTCAGTTCGGCTTTAAGAAACCCTTTTTAGACCGACCTGGGTGAAGGGAAGCACTATAAAGCCTAGTAGCAATCTTTACAGCAATAAAGGCGATTGCCGATTGGCGATCTTCAACTGAATCTTCTCCGTCACATTAAGAGACAAGGGGAGTTATGAGGACAAATGGGATTAGTCAGAGACTGAGTTGGCGCTGTTGGTAAGTTGGCGCCGTGAGTAAGTTGGCGCCGTGAGTAAGTTGGCGCCGTGAGTAAGTTGGCGCCGTGAGTAAGTTGGCGCCGTGAGTAAGTTGGCGCCGTGAGTAAGTTGGCGCCGTGAGTAAGTTGGCGCCGTGAGTAAGTTGGCGCCGTGAGTAAGTTGGCGCCGTGAGTAAGTTGGCGCCGTGAGTAAGTTGGCGCCGTGAGTAAGTTGGCGCCGCGAGTAAGTTGGCGCCGTAAGTTGGCGCCGTGAGTAAATTGGAACCGTGGGTGAGTTGGAACTGTGAGCGAGTGACTTGGCGCCGTGAGATAGAGACTTGGCGCCGTGAGATAGAGACTTGGCGCCGTGAGATAGAGACTTGGCGCCGTGATGGAGTGACTTGGCGCCGTGAGTGAGTGACTTGGCGCCGTGAGATAGAGACTTTTGGCGCCGTGAGGGAGAGACCTGTCGCTGTGAATGAGTGACTTGGCGCCGTGAGGGAGTGACTAGGCGCCGTGAGTGAGTGACTTGGCGCCGTGATGGAGTGACTTGGCACCGTGATCCAGATGTAGAACTAGATGCATGACTAAAGGATTGCTCACCTTATTTTTTATTGTATATTTTTATACGTAACCAACCATTTTTTGCTTGGCTTAGCAATTAGCGAAAAAACCCTGAAAAAAGCAAAAAAGCATATCGATATATTTGTATATTTATACGTAAAAAAGCCTATTAGAGAAGGATATAATTAGCATACATAGTATCCAGCACATCTGTTTCCCACGGATCCGACATCACCCATCATAAATAATTATCAACCTTTCCATCAAAAAAGACCATTGTTATTACATACAACCAAGCTACTCAATACATCATCATTATATTTTGACAGCTGCTTACATTAGCTTAGTAACTAAAATGTGCAATTTCATACTGTAATAATGATTGCTTATGAATGCCGAATAACAGAACGCCAATCTCAGTAGCTTAAGGGCGCCAATCTCAGTAGCTTAAGGGCGCCAATCTCAGTAGCTTAAGGGCGCCAATCTCAGTAGCTTAAGGGCGCCAATCTCAGTAGCTTAGGGGCGCCAATCTCAGTAGCTTAAGGGCGCCAATCTCAGTAGCTTAGGGGCGCCAATCTCAGTAGCTTAGGGGCGCCAATCTCAGTAGCTTAGGGGCGCCAATCTCAGTAGCTTAGGGGCGCTAATCTCAGTAGCCTAGGGGCGCCAATCTCAGTAGCTTAGGGGCGTCAATCTAAGCAGCTAAGGGGTGCCAGTTTCAGAAATCTCAGTAGCTTAAGGGCGCCAATCTCAGTAGCTTAAGGGCGCCAATCTCAGTAGCTTAAGGGCGCCAATCTCAGTAGCTTAGGGGCGCCAATCTCAGTAGCTTAAGGGCGCCAATCTCAGTAGCTTAGGGGCGCCAATCTCAGTAGCTTAGGGGCGCCAATCTCAGTAAGCTTAGGGGCGCCAATCTCAGCAATCTCAGTAGCTTAGAGGCACCAATCTCAGTAGTTTAGGGGCGCCAATCTCAGCAATCTAAGCAGTTTAGGGGCACCAATCTCAGAAATCTCAGTAGCTTAGGGGCGCCAATCTCAGCAATCTCAGTAGCTTAGGGGCGCCAATCTCAGTAGCTTAGGGGCGCCTATCTCAGTAGCCTAGGGGCGTCAATCTAAGCAGCTTAGGGGCGCCAATCTCAGAAATCTCAGTAGCTTAGGGGCGCCAATCTCAGTAGCTTAGGGGCGCCAATCTCAGTAGCTTAGGGGCGCCAATCTCAGTAGCTTATGGGCGCCAATCTCAGTAGCCTAGGGGCGTCAATCTAAGCAGCTTAGGGGCGCCAATCTCAGAAATCTCAGTAGCTTAGGGGCGCCAATCTCAGTAGCTTAGGGGCGCCAATGTCAGTAGCTTAGGGTTAGGAGCGCCGATTTAAGAAGATTAGGGGCGCCGATTAAAGTAGCTTAGGAGCGCCAAACTCAGTAGCTTAGGGCCGCCAGACGCCAATGTCAGTATCTGAGGGTTAGGGGCGCCAATCTCAGTAGCTTAGGGGCGCTAATCTCAGAAGCTTAGGGGTGCCAATCTCAGAAGCTTAGGGGTGCCAATCTCAGAAGCTTAGGGGCGCCAATCTCAGTAGCCTAGGGGCGCCAATCTCAGTAGCTTAGGGGCGCCAATCTCAGAAATCTCAGTAGCTTAGGGGCGCCAATCTCAGTAGCTTAGGGGCGCCAATCTCAGTAGCTTAGGGGCGCCAATCTCAGTAGCTTAGGGGTGCCAATCTCAGTAGCTTAGGGCCGCCAGACGCCAATGTCAGTAGCTAGGGTTAGGGGCGCTAATGTCAGTAGCTGAGGGTTTAGGGGCGCCAATGTCAGTAGCATAGGGGCACCAATCCCACCAAATTCAATAGCTTAGGGGCGCAAATCTCAGTAAAGTAAACATAAATATTTAACAATTGTCTGTTAAAATATCTGCCACAAACGATTATCCTCAGCTGTTTTAGCGAGTTTTAGACGCAAAGCACTAGCGGCAGTGAGCAGTCATGGAGATGATACTCTATAATTAGCACATAAATATTATTATCTGTCAGCGTCATTAATTTTTATTTCGAAAATATGGCATGGCAGATTAGCACCTTCTATTCACAGTTGGGGTGGTGAGTGAAATTTGTTTATTGCACCTGGCATTAATGTGATGCTTCTCACAGATTGTGGTTTTATCGCACCTGCCTCTTATTATCGCCTTGACCAAAATCAACAAACCCTATGACCTATATGAGATATTGCAAGCGTAATACAAAATAAAATATTGTTTAATAATCTGGTAAATGAAATGGAAATTATATTTAGTTGCCATTGGAAAAGCTGCTGAAGCAAACAGTAGAACACGTAACAAACAAGACACATTTCAGTCTCATCCTCTGCCTGGGTCAGTATTCCTCTCTGACCCATCGTTGGGATAGGACAGTCTCACTTGCTGCCTCATCAACTCCTTGGGTCAGTCTCACTTGCAACCTCATCAACTTCTTGGGTTAGCCGCACTCATAACCTCATCAATTAGTTGGATCAGACTCACTTATATCATCCTCAACTGGTTGGGTCAGCCTCACATTAAGTCCGTAACCTCACCAACAACTTGGGGATCATGAGGCTTCTTTCCTGCCCATATCAGAACCCGTCTTTTAACAACTCGAAGCAGTTCAAGCCAAAATGCAATTGTGACCAACCAGCAAGACAAAGTTGCTCGCTAAATAAAAGCAGAGTACTACTCGTATACCATACGGCATACAATCGTAAGTGTAAACAAACTTGGATATTTATGAATTGTAATACGAAAAATTCGAAGACTGCATGACAAACAATAAATTTATGATCTGCATGGCAGCTTATATAGCAAAAGTTGCTTATATTTTACAACTTTTTAAAGCAGATTTTCTACTTTGATTTCAAACGACCTTAAGCGATTCCGTGGGTGGGATTTCCTGTTGTCTGCAACTCGAGGACTTCTGAAGGGAATTCATAATTTATATACAATCTGCTATAATATAGTTTATAACCCACAAAATGAGTAACCAAACTAACTATATAGCTGTGTGCTGGCCCTGACCAGCTGTTTAATGCTAGCATAATAATCATACAAGCTGGTATTACAGTGCAGGTGGGAACCTCTATAAACCTGTATTTTAAAAGAGTAAATAAAAGGGATGAATCCCGGAATGCGGCTTGTGAGAACAAAGATGAGTAATGCCTGATCCTTGGATTGAGAGAAAATGCACAGTGAATAGAGAATGTTTTGTTGTGGAAATCAGTAATTGTGCTTCAGGGCGCCAAAATATAGCACCTGCTTGAGGCGCCAAAATGAGCGCTTGCCTGCGGCGCCAAAATGAGCGAATACCTGCGGCGCCAAAATGAGCGCCTTCCTGTGGCGCCAAAATGAGCGCCTGCCCGCGGTGCCAAAATGAGTGCCAACAAAACAAGTTCTTAAAATAATGTAACATTTCTTGGCTTCGTCACCCCGTCACCCCACCCCCTCCCCCTATAAAACCACGGTGACGCCCTTGAGATTGAGAGAATGACAGATTGACAGAGAATGTGAGAGCGAGGAATGTGAGTGAGTAAGAATGTGAGTGAGTAAGAATGTGAGAGTAAGAATGTGAGAGTAAGAATGTGAGTGAGTAAGAATGCGAGTGAGTAAGAATGTGAGTGAGTGAGAATGTGAGTGAGTAAGAATGTGAGTAAGAATGTGAGAGTAAGAATGCGAGTAAGAATGTGAGTAAGAATGTGAGAGTAAGAATGTGAGTGAGTGAGTAAGGATGTGAGTGAGTAAGATGTGAGCGAGTAAGAATGTGAGAGTGAGTGAGAATGTGAGTGAGTAAGAATGTGAGTGAGTAAGAATGCGAGTGAGTAAGAATGTGAGTGAGTGAGAATGTGTGAGTAAGAATGTGAGTAAGAATGTGAGTGAGTAAGAATGTGAGTGAGTAAGAATGCGAGTGAGTAAGAATGCGAGTAAGAATGTGAGCGAGTGAGAATGTGAGAGTGAGTGAGAATGTGAGTGAGTAAGAATGTGAGAGTGAGAATGTGAGAGTGAGAATGTGAGTGAGTAAGAATGTGAGTGATTAAGAATGTGAGCGAGTGAGAATGTGAGTGAGTAAGAATGTGAGAGTAAGAATGTGAGTGAGTAAGATTGTGAGTGATTAAGAATGTGAGCGAGTGAGAATGTGAGTGAGTAAGAATGTGAGAGTAAGAATGTGAGTGAGTAAGATTGTGAGTGATTAAGAATGTGAGCGAGTAAGAATGTGAGTGAATAAGAATGTGAGTGAGTAAGAATGTGAGTGAGTAAGAATGTGAGTGAGTAAGAATGTGAGAGTAAGAATGTGAGTAAGAATGTGAGAGTAAGAATGTGAGTGAGTAAGATTGTGAGTGATTAAGAATGTGAGCGAGTGAGAATGTGAGTGAGTAAGAATGTGAGTAAGAATGTGAGAGTAAGAATGCGAGTAAGAATGTGAGTAAGAATGTGAGAGTAAGAATGTGAGTGAGTGAGTAAGGATGTGAGTGAGTAAGATGTGAGCGAGTAAGAATGTGAGAGTGAGTGAGAATGTGAGTGAGTAAGAATGTGAGTGAGTAAGAATGTGAGCGAGTGAGAATGTGAGTGAGTAAGAATGTGAGAGTAAGAATGTGAGTAAGAATGTGAGAGTAAGAATGTGAGTGAGTAAGAATGTGAGCGAGTGAGAATGTGAGTGAGTAAGAATGTGAGAGTAAGAATGTGAGTGAGTAAGATTGTGAGTGATTAAGAATGTGAGCGAGTGAGAATGTGAGTGAGTAAGAATGTGAGAGTAAGAATGTGAGTGAGTAAGATTGTGAGTGATTAAGAATGTGAGCGAGTAAGAATGTGAGTGAATAAGAATGTGAGTGAGTAAGAATGTGAGTGAGTAAGAATGTGAGTGAGTAAGAATGTGAGAGTAAGAATGTGAGTAAGAATGTGAGAGTAAGAATGTGAGTGAGTAAGAATGTGAGCGAGTGAGAATGTGAGTGAGTAAGAATGTGAGAGTAAGAATGTGAGTAAGAATGTGAGAGTAAGAATGTGAGTGAGTAAGAATGTGAGCGAGTGAGAATGTGAGTGAGTAAGAATGTGAGAGTAAGAATGTGAGTGAGTAAGATTGTGAGTGATTAAGAATGTGAGCGAGTAAGAATGTGAGTGAATAAGAATGTGAGTGAGTAAGAATGTGAGTGAGTAAGAATGTGAGAGTAAGAATGTGAGTAAGAATGTGAGAGTAAGAATGTGAGTGAGTAAGAATGTGAGCGAGTGAGAATGTGAGAGTGAGTAAGAATGTGAAAGTGAATGAGATGCGATGTTGACAGGATGTGAGGGCGACAGAGAATGTGAGAGTTGTTGGCAAATTTGCTACAGAGGATCCAATATCGCACAATCCCAGCAACTAACATGTATAAAGTGTGCGTGATGCCGACCTAGCGGACGAGTTCAAGGAGATATCCAGGAAGCGGCAGATGGCCGCACAGCTTAAACACACCCCGGGTATTAATTGTGCGCCAAAACGTGAAATGCATGGCAATTGGCATTACTCGAATTGTCATCTTTAAAGGATACTCATAACTATGATCCGCATATACAGATTTTGTTATTCGAATAAATATAGGTTCCCCACAAAACATGACTATAAAATCGCTTTCTCACGCACAAGTCCATAATGATAACAAAGATATTTTTAAATGATCAGATCAATAATTCCATAATAATCTACTATGGCAAACAGTTCAGATTCAGAATTTGCATAGTCATATGTCTAGCTTGAATAAATCACAGATGGTTGTTAGTTGTTGCAGTTACGGATCTGGCTTATAAACTACATTTAGCTTGTCTGAACACTATCTATACTACTGAGAAAGCGTATATAATAAGTATATTGCCACCATAAAGTTAAGAAATACCGGTATATGTATTAAAATTAGCAGCTACTAGCAATCTACGCCCCCCGTTGGGGAGCCAAAGAAATGCAACACACGTTTTTTTAATAAGCTACATGTAGCCTTGAAATCTAAAAAAATCTCTTGCCAAACTTCTAACCCTAACCCTAACCCTAACCAAAACCCTAAATTCAATATTTTGTCCATGAGTTTTTGCATGATGCTTCTATGATTTTTGCATGATTCTTCCACGATAAACATTTTAATAAGCTACATGAGCTAAGTTATAAGCTACCCTAACCCCAACCCTAACCCGAATCTTAACGCAATAACCCTGAACCTAACCCTAAACCTAAACCCTAATACCAACCCTAACACTAACCCTACAGCCTGACTGTAGGTTAATTACTGTCTGTAAAAGGTGCGACACTTCAAGACTGAAGATCCAAGCACAGTGTTTAAGGGCCAACAATACTTAAATAATATCAGGCTAGGATGAGATAGGACGGACAGAAGTGAGAGGGGAACGGAGAGGGGAACAGAGAGGGGAACAGAGAGGGGAACAGAGGGGAACAGAGGGGACCAGAGGGGAACAGAGAGGGGAACAGAGGGGAACAGAGGGGACCAGAGGGGAACAGAGAGGGGAACAGAGAGGGGACCAGAGGGGACCAGAGAGGGGACCAGAGGGGAACAGAGAGGGGACCAGAGAGGGGACCAGAGGGGAACAGAGAGGGGAACTGAGAGGGGAACAGAGAGGGGACCAGAGGGGAACAGAGAGGCGACCAGAGAGGGGACCAGAGGGGACCAGAGAGGGGACCAGAGGGGAACAGAGAGGGGAACAGAGAGGGGACCAGAGGGGACCAGAGAGGGGACCAGAGGGGAACAGAGGGGACCAGAGGGGAACAGAGAGGGGAACAGAGGGGAACAGAGGGGACCAGAGGGGAACAGAGAGGGGAACAGAGAGGGGACCAGAGGGGACCAGAGAGGGGACCAGAGGGGAACAGAGAGGGGACCAGAAAGGGGACCAGAGGGGAACAGAGAGGGGAACAGAGAGGGGACCAGAGGGGACCAGAGAGGGGACCAGAGGGGAACAGAGAGGGGAACTGAGAGGGGAACAGAGAGGGGACCAGAGGGGAACAGAGAGGCGACCAGAGAGGGGACCAGAGGGGACCAGAGAGGGGACCAGAGGGGAACAGAGAGGGGAACAGAGAGGGGACCAGAGAGGGGACCAGAGGGGAACAGAGAGGGGAACTGAGAGGGGAACAGAGAGGGGACCAGAGAGGGGACCAGAGGGGAACAGAGAGGCGACCAGAGAGGGGACCCGAGGGGAACAGAGAGGGGACCAGAGAGGGGACCAGAGGGGACCAGAGAGGGGACCAGAGGGGAACAGAGAGGGGAACTGAGAGGGGAACAGAGAGGGGACCAGAGAGGGGACCAGAGGGGACCAGAGAGGGGACCAGAGGGGAACAGAGAGGGGAACAGAGAGGGGACCAGAGGGGAACAGAGAGGGGAACAGAGAGGGGACCGGAGGGGAACAGAGAGGGGAACACAGAGGGGACCAGAGGGGACCAGAGAGGGGACCAGAGGGGACCAGAGAGGGGACCAGAGGGGAACAGAGAGGGGAACAGAGAGGGGACCAGAGGGGACCAGAGAGGGGACCAGAGGGGACCAGAGAGGGGATCAGAGGGGAACAGAGGGGAACAGAAAGGGGAACAGAGAGGGGACCAGAGGGGACCAGAGGGGACCAGAGAGGGGACCAGAGAGGGGACCAGAGGGGACCAGAGAGGGGACCAGAGGGGAACAGAGAGGGGAACAGAGAGGGGACCAGAGAGGGGAACAGAGAGGGGACCAGAGGGGACCAGAGAGGGGACCAGAGGGGAACAGAGAGGGGACCAGAGAGGGGACCAGAGAGGGGACCAGAGGGGACCAGAGAGGGGACCAGAGGGGACCAGAGGGGAACAGAGAGGGGACCAGAGAGGGGACCAGAGGGGAACAGAGAGGGGAACAGAGAGGGGACCAGAGAGGGGACCAGAGGGGAACAGAGAGGGGACCAGAGGGGACCAGAGAGGAACGGAGGGAAACAGAAACGAAGAAGTGAACAATAAAATAAGTAACACACCACAAAAAGCCAAAAGTCCATTTACCGCAAAAAGCCAGTGCAACAAGCTTGCACAATGAGTTACTTTGCAACCATTTTTTAGCAGAAAAATCTACGTAAGCAAAATTGAACAGAGTGTTGGTATGTATTAATTGATAAAAGAGACAGACACTAAAGCACTAAAGATACAATTTACAGCGAGAAATAACGGGTCAAGTTTTAAATGTTTTTACACTGATGACGCGTACTATGATAACGATATAACGAGACGATATTTACACAAACTAATGCAAGTAGCATTGTGATAGACTGTGTGCATTGTTTTGAGCTTGTGCAAAAGTTTATAAGTTGCTAGGATACGCACTTTACTACTATTATTAATATAGATTAGTAAAAATGCACTCTTAAATATGTTGTATAGAAATAGGAAAAAGTAAATAACAAAAAATGCCGTAATTTTCCGAGCCCCAAACATATGCTTACTCAGCTACTGTTAGTAGAAAAATTGGTAAATAGAAAAGCGACCTAAAAATGTCAAAACAAAAATCAAGTTAAGTACTGACTGACTATAAAGTTGATTGAAAATGCTTATTTAGTGAACAACCACTATTGAGCCTGGGCTTTAGCAAAATAACGCAAAAGTACACCGACTAAGCTGTTAAATTGAGTTTTTCTTAGGCACAGGACAAATAAAGAATACAGACACAGACAGACAAATACAGAATACAGACACAGACAGACAAATACAGAATACAGACACAGACAGACAAATACAGAATACAGACACACACAGACAAATACAGAATACAGACACAGACAGACAAATACAGAATACAGACACACACAGACAAATACAGAATACAGACACAGACAGACAAATGCAGAATACAGACACAGACACAGACAGACAATTACAGACACAGACAGACAAATACAGAATATACAGACACAGACAGACAAATGCAGAATACAGACACAGACAGACAAATACAGAATACAGACACACACAGACAAATACAGAATACAGACACAGACAGACAAATACAGACGACAGACACAGACAGACAAATACAGAATACAGACACAGACAGACAAATACAGAATACAGACACACACAGACAAATACAGAATACAGACACAGACAGACAAATGCAGAATACAGACACAGACACAGACAGACAATTACAGACACAGACAGACAAATACAGAATATACAGACACAGACAGACAAATGCAGAATACAGACACAGACAGACAAATACAGAATACAGACACACACAGACAAATACAGAATACAGACACAGACAGACAAATACAGACGACAGACACAGACAGACAAATACAGAATACAGACACAGACAGACAAATACAGAATACAGGCACAGACAGACAAATACAGAATACAGACACATGCAGACAAATACAGAATACAGACACAGAAAGACAGATAGAGAAAAAGGTTAAAACAGACACAGCAAAAGCACACTTACTTCATACTATTTAGAAACCATTTCAATTTTTGGCTTGGATCGCTAAATTAAAAAAGAGAAATCATCATTTTTACAAAGCCATTAGGCGTATAAAAATATTGACAGTTTTAGTGAAACCATTTTTCATAGCAACAAATTGCGTATTTATACTGAATGAACTACTAATCTATACTAGTCAGTGCTGCTTATTCTTCAATAGCTGTTTCAATCTTTGATGCTCCCTAGGCTCCAGAAAGCCGACTAGCACCCTATCCATCACACGGATCGGGTGCTTCCGATAGCCGAATACTCGAACCCAATCAGACGGCACGTGTCTCACAGGTGGATTATTCTGTATCCGCTTGCTCCGCCTCACAGCCGCAGTAGCATTAGTGGCATTCGACAGTTCACTAGCCGACGCTAGACGATATTCGTCAACTTCGCTAGTTAACAATTTTACTTGTCTAAGCGTTGACATATCGAATTCCGTTAGGCCTTGCTCGACTGTGAAAAAATTGAAGCAATCCAACGGTAGCAGATTTGGCAACAGACTGACGCGCTCTACTTTGGCTTCTTTAGTAAGAAAATCGTGCGGATCGTAAAAGTATGAAGTTGCACTGAACTCGTTAGCGCTCTCTAGATCTTCAAAATTATCAAAAACTGCCGCCTTGTTTAGACTAGACAAGTCAGACTGAGTCTGGGTGTCCGCGTCGCTGCAGCTTAGAGCTTCCGTTGCTTGGTTGACAGATTGAATTTCCTGTCGAGATTCTGCAACATCTTCAACTTGATGCTCTTGAAGTGTCCGTACTTCATCTGGTTCATGTTGATCGTAAACTAACGGCGACGGAGCTGGAACTGACACCCGTCTGGAAACTACTTTATCCAGTTGATGTTCGTCTTCATCAACATCCAAAATCGGAGATGGAGGCGCAACTGATCGAATATATAACTGTCTAACGGATGACTGATCCATAGTTTCCTCCGGTGCCACTGTATGAAAGATGTTGGACTCGTGCCAAGACGATAAATATTGACAACGCATAGCGGTATCGTCCACAGTGAATTCGGTTTCAGTCAGATAAGACTTAGCGACGGTGAGACTGGTACCTGTCGCTCTTGCTCTCTGACGCTGACGAACAATCGATGGCAACAATTCGCGTCTAATAGAACTATTGTCAATGGTAGCCTGCGACACTGTCGCGTACATATTCGACGCGTGTACAGAGTCAATGTATTGTCGACGAATGCTAGAATCATTGACAGTTACTAGGCACTCGGTTGCGTAGAGATTAGACGATTGCAAATCTGGTTGCGATTGGCTTTTGTAACTTGACACACCGTCGCACTGGATACCTTCCTCGACAAGCTCCACTGACCGTGGATTAGATGAACTAATAATCGAACGAGGAACCATTGCAACTTTGTGAGGATCCGAGGACGCGGAAGCGTACCCAGTGGTGGTCGCACTGTCGCAAGACGTTGCTACGGGCAAAGTTGACACCACCGCTACAGCTGGCTGACAACGCATCGGACTCAACGAATGCTGAGACACCGAATGGACAACAGAACAAGTGCTAGAACCGGCTTCAACAACATTAGCAAAATTCACAGCTTGACTACTTCTGACCTGTGCAGCATTGTTGATTTTAGCAGGAGAAGACGTTCGACAATCTTCTAGCTTCACACCTGCAGGCTGATCAGTGATAAATTGAGTTGCAGTTACTGCAGTTTTTCCCTCGGCAACCAAATCAGCTTTAAAATTTTGACTGTCAATTCCAGTTTGACTGTGCAGTGCTTCAGTGTTTGACTGTTGAATAATGGTGAACTCCGGCTGCATACATGGCAAGGTTTTATCATCGAGTCCAGACGATGTAACGAATGAAGATTTAGCGCGTTTAATCTTATCGCGATTGCTGGACTGGGATATCCTTGATGTGGAGTCACTGGATTGATAATCTGGTTTCTGAAGTAGCTTATCAATTACAGATGAAGAACTTTGCTGCCAAATCGATTCAGCATGTTGTGACGCTGCTGAGCCTAGAGACTTTACGCGATGGATGCTGCGGCCAAGAGAACAACCTACTTCAAGATTTTCAACCCTGGAATTTTTTAGCTGAAGCGTTTCAGAGGCCGAATTCCTGCGCAAAAGACTACGTCTGATAGAATTGGCAGGTTGCAGGCTCAGTCGAGTCGAGTCACTGATTTGCGATGTTTCGGGTTGCTGGCTCAGTTCGATTGCATCGAGATTCTGCGATCTGTCATGCGTACGACTTTTCAGATGACGACTTCCACAGCCAAGCTGAGATTCGTTCGAATTATGACTTTTATTAGTCATCTCAAGCCTTTCGGGTTGCAGACTCTGTGGTAGTGAGTTGCTGTGTTGAGATCTCACCGGTAGCAGACTCGGTTGGCTTGACACACTAAGCTGAGATCTCTTTGGTTGCAGACTCGGTCGTCCTGACTCATTAAGCTGAGATCTCTCTGGTTGCAGATTCGGTCGGTTTGACTCACCAAGATGAGATATCTCTGGTTGCAGACTCGGTCGGTTTGACTCATTAAGCTGAGATCTCTCTGGTTGCAGACTCGGTCGGTTTGACTCACTAAGCTGAGATCTCACCGGTAGCAGACTCGGTCGTCCTGACTCACTAAGCTGAGATCTGTCTGGTTGCAGACTCGGTCGGTTTGACTCATTAAGCTGAGATCTCTCTGGTTGCAGACTCGGTCGTCCTGACTCACTAATCTGAGATCTCTCTGGCTGCAGACCCGGCCGTTGTGAGTCACCCATTTGAGAACGCTCCTGTTTCAGACTCAGTCGCTTTGAGTCTTCGAGCTGAGATCTGTTCGGTTGCAGATTCAGTCGATTTGAGTCTCCAAGCTGAGATCTGTCTGGTTGCAGACTCAGCTGAATTGAATCACCAAGCTGAGATGCCTCTGGTTGTAGACTCAGTTGAATTGAGTCGCAAAACTGAGATCTGTCTGGTTGCAGACCCGGCCGTTGTGAGTCACACATTTGAGAACTCTCCTGTTTAAGACTTAGTCGGTTTGAGTCTTTATGCTGAGATCTCTCTGGTTGCAGACTCGATCGTCTTGACTCACTAAGTTGAGTTTCTTCTGGTTGCAGACTCAGTCGGTTAGAATCTTCGTGCTGAGATCTGTCACGTTGCAGACTCGGCCGTTGTGAGTAGCTTATCTGAGATCTCTCTGGTTGCTGACTTGGTCGTCTTGACTCACTAAGCTGAGATCTGTCTGGTTGCAGACTCGGTCGGTTTGAGTCTCCGAGCTGTGAACTGTCTGGTTGCAGACTTAGTCGGTTTGAGTCTCCGAGCTGTGAACTGTCTGGTTGCAGACTTAGTCGGTTTGAGTCTCCGAGCTGTAAACTGCCTGGTTGCGGACTCGGTCGGTTTGAGTCTCCAAGCTGAGATTTCTCTGGTTGTAGACTCAGATGAATTGAATCACCAAGCTGAGATCTGTCTGGTTGCAGACTCGATCGTCTTGACTCACTAAGCTGAGATTTCTCTGGTTTTAGACTCAGTTGACTTGCATCGCATATCCGAGATCTCTCTTGGTGTAGACTCGGTCGCGACTTGCTGGATAGCTGAGACGCAACCGGTTGAAGCTGGACTTCATCATCGCAGAGCTCAGAAGTGGCACAAGCAAGACTGACGGCGACATTAGCTCGACTAGGTGTGCTTGCCTGGCAGTTATCATAGCTCTTTGACGCAGTTTTATCAGTACACTCGCCAGCTACTACTACTGATTCACCAGTAGTAGTAGACGATTTTGAATCATCCGACGTTAAATCGCTGTCATTGCTACTGGATTGACTAAATGAATCATCTTGGCTGACATAAATACTGACGCCTAGAGCATCAGCTGAGTTAGTCGACAAACCAGAGTAGTGAGCACTGCTATAGGACCTAACCGAATCTGCTTTTTGTTTAACGACTGAGGCGCTTTCTACATTGGCTTGCGAATCAGACAGAGAAACGGCTCTCGGTTTACAACTCTGACTAGTTGAAGACGCAATTAACTCCTCTATCGACTGTCCATCGGCAAACTTTCGGTTTTGAGACTTCTGAGAAGTTGACAGATCAGTGAGATTTTTTACTACAGACGATGAACTAAGCTGCTCTTTACAGCTAACACTTTTATTCGTCGATTCCACAGACTGATTAGTCAAGCCCCGATCAGCTGACCGACAGCTGTTGCGAAGTAAGCAACTTTTCAATAGGCTATTCCTTGCTGCAGCCAGTTTTCTACTGCGTTCTCTGCTGCGATCGAATTGACAGCAGCTGCGGCTGCCACCCTGGGCCGGAGCTGATGGAGCGCCAGATGCGGCAATAATTGCGCGCGGCTCAAGCGATTTATCGATGCTAGCTGACAGATTTAGACTGGCTATAGCGGATTCGCAACCGGCAACCGATGCCATCGATGGTTGCTTTTGAGCTAATGCATCCGCTTTGATTGTTGAATCTATGTTAGTGCAGCTAGCAGCATCATCTGGCTGGTGAATATCATCAGACATGCTGACACATTCGCTTACACCGCTACTCTGCATAGCTATTGAATCTAACAATAGCGTCGCTTTACTTTTGCCGTCCAATCGTTTTTTAGTTCGTTGTCCACTTCTAGAGTGTCTAGCATCGGGTTCGGCGTCCTGCTTGGGACTTAGAGAGGCTAGGAGGTTGCTATTCCTTTCATGACTCTTATTAGTCTTAGTTTGTCCACTCGTTGGCAACGATAATTTCTCAGCCGGCCTGGCGCGATCCCGACTGCGACCTCGTTGGTAAACCATAGTGGACATTGCAAAATTTCCATACGCCGTTGCTTCACTGTCGCAAGCAATCGAAGATAAACTAAGATTTGGCGGAGCTCGATTAATCTGACTTTCCGTGGAGCCTACAGCTGTAGAGACAGTGGTCGCAGACGAGGCTACCAACGTTTTAGCAGATTTTGATTTGTTAACGACAGTAGGGGACTGCTTGACATCAGCTGCGGCTGCTACCCTTTCATTCTCTTTATCATCTGTCCCAGCGGTAGCATTGCTACTGTCTGCAAAGCTTACAGAAGATATTTTACGACGGTGACGACGCTTAACAACTCGGACAGCATTCTGCTTGGTGGCAGCAGCAGCAGCAGCAGAAGGTCGAGAAGTGATGGCGGGGCTACGCAGTAAGGAACTGCTTAAAGTCGGACAGTTAACCGTACTGTTTGGAGAATCAGTCAAGCCTGTCTGACCGCGTCTTTTAGATTGCCTTTTGTTCCCGCCAAGGGATTCTACATGGCTAACAGCAAGAGTGCTATCTAAAGCTTCTACTAAATGAGCCTGCTGGTCCTGTTGCTGCGACTGTTGTTGGTTTACTTGAGGACAAATCTGCTTCTGAATGACAGCTACAGAGCTCAGAGCCAGTGTTGTTTCTGGTGATAAATCAATTCGACTAAGTCGCATCTGTTGCCTATTAGCCTTGCTAACTCTGCCATTGTTGCTGCGAGGTTGCCGTTTGACTTTCTGAGCCCGACTGGCGCATCGGGTTTTCATGTCTGGTTTTTGGCGACCAATTTAATTGGCTGGCTGTAAATTGTTGTTTTTTAATTTCAGTTAAAACTGTATAAGGGCCAATTTTTAGAAAAGCATGAAACCTAGATGTGTTGTTAAATAACAAAACAGACTGGCTTAAATAAGCTTGATAATCATAACAATGGCACAGCTTGGCCCATTAATTGTATCAATCTATTTTATCATTCTTAGCTTTTTGACTGAGTAGTGAGTACCAAAATGATAAGAGAAACAAAGTCATGTCAAACATAAAAGCCATCATGTAAAACATAAAATAAACTTCAAACATAAAAGTAGCATAAGGTAACACATAAAAGAAATGTCATCTAATATATAACAGAAGCATCATGTCAAATATAAAGGAAGTGTGAAGTCAAGCATACAAGAAGTGTCATTTAAATTTTTTTATATCTTTGGATGTTAGTGTTTATGGGGACAATTGCTGCAATTTTGAGGCTTATTGGGGGAAGTTGCTAAGATCTCAAGGCTTACTCCATGGCAAGATTGCTACTAATGTTCAAACAGATCTTCCATATATAGTTTTGTTCAATGAATGCTTTCTTTTTCCCATGTGATATTAATCTCATATTTGAAAAAAATGCCACATACCTTTCCTATCAGAATAACTTTACTAGGCCTAGCCAAAGCTAAAGTTAGTTATTTGCTAGCATGTGGGTAGCTCTATAAATAACATTTATTCAACATAGCTACGTGTGGAGGATCCATTTTAATATTAGTAGATATATACATGCACATATTGTTGGAAGCCAAATGTAGCTTGCATTTTTGCTTATATAAAAAGCCTTGTTAGCCTTATACAGATATGATCATGAAAAAAGTCTGGAATGATTTTAGGCAGTCATTTTTGGCAGTCACTTTGCTGGCAGTCATCTTGCTAGTAGTCAAATTGCCATAGTAATTTTGTTGGCAGTTAAATTGTCTGCAATCAAATTTATTGCAGTCAAATTGTTGGCAGTCATTTGATTGCAATCATTTTTTGGTAGTCTAACTATCCACAGTCAAATTGTAGCTAGTCTTAAGTATACATTATATATATTTAACATTTTTGCCTTGTATACTATAATAAGTAAAAGCATATTTATATTATATACACTAGTAGACCATGAAGGGAAATAGACCAAAAAGAAAGTCAAATAGATAACTAAGGCTTGAGAATCAATTGTAACATAGCATTGGCAATACTATATATGGGAATTTGTAGTCATGCCAAAAATCTTATTGTACTCCTTATTATATTCATACAGATATATGAATACCACCTAGGATCTTTTTATACAATAGTGCACTTAGCATACAATACTATAAAACATTGCATATAAGAATCTTAGTATCTTTGAGAAAATGCCATTTAATGCCATTCAATATTTTTACTTATTTAAAATGAAATTATATAATTTGAACCCTTAGCCATTTTATTGATTTGAACTAGCTAAAAATACTAAAGGTATAATTCAATATAGAAGCCTAAATAGCTTCTTATCACTGCTTAAAAATCTTGCAAATTAAAAAATTATACAGCCATAGGCCTTTAATTAAAAAAATTCCATTGTAAAAATCTATTTTAGTTTACATTTTCTATCTTTGTCATTAAGGCTATGTTTATAAACTATTTAAGCTACTTTTTTCTTTAATTATTAGGGCCTAACTATAACTACAGTGACTATTTTTGTGACTACTATATTGGCCCTAATAATAAGTCCAATTCAATTCATAACTAAAAAGCTTAAGCTTGATTTGCAAAACAAAAACTTTTGATAATTTTATATTTAAACATCATTAGGTTAGGCCTATCAACTAAGTCTAAAATTCGATCAGATTGGTATAAGCCATTTTTAGGCCTACAACAAGTTATTGTAGTGACAAATTTTTTGGTAAAAAACATTTTTAGATGACAAATTGCTTGTGATAAACATGTCACTTTTAGTAAAAAAGGAAACCATTTGTTGTGGTAGGGTTTCCTAGAAAAGCTTTTATTCAAATATATGCATAACAATTTATATGTTGTTTTACTTTTCTAAATATTTTCCAATAATAGCCTTTTGTATTTAAATATACTTTTCACAATCAGTATAAAAAGGGAGCAAAGTTTAGGAGAGAAAAGACAACTTGCTATTACAAATTAAATCGTTACAGCTAGTTCAATAATACATGTTTGCTAAATTGTTCTCAGATCTTTAAAGCATTATTCATTTTACCAGTAAGAGATTCTAAGAGCGTTTCAAAGAAAGTGTGCTAAAGAATAGAGAGAGAGAAATCGGGAATTCATGCAAAAGCAGTATTAAGAGTGATCATTATGACCCTCTAATCTCGGCAACGCCCAGACTGGAGAAAGAAAAGCACATATACCAGTAGACTGCTTAGGCCATAAAAAGTATAAGAAGGCTACCAGAATATTACTAAGGATGCTACCAGAATATATTCAAATGAAATTCTAAGAAATAGTAGAAATATTAGCATAGAAATTAAACACCTATTACAACTTTGGTAGCAGCTTGTAGGATATTTAATAAACACTAGCATCAATAGTTTAGGAGTTTAGAAAGATAGCCAAAAGCCCTGTCACAGTTGGTAGTCATTTTAGAGATATGCATTTCAGGTTCAGGATTTTATACTATTATATGCCAGAATGAAAATTGCCTTTGTAGCTTATTTATGCCAATGTATGCCAACAAACTTTTCATTGCATATAAAATATACTAAAATGAAAATTATGACCAATTTTAGGTGGATGCAAAATTTTAATATTTATAAAACTAGTAGGTAAAAACCAGTAAATGTTTTACTAAATTGCATAGAACAAGTTCATTTCAACTTTTTCATTTGTTCAACCTATAACTTTTTAGAAAAGTTTTTTATTTAGTTTTCCATTTTTGGAAAGATCAGAAGCTATTCTTTCTAATAAAAAATTAGCTACTATAACTATGTACATAAAGACTATACAACTATACCAAACATAAACTTATATGTTAGTTGAGTATTATTGGGACTTGGAACTTTTGGAGTTTTGGTAACAGCTACTATCTTGGCAATCTTTATATGCCAATATATATGCCAAGAGGGCATGCTAGGCCCCTCTGTATGCCAAGTTATATGCAAATAATGTATTTTAAGTCCCTTTATATACCAGAATTTTCTAGTATACATGTATACTATCGAGAGTCTAGCATGTATTTTAGCCTATTTACAATTATTAGTTTTTTAGCTATCTTATGAATATAGAATATTTATATTTTGTATACTTTGAAAATTTTATTATCTAAATTAAAGTAGTATTTTAATCTTAGTTATAATAAAACAGGGGACTTATTGAACAAAACTAATAGGCCTAGTTGTCATTATTAACAAAATTATTATTTAACAAAACATTAAATTTGTTTTAAGAAATGATATGCCATTTTTGTACAAATCATATTTAAAGTATTCTTATAATGAAATGTGCCCTAAGAAAACCACAAAAAATATTTATAAAAGATGGAAAATGCATGAACAGAAAATTGTTTTGCTTTTGAACTAGCAAAATAATCAAAATAAAATAAAAATTAACATTTTAGTTAGGCCTACTTAGGAATTTTAGCAAAAATAACTTGACAACTATGTCTTGTCACCAAAATAACTGCAATCCAATTTGCTTTACACTTTTATTTGGATAGTATTAAACAAGTTAATGACAACAACAAGTTAATTACTTAGTTTAGTTAATTTGATTTTAGTCCTTATCAATAGGTATAGGCCTAGGCCTACTCTAACAAATTTGACTATAAGCTTGGGCCTTGGTATAGGCCCTAGGGGCATAGCTAAAGCCATAAGCATGCATACATACTAGATTTTTACCTACAGATACTGGGCTAGGCCTACACAAAAAGTCTAAGTTGGGCCTAACAAACTTAGGTCGTCTTTAACAAAGACAAAGAAAAAAGACAATAAAAGAATATAAGACATAAGAGCTAACTAGATATGCTAGCTCATAGATCAGCAAGTTAGGCATCAGAATTGTCTTAGAAATTCCTCAACGTCAAAACTTGGCTTATTTATAAGTTAGGCCTAGGACTAACTTAAATAAAAACTAAATGAATCAACTTTAAACTATATCTAGTGAGCTATGCTATACATCAGGATACTGAGGATAGCGGATAAAGCCGTGATCTGTATGCACCATGAAGCGTTCTCTCGCTTATATGCTAATGTATCTCTATATTCTAAATTTATCAATCAAGGGCGGCTTAGCTTTGCTAGGCTTAGCCGCTTAGTAAATGTTTATTTATCGATATTGTACGAGTGATTCGACGAAAATTCATTTATGAATACAGTTTGAATGCATGCACATTTTAACAGAACTGCTTATTTGTTACTTTCTAAAACAAATTTATTTCTCTTTAAAAAGGACAAAGGTAGTTTGTCTTAGCTAAAGTTTTTAGCACCTCTAATTTGGCTCGAAATATGCATATAATTTTCTGGTCTGTCAGATATTGTCTGTAACGATCTTCTAAACCTACTGTATTTAATTATATGAAACATTTTATATAAACGACTTAACTGATTCTCACCAAAGTTGCACCCACTCAAATAAGAAATAGGTGAACGTATTCCGTCGAAAGAATTATAAGTATTTTGCAACCAGCAGAATATAATAATACCGCCCTAAATAAAACTGCATGTGCTCCTACAAAAACTGATGTGTATGTAACTAAAAGATCGGCAACCAAGCACAATGAATTATGACAGCTGCTGCTTAACTTTTGCTAACTCTGCCTGTAATGTTTTAGATGGGCTGGTGGAACTCGCACTCCAGAGGTGTCATGCAATAATTATCGATTGTCCTTAATCACTTACACTATAATAGATATACTACATGTACCATGCAGCTTATAATTCTTCAGGTCGTGGAGTGCCTTGCTATCGGGTCAGGTACAATATATATAGCTACATGTACTGTAGTTGAGATCGAGCTGCATTCAATTCTTTATCCAGAGTGGAACTATGTCAAGTTACGTCTGATTTATTTACATTGTAACATCATGTGTGTAAATGCATGAAACATGCATACTCTATACTGTAAAAAACACAGATCACATTCATGTAAGCCAAGCATAAATATAATTAAAGTTGAAATGAAAAAGCATATACGTGTAAAATAATCAGGACACATATTTGAAACAGCAAAAACAGTAAAAATGAAGCTGGTTTATTATTATTTTTTTATTAATTTCTGAAAAAATCTAAACAAAAAATACCTTTAAAAAATATTATAAAGAAGCTATTACGATCGATAGCTAACAATTGCAAAGGTATTCAAGAGAAATAATGCTTCGAATTGGAACAA
The DNA here is from genome assembly GCA_002269645.1 of Macrostomum lignano. Taxonomy (NCBI): domain Eukaryota; kingdom Metazoa; phylum Platyhelminthes; family Macrostomidae; genus Macrostomum; species Macrostomum lignano. Next base: position 66,207 of record NIVC01001948.1, read on the forward strand.
TTTAGTTCAGAATGTCTATTTGTGGACCAAAATAAAAAAACGTGTAGATCCCAGCGTCAACTAAATGTTTTGCATTAAAAATTCAATCGATTCAACCAACAAAAGCCAAAGCAACTGATGAAAAAATATAAAAAGGCCCTATTAGGAGAACTAGCAATCCAGTTGTAGGCAGTTATTCGTTACTATATAAAGCCTTTTATCAGTAGTATAAATCAAGAAACGTCAATATTTAAACTTTCGCTGTGTCTGCCTAAATATAATATCGAGTCACGACGAAACAGCAGAAAAAAGTTATCAACATTTTAAACTTAATGACGCGCAGCTTCTCTGATCTACAAATTATGGACTTTTTGGCAGAAAAACAAACCAGAAACCAGAACAGTCGTATTAATTAGAGTAAAAAGCATAGAAAATGAATTGCTTTAATACTCGCATTTCTTGTAAATATGAATATTGTTTTCGAATAAGTGAAAAACTTCTATTATATTTGAGAACTTTGCAAGGAATTCGAAGATTGACTCCAGAATTTTCTTTGTAAGTAAGAAATCAGAGGCTTCGATGTGAATCCCCATATACTCGTATGACTTGACGCGGGGAATCCCCGAACTTTGACACAGAGAATCCTTATAAACTCAGATGCAGGGAATCCGTATAAACTCAGATGCCGGGAATCCGTATAAACTCAGATGCAGGGAATCCCTATAAACTTAGATGCAGGAAATCCCTATAAACTCAGATGCAGGGCAAGCCTTGATACGGGGAATCCCTATGAATTTTAATACGGGGAATCCCTATAAACCGATGCGGGAATCCACGTAAGCTTCAATGCGGGGAATCCCTGTAAGCTTTGATGCGGGGAATCCCTGTAAGCCTCGATGCGCGGAATCCCAAGTAAACTCTGATGCGAAGAATCCATATAAGCCTCAACACAGGGAATCCCTAGTAAACTCTGATGCGAAGAATCCATATAAGCCTCAACACGGGGAATCCCTACAGTATGAACTCAGATGCTGGGAATCTCTATGAAGTCTGATGCTGGGAATCCCTGTAAGCCTTGATACGGGGAGTCCCTATGAATTCTGGTGCGGGGAGTCCCTATGAATTCTGATGCGGCGAATCCCTACAAACTTTGATGAGGGGAATCCCTGTAAGCCTCGATGCGGGGAACCCCTGTAAGCTTCGATGCGGGGAATCCCTGTAAGCCTCGATGTGGGGAATCCCTGTAAGCCTGGATGCGGGGAATCCCTGTAAGCCTCGATACGGGGAATCCCTGTAAGCCTCAATACGGAGAATCCCTGTAAGCCTCAATGCGGGGAATCACCAATGAAGGGGATTCTGTTCCAGTGTGCTAATTCAGCAGAAGCCGAAACATATTTATGTAGCTTTGGCTCGTAAAAAATTCGTAACATAACAGAAACCATTCCACGAAAACTTTAAACTTAAAACTTCACTTGCGTAACCGAAATAACTTCAATTAACTTCTCAAAAACAAGAATCGTCCAAATTCAATGCCGACGAAGCCGAAAGCAGGGCGGTTCAGGCGATCTCTCGCGCAGATGCTCATAGAGCCCCATTGTGTTCTCAGCAATCAGTGGGGCAAGCAATTCGGCGTAATTGGTACCTCCGGATTCGCCAGCGTTGCCATGGCTACTACTATGCTGCTTTTTGTTTCGCTTGCGCTGTTTCTGCTTCTTTTTCTTATTTCGCTGAGAATTCCCGGCTCCGTGTTGCTGAGCCTGATTTTCCCATTTCTGCTTCTGCTCGAATTCGTATCTGGCGAATACTACTCGGTGATTCAATTGATGAATAGCTGTCGATAGTTCTTCGCCCTTTTTGTCAGCTTTAGCCAGTCTAGCGCTAAGCTCGGCGTTGTACTGCTGCTCTCGGGCCATCTGGATCTTCAGGTCTTCCAGCTGCTGCTTGGCTTCGTCTTTCACTTTTTCGGCGACTTCAAGACGCTTACGAACGCGTTCGCCTTGCCCTTTCAATTGGGCTTCTTCGATCTCTTTATTGCCCAAATAGATTTTTAGTTCACTGATTGAGTGAATCATTTCCGCTGTCTTGGCGCGAGTCTGCTCAATTTGACGCTGTTTTGCCTCGTGAGTTGCTTTGGCCGTCTTCAGAGCCTGCACCAGTTGAGACTGGGTCTCCAGAGAGAGAAGGCGATGCAGTGAAATTTGGAACAAATTTGATGAATGATCGAAGTGCGGCTAAGGTTTCAAAACGATTGTTTAAAATACAAAATTGGGGTCTACATGTAAGGAGCTGAAAGGAGTCTGTCATGAATATAGCCCAGGTGCCAAAGCAGAAGTCATGAAGAAATAAAGGGCCTATGTAACCTATGTACACAAATGATACGTCATTTCTGGTCACAGTGACACCAACAAGCTGGGTTTGGCAAAAAGCGACAAAAATAGGACTTATAAACAATTTAAGGACTATTATGTCAACTTAAGCTCATAAAGTAGAGTCCCTAATTATCCCCTTGCTTGTTCTCCCCTATCCCAAGTCCAAGTTTCGTAGCTTTTTTGCCAAACTCAGCTACCTGGTGTCATTTTGACCAGAATGACGTATCATTTGTATACATAGGTTACTCGGGATACACTTTATGAGTTTAGGTTGAAAGTCCCTTTAGCTATTTTTATCCTATAGAATGAGTACCAGAGGCGTCAACAATGCAAAATTTCTACATACATATACATGTACAACACATAATACTGGTAAGTCAATACTTACCTGGTTCTGCCAAACGTTCACTGACTGTCTTAGCCAACTGACCATCTCTTTTGGCTGCACGCCAACCAGAGCTAGCTCCTCACCTCGCATGTTCAAACGGGAGCTAAAAAGATACTCTTCGCTGTCCACCTCGATAGGAATACAGCACAGAGCGCACTGGTAACCAGTAGGTGAACGCGAAGTTCGACCTGCAGCCCATGGAGAATGTGGACTGCAGAACACGTGACCACATGGCAGGACCCAGCCTTCATCGTGGATGATGTAATTACAATTTAGCATGTTGCATTGCAGTTTCTTGTGCAACTCTAGAGACCAAAGATTCTTAGATGTGATGCCATTTGGCTCACAATCAGGTATATACTCTTCAGAATCATTGGGCTTAAATTGGTTGGCAGGGACCAAGCTAGTTGCAGCTTCAAATTCGGATTTACTTTGGGATTCAGATGGAGGCTCCATCTGGGACACTGCATCCATCTGAAAAAATTAAAAGGCAAATAGTAAATTAGATACAAGCGTAGCATCAACACATTGGACAAAAAAAACTTTAAACTTTTTGTTGTAATCTTACCAAATTTAGAGTTTTAGCATACAAACTAGATGATTAAATTAAAATAAAAACGTTAGCAATAAATAAATAAATAAGACTTATTGTATGAAAGAAGAAACTTTGTCAAGCTTTTAATTCGGATTTTTACTAATTTAATTTAGATTTTGATTAAGTATTAATAAAAATATTATGAATCTTTAATAGAACTATTTAATAAAATAAACTTATTCATAGAGGTCAGATGAGATCCCAATCCCAATCCCAAAATCCTGGGATCCCAAAGAAAATTGTATTTCCATGGGACCAGGATCCCAACCCTAAAAAACATGAGAATCGGGAACAGGTCTTTTGATCAAAAGTTTATAGAATTAGTGATTACTTAAATGTATTTTGTTTTAACTTGTATTAATTACATTATTACTTTGTTCATTACAAAACTTTGCATCAATTTTGTTATGTTTTACTTTTGATCTTGACATTTTTTGCTCAGTTTTGTTTAACTTTATATGGACCTACAAACTACAATACACTAAAAGACCTGATCTAGATTCCCAAATCCCAATCCCGATCCTGATCCCAAGAAAAAAATTATTCCCAATCCCAATCTTGCCCAAAGATTTCAATCCCATTCAACCTCTACTTATCTAGTATTGAATTCAAAAGAAAAAGCATAAATATTTACCAAGATATATCAGTCAATCTACTTTTAGAAATAATATCTAGGAGATTCTATAGCAGCCTAAAATCATTAAGTAATTTGACTATTATAGTAAAAAAATAAATATTAAATTCTTAAAATCTTAAAAAAGTCTTTCAATTGTTTGGATCAAAAATAAAAAATTGAAGTGGCTGGTAAAAATTCAATTATGAACTTTTAAACTATTTACCAAGGATTAATTAAGGAAAAACCAAAGACAATAGTGGTAATGAAGAAATGATTAAAGCTGTATCTTATAATTTTTAGCAGCTTCAAAACATTACTATATTGCTACTCTATAGAAACAACTAATTTCTACAATTGTAGCTTTGGTTATAAAAACACACAGACCAATTAAAGCTTACATTACAAATCATGTTCCAAAAATGAAAGACTTCTAAATATCTAAAAAATTGAAAATTATGTATTAGAATTAGAAAGAACTAAAGCAAACAAATAATACACAAGTTCAGTTTTGAACCCGATTCTTCAGGTTTACTGGCTGTTTGCATAGGATTCTTCAAGCTTGCTGCCTGTTTGCATCAATAAAAAAATTAAAATATTCGCTTCCTGTAATTACTTTCTAACTCGATTCTAATCGATCCTTTATAGTTATAAAGAATAACTTGTGTTAATTTTTAATAGAGAATTACTTGACCTAGAAATGAATATTGAAGAGATATATGACTTGGTTCCAATATGATACTTCGAGTAAAAGTTTATGCATAAACTCGTGCAGTCCGTTAGTACAGTCCAAAAAGATCATGCGCAATGCGCGAGCGAAACTTTTGAATTGGTGCGTCAGCTAATCCCTTCCGTGATAAGATTTATCGTAAAAACTTACAAACTGCGAAAGCTATAAAGTGATGAAACCTCATAAAAAATAATAAAAAGATAACAAAGTCAGGTAAAAGCTACAATTCTCAAACTTCTTAGAAAATATGACCGCCTTTCCCCCAAAGCTGATCAACAACAGTCACATGTACGCATAATTAGGTACATTGTTAACCTGCTTAAATAGGTATAATCGAGTTCCACAAAAGCTAGATAGTGACTAAATTTAGCAATCTGTGTTCTCCCATTAAAAAATACCCATTTTTATCAAACATATTTTTTTCAGCTTGGATGTGTCTCAATACAGGACGAGACAACAGGATCTACATTTAGTACATGCGCGTAGGTGTTATGCGTACTGCATATTTTATCGATGGTTTATATTATATCAATATTAATCGATTGAAGTCTACAACAATGAATGCATGTACATATGTGCATGCATTTTTCGGCATGTAAACTGGCAAAGTCTACTATAGCTCCCCCAGTTGGTCTTTCAGTTCAATTCCGTTAGCCTCAGCTGCAACTGTGCAACCTGTACAGCCATCCGACGTTGCCAACGCCTTACCTACTACAGTAATCGACGTTCAGCCGACGTATGACGATATTTGCCATTGAAGTCGACAGATGGCTGCGGGTTGTGCAGTCGATCTCCAGTCCATGATCGTCGATTTGTCCTTATTCCCGTACAACAATCCGACGTATCTGACCGACGTCGTACGACGTCTATGTAACATTACGTGTTTCCTATTGGTCAGACGTCGGGCTGACGTCGAAGTCGTAGTCGAAAAATTAAATTCGCCTTAATTCACGTTATTCGCCTTAAATAATTAAATTAAGCATAACAGTATTGCTTGCCAGTTCATCCCGCGAAAATAAATGTTAAAGCAGTGCGAAATAAATTTTTGGACTACGACTTCGACGTCGGCCCGACGTCCGACCAATAGGAAACACGTAATGTTACATAGACGTCGTACGACGTCGGTTCAGAGGTCGGTGCGACGTCGGATTGTTGTACGGGATTAGCGATGAATACAGTTTCTCTAATTAAGTAAGTAAATGATGAGGACGCACATTTTCCCAAATTCTACGCTAGCACATGGGCTCTATACTTGCTAGCCTACTAACAACAGGCTATGGGCCTTTTTTCTTCTCTTTATGCAATTTTACTAGAATCCATACTAATTATGTGATTTTGCCATACTAGTATTTAAAATAACATAGGCGCGTCTTTTGGGTCATAAGTCATTGCTTTCGAGCTGGTCTGACAGCCACCTGCGCCTCACTCAATGCTGAGACTGGCGACAGATGGTCTGAGAGGATGCGGGCGGTAGATTTTTTCTCATCATTTTGACAGGCCAGCAAGATTTATGAGGTCAGGGCCTATTGTTCGTGTTCACTCAAGCGTGTGACAGCTTTGACAGCTAAGCATTTTACCCCTAAAAGTACGTTGAGATTAGCGATTAGCGATTTCTCTTCATTATTGTTATGTCTTCTTTTACACCGAAGAAATTAGACGGAAGATAGTGTTTGAGCGTTTGCGAGCTTATGCCACTCGAGAGCATAGCCGTTTTTGAAACTTAATATATTTCTTTGGCTCGCGAGCCGTCTCAAGCATTTAATACTGTACCGAGTATCTAGAGTTTCAACCCTAGACACTTTAGAAGCAGAAAGCAAAAGTCTATAAGAAGTCAGAAGTCACGTCACAACAATTATCTTCACTTCCTACTTAATAAGAGCTTTCTAATGTATATTTTTTCATTAATTTTTGCCATTTCTACGCGAAAGGTCATAAATCATTATGTAGCGATTTTGAGTGATTTATGACCGCACGTGTCGTATTTTTATGGCCCCGAAGGAACTGATAGGATTTCTTGGTCACGTGAATTTGGTTGGCAACAAGCTCAGCCAATCAGAAAATTCGACTGCGTTATGACAAGTCGGCTCAGCCAATCAGAGTCGAGGTGTTCCATTATAACAATGGCGGTCCAGTTGGCGGCTATTTAAACCGGCGTTTTTGGCACGCTCGGACCTCAACTGGCTGTAACTCGGCTCCAACTCCTAGGTCGACTTTGGCCTAACGGAGCCCGACCGTCGTCTTTTGATCCCCGGATCGCGACTCCCCCCCCATCACCATCAAGGACGAATTCCCACGGTCGTCAGCAGCGAACATCAAAGTTGAGAGCATCACCTGCTAGCTATCTGCGAAGATTGTGACATCAGCATCATCCCGGGTCTACAGCTGCGAAGCACTAAGCCGATTCGGTCACTGCGGATTACCTGGTCTCCGGCTGTTGAGTTTCTGATTGGTTGGGTGAGAGGCTACCTAGACTTGCTTGATTGGGTGATTCCTTCACCTGTCCCCTATTTCAGTAGCTGGATTAGGCGCACACTTTTGCTCATTTTGTTCAGTAGTGCTGTTGCTGAGGCAGAAATCATTCAATAATACTGTTAGTAGTCCGAAACTCCAATTCAATCTGAAGTGTGAAGTGATTTAAGGAAAAAGTTAAATCTGACAGTTATTTTCATCTGTTTTATTACTTTGTTCGCCGATGGCTCAGATGAGTAGCTAAGCTAGTAGGCGCCAGTCACAGTGGCAAGGCAAGGCAGCATGGCAAGGCAGTTCTCAGTCGATCAATCTATCAAATCAGTTATCAAAATTGCCAATAGTGCAAAATCGGCGCTAGAGATGTACTCTGTGCACTCTAGGTTCGCCAAGCGGCTCGGATAATGATCAATCATGCGGTCTCTGAAGTTCGAGTTAGCCTATCATCAGCGCTACGAGAGGCTGGTTGGCGCGTTGAAAGCCAAAAGTACAATTCCTCGTATTTAGCAATGTAATAGTACATGTAGCTACCTCATAGTCTCGCCACTGCAAGAATCCCCTGCACAAGTCCCCTCTGTACCTGCATGGCCAATGCGATCAAGTCCCAGCAGTGTCCCCTGTCATCGGCTATGACTTCGAGATTGACAGCGAAAAGACACTAGTTGGCAGGTAGTGCAAAGCCCCCTCTAGTCGGAAGCCCGATTTCGAAAGTTCCGGTTTGGTGAGCCAGGACGTACGGGCTGGTGGCAGCGGGTTCGTTAATCTGCGGATTAGCTAATTTCTACCTTCAAAATCCTCCCTGCTTGTCTCTCGCTGTCCCTCTCTTAGCTATAGGACCTAGACTGCTCGCCACAAGATCAAGCTACCATGGGGCTGACTATCTGACAGGAGTGGGGGGCCAGGACTCTAATTGATTTATTTCTGAGACCTGAGGCCCGAAGGCTTCCCCAAAAGGGGGCCGAAAGGCCGAAACCCATCATAAAGTAATAATATTTCCTAAGCCACATTGCATCGGTACATAAGTCGCAATATCTTTCATATACATATCTTTTCAAGGCTCGTCAAACGCGACCATTTTTTGTTATAAAAGTACATTCTCAGAAATTGGTGCAAATAATTGGGCTGCAGAACACAAAAAGGTGCAGAATACTAAAACTCATCTTTTAACCGACTATATGCATGCAGAATATGGTCTCATCGCCTCTCTATATTCGCTGCCAATACCGCAGCGAAGGGGTGTTGAGCATACACAGCCTATAGTCCGACTGTTTAACAGCACGCATGCAAGCTATCTCGTCAAGCTTGCTAGCTGATTTGAATTGTTCTCTACAGCCCCTGCAGCTCTATATATTTTGCTTGGCAACCGACAAAAGCACCTAGCTTTTCTAACTCAGACTAGAACGAGATCTTATTGGAAGATATCAGTTGAAGAGAGTATAAGACCGTGAACAATTAAATAGGTAGAGGGACGAAACTTCATGCTGCATGAACATTGGAGGATTCTTCAAAGCCCTGCAGCGATGCAAATTGTTAGCAGTACTGAGGGTAGAAGAGACTAACCCTGCCTCTGCTAGCACGCTCCGAAGAGATGCCGCGGGCTTATTGGAACAAATGGCTCACTGGGTGCGCTCGGGTCAAGACAAACCTGGGGGTACTTAGGGTGAAGGGGTGAGACGCAAAAAAGAGTGCATTTTTTACAATCAACCACCCCAGCAAGCAGTCTTTGGGTATAACAGCTCCGACGGAGGCTCGACTCTACGCTTCATCTTGCGCAGACAAACTATATTATACAGCTTTCAGTTCGAAATACTACCTGGTTGGCCTTGGTTAATAATCAACGTTACTCAAAACGACATCAAAGCGCCCTGTTAGCCAAAGAATGGCGTCACTTGAGTAAAACAAATCGACCAAAGAACTGCTAATTAACAAGTTCTAATCTGGTTAGAAAAAGCAATGAGTGCTGAGACAGCTCAACCAGCTGAACGAGATGATCAGCGACGTCAAGGGCGCAAAAAGTCGACCGACGAGAGCACCGCGTCCAAAAGTCGTCGAACTTCGATTGAGCCGCCAAAAATCACTCTGACTGGTAGCGGAGCCGGTGGCATTTCCGATGGCTCTCAGCAGCAGCAGCAGATGGGCTCCGCTATCAGCCTACGAACTTACCGGTCCAGAGCGTCGAGTTTTGCCACCAGCGATCGACCCGTGGAGTTTCGGCCATTCGACGAGGCCAGCTACCAGCGCATGCTCAGACGCGAGGAGGACTACAAACGTCGAGTCGAGGAGAGAAAGCGCAACGGAGGCGAGGGCAAACTAGTCGAAGGCGAGATCAAGTTTGACGACGATCCCGAGGCCGAGGATGACAAGGTCAAGAGGGACAAAGAGCTGACCGAAGGCTGCAACCTGCCTGAACGATTGGGTGAATTTCCCGACGAGCTTCTGGCTCAACCAATTGAAGAGATCGATCGGCACTTGCACAAACGGGTGAGCGTTGCCGAGCGTTGGGAAGTGTTGGAGAGACGACCTTGCCCGAACAGGTGTTATGAGCCGTAAAATTATAAGAGACCAAAGAACCTCGTCATTTGAGAGACTCTTTATTATCTCTGATTGGCTGAAAATCCTTGTCATGGATGCATAGCTGAAGTCTATCCTTTCCCGTCTCTGATTGGCTATAGCCCCAGCTCGATGCTTAGCCAGAAAATCTTTACCCCTATCCTGTCTCTGATTGGCTATAGCGTTTGATGCTTAGTCAGAAAATCTCTACCCTTTCCCACATCTGATTGGCTATAGCCCCAGCTGGATACTCAGCCAGGAAATCTTTACGCTTTCCCGTCTCTGATTGGCTATAGCCTTGGATGCTTAGCCAGAAAATCTCTACCCCTTTCCCGTCTCTGATTGGCCGTCAACATAAAATACCAAATGAGGGTTCCGGTAGTTTTATTTATCAATTGAATTGATGATTCTCATAGCAAACTCAATTTTTTTTCAGTCATTTGTTGTGATCAACAGGAAAATGGGAAAGCATACCATATTTCGTTTCACGGCCAATTCCGCTTTTTTCTGCATGGCGCCGTGGAATCCGGTGCGAAAATTATTTGTTCGCATTGTTACTAACCAGATATTTGACTACTTCATCATGCTCACGATTCTGACAAACTGCGTATTTCTGGCGCTGGACGAGGAGTACAAAATTGCCGAGTGAGTAGGAGGCTGCAACGGAGGGTAAAAAACGGAAGTGGGAGGCTGCACTGAAGATGGCGCCAGTACATTATCCTAAAAAATTTCAGGTACATCTTCCTAACGATCTATTCGCTGGAGTGCGTGGCGAAGCTGATGGCGCGCGGTCTGGTGATGGACAAGTACACCTACTTGCGTGACCCTTGGAACTGGTTGGACATATTCGTTGTATTAATATCGTAAGTGTTGGACAGAAACTAAAAAATATTTTTTTAAATGCAACCAAGCTGTAACGAAACACTGGATTCGACTCATATTTCAGCTACATCATGATCATAGTTGAAAACACGACAACGGGTAGCAACGTGAGCGTTGGGCCGCTGAGAACGTTTCGAGTGTTTCGAGTACTCAAAACTATCTCAATATTTCCGGGTGAGACTGCCTGGGGCAGCTTTGACTTTGGTGGATTTAAACAGATTTAGATAAATTTAGGTTGGCTTAAGTACATTTAGGTAGATTTAGGTTGACTTAGGTGACTTAGGTAGATTTAGATGGATTTGAGTAGATTTATATAGATTAAGGCAGATTTAAGTGAACTTGCGTAGATTTAGGTTGACCTATCTAGATTTAGGTTGATTTAGATATCTTTAGGTAAATTTAGTTTGATTTAGGTAAATATAGGAAGTTTTGGGTAGATTTGGGTAAGAGGTAGATAAAAGTAGAGATAGTAAGATTTAGGTAGATTTTTATATATTTTATATATTTAGGTACATAAAGACAGATGAAGGTAATTTTAGGTAAATTTAGTTACAGTTAGGTAGATTTAGGTAAGTTTAGTTAGCATTTACGTAGATTGCAGTACTTTAAGTTACATTTAGGATCTTTTGGTGGGAAGTAATTTTAAATACACCCAGCTAGTTATTTAGCAATATTAAAATAATAAGCATACTGAAGTTGAAATTCTTGGCTTGAAATGGGTTAACTGAAACCAGATAAATGACTACCAACCCTGCAGGTCTCCGAACCATCATCAGTGCCCTGCTGCAGTCGTTCAAGATGCTGGCAGAGGTCATTGTGCTCACATTCTTTTGCATGGCCGTGTTCTCACTATTCGGTCTGGACGTGTACATGGGCACTTTTCGGAGCAAATGCGTCCAGAAGGTCGATTGGTCCGGTTTCGACTTTGCCTCCAGCGATGCCAATCAGCAAGCCTTGGACGCTTATTATAACACCTGGATTAAAGACAGCAGCCACTGGCTCAAGGATGAAGAAGGCAATTTTCACACGTGCGGCAACAACACGGGGTCTGGGCAGTGCTCAACCTTCAACTCCAGCTACATCTGCCTGCCAGACCTGGGAGACAATCCCAATTGGGGATACACTAGCTATGATCATTTCGGCTGGGCTCTGTTGCAGACTTTTCAGCTAATTACGCTGGACTTTTGGGAGGACCAGTACAATATTGTGAGTGGATCGGGTGTTCTAAATTGATTTAGGATGACAGACTTCTATAGCCTAAGCTAAAATCTTGTCATCTGTGCCTTAACTAATAACTTATACTTGTACATATACATACAGGTGTAACTTGTGTCTGACTGGTTAATTACACCTGTGTCTAACTTGTTACACCTGAGTTTAACTGGTTACACCTGTGTATAACTGAATACACCTGTTGTCTAACTTGTTACGCCTGTTATCCAACTGGTTACACCTGTTGTTCAACTGGTTTAGATTTTCCGGTAGAACAGGCGATCATTTTGATAGCACAGGTAATCATTTTGATAGAACAGGTGATCATTTTGATAGCACAGGTGATCATTTTGATAGCACAGGTAATCATTTTGACAGAACAGGTCATCTCCTTGATAGAACATATATTTAAATTTACACTTGATACACTGCTACACTACAAAGAGTAGCTGAAGAACACACCCCCCGCATGCACTAAAAAACATAAAACAGGTGGTACGAACCAGCGGCCCATGGAACGTGATCTTTTTCGTTGTTATCGTATTCATGGGCTCGTTTTACCTGATCAACCTGATGCTTGCCGTGGTCACCATGAGCTATCAGGAGCAGGCGGCCGCCACAGGAAAGGTATTTTCTAAATTAAAATATGTTTGTTTTAATTGACTTGAAGAATGTGTACATGCAAAACATGGGGCCGTATAGCCCAGTGGTCTGGCGCGGCGTTCTGATGTGCCAGCGGCCCAGGCTCGATTCCAAGTGCAGTCGCATTAATTTTGGGCTAAATTGGAATCTCGGCTTGGCTCTGCTCGTGCAATTAACGATGAGGGCCAACTCCTATGGCACAGTGAAGTGTACATGCCTAACGATAAACAAAGTTAGGGCCGATGTACACTCCTGTGGAGTGTGTGCCAGGGTGCACACAGTCCCTGCCTCTAATAAAATATCAAAGAGAAAACTATTTTCAGTAGTTAGGCTCAAATTACTGCATTTTAAAAATAGAGAACATTAAAAAAATTAAATAAAAATCCACTTTGCTAAAAGTTAATCGCGAATTTAAAATTCCTCAACTCCCAAATAAAAGTGCATTCAGAAATTGATCACCAAACCGTGTTTCTCTCCTCTCAACTCCATCGTGTAGAAAAACAAAAAATTCCAAGCGTCAGTTGAACAGCCTGACGTCACCGCCAATGGCGTCGAGAATGGAACGGTAGGGTGAGAAGGACGCAGAATGGAATTCTGAGAAATTTCTGCGTACACCTACTTTAAGTAGGGTGAAAAGCATTGCAAAAAGATTAAAACACTTGAAAAATCCCTCTTCAGGAATCGGAGCAGTTGCTCGTAAGATTGTAAAAAAATTTCAATTTTTAATAGTTTTTTTGAACAGAACAGAAAACTTCAGCAATTTCTTCTATTTATTAATCTATCTGTGATTATTACGTTCACTTAATTTATTCATTCAATCGCTTATGTCTTTGAAATAGCTGTTTTTTGGATGCTCGTTTAGACTCAGCTTTACACAAACTCCAGGTTATAAATATTCAATGAGCCGTTGGATACTAATAGATGTTTGAATATCACAATAATTATAATCTTGTAATTGTTTAATCAATTATGCAACTATCCTGTTTGTATTTTATTTACAAGTGCAAGTAGGTTTGCAGCTAAAGTCACCAACTTGAATGGCAGGTTTTTGGGCTATCTTTCTATATATGTATATACGAATCACTCTAATATCTATTTAGTGTAAATTGTGCGTCATATTATTGGTCCATTCTTGCCCAAGAATGGATGTGTACTTTTGCTTTTACACATTTTTTACTTACTCATACACACTTGCGACACTACTGACCCATCTACAGTCTGACCCATCTGCAGTGTGACCCAAAACCATACATCTGCAGTCTGACCCATCTGCAGTCTGACCCATCTGCAGTCTGACCCATCTGCAGTGTGACCCAAAACCATACATCTGCAGTCTGACCCATCTGCAGTCTGACCCATCTGCAGTCTGACCCATTTGCAGTCTGACCCATTTGCAGTCTGACCCATCTGCAGTCTGACCCATCTGCAGTCTGACCCATTTGCAGTCTGACCCTTCTGCAGTCTGACCCATCTGCAATCCGACCCATCCCGAAATCTGACCCAAAACCATACATCTGTAATCTGACTCACAGCGCTAGTAACCCATCAACCGGAGTCTGACCCACAACCCCATCACCAACTTTCTCCGTCATGCAACAGGCCGAAGAACGCGAGAAGTCGGAGCGAAAGCAGAAGAAGCGCCAGCAGAAGAAGAACGCGGCTGCAGAAAAGTCGAAGGAGACAAAGAAAGACGACTTAGGAGAGGCTGACAAAAACGGAAAGAAGAAGAAGAAGAAGAAGAAAGACAAGCAAAAGTCGACAAACAGCGAAGACGAAGCCACCGATAAAGACAAAAAGGGCAAGTCTTCCAGTGGCAAGCAGGACGACGGTGAGACAGCTACGGAGACCGGCAGCGTGGACACCAAGCAGCTGATGAAGACAGCAACGGAGGCTGGCGGCAAAGGCAAAGGAGAAAGTGACAGCGGCATGGGAAGCCAGGCGGAAGTGCCAGCGAAAGCTGTGAGTGAAAGTAGCTCAAATGCAGCTAAATAGTAGTTCAGTGGTAGCTCAGTGGTAGTGCAAACGTATTTTAGTGGTGGCTCAATGGTAGTTCAGTTGTAGTTCAGTAGTAGCTCAGTGGTAGTGCAAACGTATTTTGGTGGTAGCTCAATGGTAGTTCAGTGGTAGCTCAGTGTCAGTTCTGCGGTAGTTCAGTGGTGTTCAGCGGTAGCTCGGTGGTAGTTCAGTGGTAGTTCAGCGGTAGTTCAGTGTTAGCTTATAGTGATAGCTAAGTGGATAGCTCTATTAGCCGAATTATGAGCTTTAAAAGAGACGCTCTTACTTGAAATCTCTGCACTCTGCTCTGCCCTCTCAAGCAGGAGACAACAGCGCCTGGGGCTGAGAATTCCAATGCACCGGACACAGAAAATGACATCACCGTGGAATTGCAACTCGACGACAAGGACGACGATGATGAGGATAAACCTGTCATTGTTGTTGCTGGTATGGAAGGTTTTTATGCTCTCGTAGAGGGAGGTAGAGCAAAGGGGTAGAAAAAAGAGGATAGAGCTAGGGGGTAAAAAAGAGAGTGTAGAGCTAGGGGGTAAAAAGAGAATGTAGAGCTAGGGATAGAGAATAGAAGAGAAGGTAGAGCTAGGGATCGAGAATAGATTAGAGGTAAGGGTGAAGTCAAAAACAAGGAAGAAGTAGATCCTTTCATGTTCGCTGAGTACTAGAAAGGCATATGTGCTAGCCTCAACGGGGGGCTCAGTGGCTAGTCCACGTATACTAAAATCACACAAATTCAACTCCAGACGATGGCAAGGAGTACGTGGACCGGAATTGCCCTTGCTGCGGCACATGCTGTCGAAACTACATTTGCTGGTTAAAATTTCAAAACGGCCTCTTCAAATTCGTTACGGACCCGTTTTTTGATTTGTTTATCACGTTTTGCATCGTGGCCAATACGGTGTTTATGGCTAGCGAGTATTATCCTATGTCTCCCTCATACTCGAACGCTTTGGACTGGATTAACACAGTGAGTTATTTGTTTTATTCATTTGACATATTGCACTAGATATTAACTACAGAGCGCCTTCTGAGGCGTGTATTATGATTTGTATAAGCGCGCACTATGATTTGCACAAGCTTTCACTATGATTTGTATAAGCGCTCACTATTGTTTGCATTAGTCCGAATTCTTATTTGTTTAAGCGCGCAATTGTATTTGCACGTCTGTACAAGGCTTTTGTTAAATGCGTGTTTATGCCTGTGCGCTCTTAAAAAACTGCCCAACCTTGACGACTAGATAAAATTTCTGTTTTTAAATTGCAGGCTTTCACCATTGTGTTCACCGTGGAAGCCGTCTTGAAAATCTTCGCAATGAGCAGAGAGTACTTTTTGTCCGGTTGGAATATATTCGACTTCGTAGTAGTTATTGCTAGCCTGATTGACCTCACGGTCCAGGACATTGATGGACTGTCCATATTTCGGTCGTTCCGATTGGTGAGGCGACGACTGGTGTACACTGCTTAGGGTTCTGTAGCGATGGTCTGTAGGGTGCTGTAGGATGAGCTGTAAGATGTGCTGTAGGGGCGCTGCAGGAGTGTTGTAGGGGTGCTATAGGATTTGCTCTAGAGGCTCAGTAGGATTTGCTGCTGAGGTGCTGTAGGGGTGCTGTAGGATTTGCTGTACGGGTGCTGTAAGATGTGCTGCAGGAGTGTTGTAGGATTGACTTTAAGATGGACTGCAGGGGAGCTGTCGGGTCCTGTAAAAACACTGTATACTGTAGGGAGTGCTACAAAAAGGCTGTAATGATACTGTAAGGTTCCTGTATGACAGTGCGGAGTGCTGTAAAAGTTTACAGCTAATCTTTTCGACTCTGTTAGCTGTAGTAGTGCTGTAGCGGTTCTGTCAGAGATACTGTAGTGAGTTTCTGTAAAAATGCTGTTAGATGTGCTGTAGCGGTTCTGTATCGGGGTAATTACAGTGGGCAGTCCTACAATAAGTAACTTAAACAAATCTAGAATAAAATCTTACACTATCCTCACCAACAGTTTCGAGTGTTCAGATTGGCTCAGTCGTGGGTGACAATGCGAAAACTGCTGCTGATCATCTTCTCGGCCATTGGAGCGGTTGGAAACCTGACCTTCATCTTGTTCATCATCATCTTCATATTTGCTGTCATTGGCAAGCAGCTGTTTATGAAAACATACACTGCTGCCGTTTTCGGCTCCGCCAACGATATTCCGAGGTGGAACTTCGAAGACTTCGGGCACAGCATGCTGATGGTGTTCAGGATTCTGTGCGGCGAGTGGATCGAGGCGCTGTGGGACTGCATGCGAGCGAATGGGGAGCTGTGTGCTCTGGTGTTCTTCCCATCCCTGATTCTGGGGAATTTCATGGTGGGTTTATTGTCTTCATTTTGGTGGCAAGTCGCTGTTAGATGAGGTGTCACATGAGTTGTAACCTGTTAGATATGATGTGCTACATGTTAGATATGAGGTAGCAAATGTTAGATACGAGGTGTCACCTGTTAGATACGAGGTGTCACATGTTAGATATGAGTTGTAACCTGTTAGATATGAGGTATCCCATGTTAGATATGATGTGTTACATGTTAGATAGGAGGTGTCACATTTATACATGATGTGTCAAATGTTAGATACGAGGTGTCACCTGGTAAATACGAAGTGTCCCCTGTTGGATATGAGTTGTAGCCTGTTAGATATGAGGTATCCCATGTTAGATATGATGTGTTATATGTTAGATAGGAGGTGTCACACGTTAGATATGAGACTTCACATGTTCGCTCGTAGATATGAGATGTCAAATGTTAGATATGAGGTGTCTCCTGTTAGATGTGAGGTATCACCTGTTAGATATAAGGTGTCACCTGTTATGTATGTACGGCTGATCAATTTACTCTGAAAACTTACTCATTCTCTCAACCAGGTGCTCAATCTTTTTTTGGCTCTGCTATTGAACTCGTTCAGCAACGACAAGCTCGGCAAAGATGACAGCGACCAGGATGCATCCAAGCTGTCCCTGGCCTTGGACCGGATCAAACGGTATTGCTGCTGCTGCTGTCCAACGAGAAAGAAGAAAGGCTCAGAAGAAGAAGAGGAGGCCAAAGCCAAGGAAGGCGATGCGGCGGACGGCAAAGCCGTAGATGCTCCTGCCAAGACGCACGCTGACTTGGACAGCGCCCTCGGCAGCGACAATACACCGCCAGGCCACAGTGAGGGGAATATTATGATTGATTTCTGTAGGTGTCGGTAGCGCAGGAGGGAATAATATTTAATCACGATAATTGATTACACCTGCCCTTAATGGCCAGATGTGCAACCGACAGCTCAGCCGCAGCTATTGCGCGGTGCATCTGAGGGCTGCGTACGGCTGTTCAGTCCAAGGATTGGGAGGGGGGTCGCCACACACACCCTTAATTAACCCATCTACTGCTGGCACCCATTTTACAGCAGGGGTGAACTGAAGCAATGAAGCAATGCAGAATTAAGTGTCTTGCTCAAGAACCCCCGACCATTCAGTCGTGAGTCCGACGCTCCAACCACTTAGGCTTACAACATCTACCTCGAAGCAGAGGGGAGCCCTACCCTAACTCTACTCCACAAGGGTCAATGTCTACGTCAGAATGGAGTTAGAAATGAAACAAGGAGAAAGTCAGCCGCTGTAAACCCTGAGGCGAGCTTATGCTTGAGTACGTATCCATGTGGCAAATGATTGATTGACTTACGAGCAACTCGTCCCCAAACACCAGAGCCTGGACACGAGCACGGCAAGCGTCATCACGGCAAGAAGAAGCACAAGCGACACCATCGAAAGCGACACCGCAAAGACAACGGCGCCGACGCCGACGGCGTAATTGTTGACGAGCCAACTGGCGACGAGGACAAAGAGGCCGACAAAGACGGAGAAAACGAAGGAGACCAGGACAGCATACTGGTCGACTGTTGCTGTCCGGTGTGCATGAGACCGTGCCAGCCGGGAGCAAAGTGCTCCTTCTGCTCCTGCTGCTTGTGCCTGGCAGGCACGCCTCACGGCGATCGGTGGACCAAGTTCAGAAGCGGCGCCCTGAAGATCACCTCGCACAAAGTGTTCGAAGGCATTATTTTGTGCATCATCTTTGCCAGCTCGATTTGTCTGGTAATGACAAAGACAGGAAGAGGCTAGGGAATATAGAAGAAGAAAGGAGACGAGAAAAGAGGAGATCAGGGTGAAGACAGCTGATAAGAGACACAAGCCTTGAGCAGGCCGGATTTCTATTGGGTCAAGTTTCAAAGGACCCGAGGGCTGGATAGAGGGAGGCCATGGCCAGTGGCCGTTTTCCGACCCGTCTAATAAGGACGCAAAGGACGGCGACCCCCCCCCCCCCTAGACCCTTTAGACGTTGTAGCAGAACTATGAGACTTGGATTTTCAGAACTAGTTTGAATACAACGAAAACCCATTGATTCACTCTTCCAGTGCTTCGAAGACATTTACCTGGATGACCAGCCAACACTGAAGACGGTCCTAGGCTACCTGGACATTGTATTCACCATAATATTCTGCATCGAAATGGTGCTCAAATGGGTCTCTATGGGATTTAAGAAATACTTCACCGAGTTTTGGAGCATCCTTGACTGTATTATCGTTTGTGTGAGTATGGCAAAGAGGAATTGTCTTCGTAGCAAATATATGAAGTAAAATATGAAAGATATATGTATAGTTGGATATAATCAATCAATACCGCAGATATCGATTGCTGACTTGATGATCAGCGCCCTGACAACCAATGCTGGCCAGATCAGCGCGCTCAGGGTACTGAGAGCCTTGCGAGCATTCCGACCGCTGAGGACCGTGAGCCGTTGGGAAGGCATGAAGGTGAGGGCTAACATTAGCAATTAGCAACCCCGGGACAAAGGATAAGATCCAGAGTTTTAGAAAGAGCACTGATGCCCAACAAGCAGTCACGCCCGTTCTGCTGACGAACCCTGTAAACAAATAATCACACTGGATGTACAGAGGCTCCGATTTTCTCTCATGAACACGCCTTAGTAACAAAGACCATACTTTGTAAAACAGGACGCTAAATTCAAAGATTGTGTAAATTTTTGGAGGCCAATTTCTCCGTAAAAGTACACACACTGCGGAGATAGGAAAATAATCAGTTTTCATCACAAAATCAATGATTGCATTTGATCTGGGGTAAGTGAAGAAATACCATTAAGCTGTGTAATGAAAGTTTCATTTTCATACTATTTTATTTTTATTTTATTAGCTCAAAGTTGTATGCAATAACTGTATGCATGCATGCAGGTAGCCAGTAGGAACTAATATGCATTGAAATGGAATTATACCTACAATAATAGCTTCAGCATTTGATTCAAGAAGTATCAAACACAAAATTTAAACAAGCTATAGTGCAAACTAGTGAGTAGTTACACCTTTGGGCTTTCTTCCTATTTCCACAGTGTACTTTTCCCGGAAATAGGCCTTCAAAAATTACACGATATTTAAGTTTTAGATCCTGTAATACAACGGTTGGTCCTTTTGGAAAAGGAGCCAGAAACGCTAACCGCTAAGTTGCACTCTTCCCATCACTCTATGAATTACATGTCTGAAATCTTTATAAGTGTTAGACAATCTACATTTAAATAATGTACGCGTAGTTCTTACATTACATTTAACAATCTACTATTACAACAGATCGTGGTCAACTGCCTGGTTAAAGCTGTACCATCCATCGGCAACGTGCTGCTAGTGTGCATGGTGTTCTGGCTAATATTCAGCATCACTGGAGTGCAATTCTTCAAAGGCAAATTCTACTTTTGTCAGGACTCAGAAGGCAATCAGTTGGATTATAGCGTCATACAGAACAAAACTCAGTGCGAGAACAACTCAGCGGCTGGTTACTCCTGGACTAATACTAACATCAACTTTGACAATGTGTTCATTGGCTACATAGCGCTGTTTCAAATTGTAAGTACTATCAGCCTAGACAACTGGCTCCTAGCACTGTATGCATGTATATTAGGCTTATTGTGCTAGTGTCGGTGGCTCACAAAATTCTTTATTCAAAAAGATGCAAAGATAGCGTAAATTTTGATACTAAATTATTGTAAGACATGTCCCTGGAGTCATAAGCTCTGGAGGCTGGTATGAGCCATGAGTCATAAGAGTCGGAGGTTAGTATGAGCCATGAGTCATAAGACTCGGAGGTTGGTATGAGCCATGAGTCATAAGAGTCGGAGGTTAGTATGAGCCATGAGTCATAAGAGTCGGAGGTTAGTATGAGCCATGAGTCATAAGAGTCGGAGGTTGGTATGAGCCATGAGTCATAAGAGTCGGAGGTTAGTATGAGCCATGAGTCATAAGAGTCGGAGGTTAGTATGAGCCATGAGTCATAAGACTCGGAGGTTGTCTACTTTAAGTAATATGTTGATAGCTCGTAGTCGGAAGAATATTTAGCAATAGTCTTAAGTAATTGTATTGAAGGCATTACTATCAATTTTGTATTAGAATAATCTTGACAACAATTAGTTCATAAACGCCAATCAAGTTGCACCTTCAATACTCAATCCAACGCTCCCCACCCAGGCCACCTTCGAAGGCTGGATGGAGCTGATGAAATCCGGGGTCGATGTGACGGGCGTCGATCAGCAGCCGAAGCGGGAGGCGTCTCTCGGTTATTACGTATTTTTCGTCATCTTTATCATTGTTGGCGCATTCTTCACCCTAAATCTGTTCATTGGTGTCATTATTGACAATTTCTACTCGTTGAAACGAAAGGTACGTGGTGCAGCTTTCAAAATAATAATATTGAATACACAAAACTGATTTTTAGAGTGAAGCTTTGTTGTAATGGTTATGATTTTGACGTTCACTGTATTTGACTTTTTTAGAAAGAAAACGTTCTTGAAATGTTTTTGACTCCGAGCCAGCGCAGCTATTATCACACAATGAGAAAGCTGGGTAAGAAGAAACCGCAGAAGACTGTACAGAGACCCAAGGTTTGTGCATTTTGATTTGTAAGTGTTGATTCTCCAAAGCAAGATTTAATGTAATTAACTCTTTTTAACCTAAAAACATCCTACAGAATCGATTCCAAGACTTCTTCTTCGATGTTGCCATGAGCAGCAAATTCGAGATGGTGATTGTTATTCTGATATTCCTCAACATGGTGGCGATGATGATCGATCACTACAAGGAACAACCAGCGATCACCCAGTGCCTCAGCTTAATTAACATCATTTTCACGGCCGTGTTCACTGTTGAAGCAATCATCAAGATAATTGGTCTCAGATGGCACTATTTCCGATTCGCATGGAACGTTTTCGATTTTGTTATCGTCATACTCAGTATTGTTGGTAAGTCATGGTGGCTATGATAGGAGGAGCATTGGAACACTCATATACAAAGAACGACGCAATTGACTTGGTAGATTTGCAATACGCAAGTCCAGAAGGTGAGATATTAATCATCATTATCTCTTGTTTTTTTTCACCAAATAATTAATAGGTGCCATCCTGAGCGACTCAGTCAGCAACGTGTTTGTGCAGCCAACGCTACTTCGAGTAGTCAGAATATTCAGAATCGGTCGAGTTCTGCGCCTTATCAAAGCGGCTAAAGGCATCAGACAGTTGCTGTTCGCTCTGGTGATATCACTACCAGCCCTGTTCAACATTGGCGCTCTGTTAGCTCTGATTGTATTCATCTACTCAATAGTTGGCATGAGCCTATGGGGCAACGTCATTCACAATGGCGCTATCAACGACCTCGTCAACTTTGAGACCTTCGGCAGGAGCATGGTACTGCTGTTCCGGCTGATTACCAGCGCCGGATGGAACGACGTTCTCGATGGCCTTATGGTTAAACCGCCGAGCTGCAACAGCACCCACATCATACGGAACGGCGTTGCTAAGGAGTCCAGCAATGGCAACTGCTCGATACCTGAGGTGGCCATTCTCTACATGGTAACCTTCGTGTTCTTCACCAGATTGATCGTTATCAATTTGTACATTGCAATCATTCTGGAGAACTTCAGCCAGGCGCACGAACAAGAGGAGGTCGGCATCACCGATGACGATTTTGAGATGTTTTATCAGGTGTGGGAGCGGTACGACCCGCATGCGTCACAGTACATCAAATACGACTTATTATCCGACTTCGTCGCTGACCTAGAAGAGCCGCTCGGCATACCAAAGCCGAATATCATCGCCCTGACCTCATTCGACATAGCCATCGTCGAAGGCGACAAGTTGCACTGTCTAGACATCCTGGTATCGCTGGTCCGCAACGTTCTCGGCGATATCGAAGACTCGGACCAGTTCCGCGACACAATGAACGAAATTGAGAAGAAATTCCGCGACACTTTTCCAACCAGAGTCCGCACGGTGGCCATCTCAACCACAATGCGACGCAAGAAAGAGGATATCGCGGCCAAGACTTTACAGCGGGCCTGGCGAAGGCACAAAGCTCAGCTGGCATTCAAACAGGTGACAGAGAATGCCATGGCCATGGCCGGGCGGAACATTGCCAACATGCCGGGCGCGCCGGGTCAGCTGGACTACGGATCAACCGTGTCGCTGCGACACGCCAAACCGACAAAACCGGCCCCACCAAATGTCTTCACGATTGCCACTTGATGATTAATTACTAATTAGACACACCGTTTAAGAATTGTCGTTTTTACCTGTAAAATGTGTTTTTATATGTGGATTTCGATCGTTATAATGCTTGCCTGATGCAAATGAAGCTTTGCCTAAACTTTTAAAACATGCTATATGATTATAATACAATAATTCACTCGCTTAGATGAATGTGTACGCCTGTAATTTTGATAACTACTTGTAGTAGTACTGTTGTAGCGAATTCAAGAATTCAAGTCAAGAAAGGAATCACATTGCTACGAGAAAGGAATCAATTTAAAGGGAGAAGTTTTCGAATCTTCCACCCAAAATAAAAATTCGATTTAAGTGGATTGGCTGGTTTGACGTATATACTGGTGGGTAAAACAAGTAGAAGCTACTTAAACTTAAGTGTAGAACTATGTAGGTTGCTCCTCATTACGTCGATAGAATTCCCTAACTTCGAAAAGGAATTGAATATTGCTATTGTCAAAATAAATTTCTGTAGTTTCATCATACGCCCTGTCATACAACCCCCAACAACTTGTTTCGTCGCAAATATAAATCACTGGTTTTAAACAAGCTACAAAACTATTGTTAGATACTACTAACTTGAATAGTAGTAATACTTTTACACAGTTTTTTATATTATTAGTGACTGAAAATTGGGGTACAGTACAGACTCGCCCTCCTTGTTCTTTCAAAAGAAATTTGCGAGTTATGTGGTTATCTGCAAAAATGATCGATGGTTTTGACTTGGTGAATACTAATGGAACGTTTTAAGTAGTGTGAGCTTCTTATTTTCAACCCGAGTTATGAGAGCTAGCCCATTTTTCTTCAATACCGTTGAGTTTTTCTGCACCAGTTCGTAAATGACGTCGAATTGAACTGCTATTTACCTGATTATTGGATCTTTCACTTAATAATATTCTTAATAATTGATAAATACTGAATGCACTTGTTTGTTCGTAGCATGCTTTGGAGTTTTTGAGACGAGCAGAAAGTATATTGTCTGTGTCAGGTAAAAGCAAAGCTACCTTGCATATAACGCGACACCATCCGCAATATCCTTCAGAGCAAGCATAGCAATACATCTTTGTTTTACATGTAGTAAAGCTAATTAGCACAAATAACCTACACAATTCATTTTACTCTCATACGACAGCAGTTCTTATCGAGCTGCAGTGTCAGGTGCCCGAGTTGCAAAACGGACACGAGAATTACCTGGTCGCCGGTCCAGGCGCTGCCGAAGGCGCAGTCGCCCCTGCAAAACAATCCGCCACCGCTGAAGCCACCGCCAGATCCAAAGATGGTCATTCAGCTGCCTTCGCTGACTCCGAAGAAGCCTCAATCGCAGACGAGCTGTCGCTCTCTTATGAATGGATAATTGACTGTGGTGTCGGTCTGCTGAACTCTTACAATCAAAAATAGCAAGTATGCTTTGCTAAAACAACCGCTTCCTGTGAAACTTATGAGTGTGCTGTTTTAAATTCACTCTTTTATGGCAAAGGTCAGTCAGGGCACAATAAAGACAGCATTTTCCTGAATAGTGAAAAAGTTCACTTCAACGAACTCTCTCTCTCTCCTTCCTTTTCTGACTTTATCAGTGACGAACGGATTCATACATCTCTACCACCTCCCTGCATCTCTGCCACCTTCCTGCATCTCTGACATACCCCTGCATCTCTTTCATATCCCTGCATCAAAGCATCTTCCTGCATCTCAACACCTCCCTGCATCTCTCCCATCTAGCAGTACAAGCAGTACGGAAGGGCGCAGATGCAGGAAGGCAACTACAGAGAGCTGCAGCCGAGCGGCCTTGGCATGGGCCGAAAGCAGATACTGAAAGACGGCTTAGCCCAGAAATCTGGTCCGCTCGTCTAAAAAAGCCTTCAGAAATTTTCTGGCAGGAAAAAAAGACGAGCGGCTTCGGACAGACGAGTGCATTCAGTGTTTATTAATTATTAGGAATTGAGAACTGTTTGAGTTGTCTGAGTGCAAACTCAGTAGCTGTGAAAGATCCACGAATCAGGTAAGCAGCAGTTCAGTTCGAAAAGTTTCAGAAAAGGTAGGTCGTACAGCAAAAAAATTTATTGAGGAAAAGTTGCCTTCGGGTGTGAACAAAAAGCCGGTTGAAGGCAACAAAGCTGGATTCAACAAGCGGCTGCAGCGGCCTCAGGTGACCGAGTCGCACGCGGCTGAGGCCGACTCCAGCAGGACGGACACGAAGCTCTGGTCGCCTGTCCAGGTGCCGCCGACACAAGCAGCCGCCTCTGCAGAAGGAGCCGCTGGCTCCAGCAGTGCCTTTCGCTGAGCTGGTCCTGCTGCCGCCTCCGTCGCCTCCGCCAAAGCCTCCATCGCAGACGCTGCCGTCTCCGGCGCTGCCGCCTCTCTCGCCGTCCGAAGAGTTCCGTCTGGGGCTGACGGCCTTGCCGAGCCAGCCGGCGCTGCAGCCACCGTGGTTGTTATTAAGGCGGGTGCTAGCGGGATTGTTGGAGCCCGGCTGACCATTGGAGCCGCCGAATCCGGAGTGTTCGCTGTTGGCTCACGTGCTGTCCGAACCGTTTATCCCAGTCTCTCCTGATTTTCCTACATCGCCATCAATCAAAATGTGTATCAATGGGGCTTTTTGCTTTTCATAATTTACAATTTACACAACTGCGGCCACTGAGCTCGCCATTTGTAAAGCGGGAAGCTTCGCCACCTCCGCCGGCTGCCAGCAGCAGCAGCTGGTCAACCGTCCGGTACACGAAGCTCCGGAACAAAGTCTGAGCAGAGGCGTTTTTTGGAGCCAATCCCAGACACGAGCTGTCCTCATGGCACAGGAGCTTTGTCTATCCATGGTGCTTTAGCGGTGTTTCTAAATAATAACAATTAATAATTACAAGCGGTCTGTTGTTCCACACAGCAAGAGATGAGGCAGTTCTGCCCTGAGCACATCTCCTGAGAGCACCAATACTTTACACGCACTTTACACGGGGGGGGGGGAGTGTGACATTAGCCGGCCGGAAGTTAGGAGGCGGACGGTAGTACCAGCGGCATTACCCGACAGGCTGGCATTTCGGAGGGAAATGAAGGATCCCTGATCACAAATGTTTTGTCCAACATTTGTTACACTGAATCTTTTGCTGTCCTTCTGTGCGCTCCGTGCTCCATTCTGAGGCCCTGGATGACGGGCTCAAGGCTCGCGGCTGTTTCAGGCAGTCGTTGAGACTGTCTTGTTGTACAACGCCGAGACCTGGACCCTGACGGACGCTTTGGAGAGGCAGCTGGAAGCTGGCGGCGACTTCGACTGGCTGGCCACGTCATCCGTGGGTTGTGAATTTCTGAGAGCTTTGGCCCAGAGAAGCGCTCTCTGACTTCTCCACTCTTTCTAGCCACTGCGTGGCTGGCGGGTGAAGTACTTTGTTGTTTGTCGTTGTTTTGCTGTCGCTATTATAAACAAATATTTTTACCAAGGAGGCTGATTGGAGTTTTGTAAAATCTAGCTCCTTTGAGAACTGAGTTTTGTTTAAACGCATGTACATGTACGCTCGCACGTGTAACAATCAAAAACAAATTTGGTCTAAACAAGAAGTGACCATTATAGTGACCCAGTTGCTTTTTATTTATTTCTTGTTACAAATCAGTTGCTGGTTTGACAATATTATAAATATGTGGAAATTACCTGTATGTGCTGTGTGATATGGCTCGGCTGCAGTTTATAATGAAAGAAAATATAAAATGATGAACGCTGAAAAAGCAATGCATTTTCAAAACAAAAATGTTAGGATTTCATTATTTGTGCTAAAAAGCAAATCATTTTTGGTGTATCATGGTTTAAAGGATGGATTTCGAAAAGACAGTTAAGTCTGTCATGGTCTAAACCATTCATAATAATGTAATTAAACACAATGGATAAATCACGCACGTCACGCACTGCGACCGCTGATTCTTTGCATTGTTTTTCTGTTTGACGATCCTACAGACAATGCATTGTTTGTAGTAATGGATTGTTCTGCAATAAAAATGTGAATAATGATCGTCAAATTGCTAAACAATGAATAAAACATGTGCGTGGGTACATTAATGTCGTAGACAAGCCTCGAACTGAATCGCAACATGGTTCGTGGCGGCTTCGTCGTCCAAGAGCCAGACACGATTAAAGCTGAGCTGCTCTGACCCTGACAGTTCCTTTGCTTTAGAACTTTCTTAGATCACGACAGAGCTACCTTACAATGTGCAACTGTTTCTGTAGCAACTTTCAGTTACGTTCACAGCAGCAACATTGTTTGAGGATTCCATTTCAGAGGGACTTGTAGTGGCACTTGCAGTAAGCAGCCCGCAGCAGATAATAAGCGCGCAGTATGCGGATGTCATGCTGTTGGCAGTAATTTTTCTGGATTAGCCTCAGCTGTACAGAATAAAAGTAAATGCAACATTGTCAGATTAAAATAATAATTTGGCATACTCAACATCTATAAAAGTGTTAACATCCTTCAATGCCGACTTTTTACGCTGTAGTTACTACTACAGCTAAAAAATTAACAATTTTGCTAATGCGTCTGGCGGACATTGTGAACTGCGTGAGGTGCCTGCCAAGAATAAGTGGGGACAGCTACAGGCTAACAACAACAACAACAAAATACGCTGTCAGGATGGCAAAAGTCAGCGTCACAGGGCGCGCTTCATGGCTTGGGCGCGAACAAAGGCCGCGCCACCGGCAGTGTCCGGGGCGCCGGCGTCAGCCAGCAGACAGTCGAAGTAACGCCGAGTTCGCGCTTGACCTCGCCGGTAGGGTGCCTGCAGCGTGAGCAGCAGCACCTCCTGCACCGGCTGTGGGCAGTACGACTCGGTGCGGATGAGATGGCCTGCGAGCTGGAGTCGCCGACGGCGCAGTAGATCGCTTGGACGTGGCAGGCCAGCGCGGCGATAGAGTGCCGCGTTGTTGACTCGCTCGACGCCGATGTTGAAGGCGGCGCGCAGCAGGCCAGCGTGCGCCGCATCGACTTGCTGTTCGAGTGAGTCCGTCAGCGTCCAGGTCTCGGCGTTGTAGAGCAGGACGGTCTCGATTACCGCCTGGAACAGCGCCGCCCTCTGGCGGTCCGGTAGGGCCTCGGACTGCAGGACTGCCCTCACAGAACGAAAGGCAGCCCAGGCAAGCCCGCGGCGGCGTCGCAGGCTAGTAAGGTGCACCAGAGTCGCAGAACTCTCCATCAGCTCCATCAATAATAGATTCTGGGTACTGCTAACTCAGAAGTAAGTGCCCTTGTTGTCAGAAACTTTTGCACTGAGACTGAGACCTAGAAGCTCTTATGCATTTACTGGAAATGAAAATTGTCTTTTATACTACATGTCACAGACATTTTAAACTTGCATGCAATTAGCTTTGCGCTGTGCTCTAGCTCTGTTTAATATTTACAGTACAATAGCATTTTAAAATTGAGTTTTAAGATTGCATACATGACTCTTCATATATCTTGCTCGAAATCAGCCTCTGTACCATAGTTAGCGTCCGACTTAAAAATGAGATAATGCACAATGAGATATAAATGATGTGCATGATAGTACTTTGGTAAAACGTTTTAATCATAATCAGCTATGTCCTGAGAAATCTCTACAGTTTGATTCGGGACTTGATTAATGACCCAAAATCGAGCCGGCTGCCGGCTTATGGTTAAATGAAAAAATAACTTCAACACAGTATGCTGCAAGAGCTTGTCAATGTTTCCTAATACTCCTACTGACTAAAGTTTTATTTGAATAACAGCAGAACAGGAATGCAATCAATAGCTACCAGTATAACCAACTGTGCTGAATCCAGCCAATAAAGAGACGAGATTCTTCTGCAATACCTCAAGACTGCGGCGGAGCTTTCAAAGAAATTAGCCTGTTCCGTCTGCTGTTCCATTGTTCCCGAATTGCCTGGCACAAAGGCTGACTAACAATGCATAAATTTTCTCTTTAACTTGTAGAAAATTGCTTTAGAACTCTTTTTTAAGTGCGTTGTGAGAAGTTTCTGTTCTGGGAACTTACTCCTAGAGATGAAGCTATGTTCCTGTATTCACTCGCAGCAACGCAGTAAAAAACTGGATGCAAGCTTAAATTTTTACTGCTATAGATTTTTATCTATTAACGACTCGCTCCGGAACAAGCAAAGATGCAGAGCGGCTCTTTGTTTGCAGTCACTTTACCCAGGGGCGTAGCCAGGAATTTTGATTGAGGGGGGGCCGTGAGTTAGAGGGCGCCAGCTTCTTATAGGGGGGCGCCAGTTTCTTATAGGGGGGGGCGCCAGTTTCTTTTAGGGGGGGGGGCGCCAGTTTCTTTTAGGGGGGCGCCAGTTTCTTATAGGGGGGCACCAGTTTCTTATAGGGGGGGGGCGCCAGTTTCTTTTAGGGGGGGGGGGCGCCAGTTTCTTTTAGGGGGGCGCCAGTTTCTTATAGGGGGGCACCAGTTTCTTATAGGGGGGGGGGGCGCCAGTTTCTTTTAGGGGGGGGGCGCCAGTTTCTTTTAGGGGGGCGCCAGTTTCTTATAGGGGGGGCAACAGTTTCTTTTAGGGGGGGGGGGCGCCAGTTTCTTATAGGGGGGGGGGCGCCAGTTTCTTTTAGGGGGGGGGGGGCGCCAAGGCCAGAGTTGGTGATTGGGGGGGGGCCACGGCCCCCCTTGCCCCCCTTCTGGCTACGCCCCTGACTTTACCTTCACTTGTGGCCTGCTCTTGGTTGGCTCTTCGTCCCAACGAACTGAAGACAAAACATGGCGTCGCAAATTAGTAGATCAAAATCTGCATTTCCGAAGGTGCACCGAAGCTCGACATCAAATGTGTGCCAAATTTTGACTTGGAGTCTCAATGACATCTTAGCCGCAATGGATCCAGACGTGGAATAGCTTCGAGGTAGATCTACCAGGAGGCTCTTAAAAGAAGCGTAAAAGAAAGCAGAAACCAAATATTGTACTAACAGCCAGACGAGTCATTCAGCAAAATGGTAGATGGCTGTGAAGGAAATTTCAAGCAGATGCAATTTCTCAAGATGCTGCAAGAATTGCGAAGAATTCCAGTTAAGAGATCGCATATCGTCAAAAGACACAGGGACAGCAAAACTGTGGAGACACTGAAGCTGCGAAGAAGATTTGCAAAGCTTCAGAATAATCGCATAAGAAAAGCTCCATCATGACTGGTGAGCACAGCATATCTACACTGAGGAATAAATCCTCCCTACCGAATGAACAACATCGAGCCTAAATCCGTAGAAAGTTAGGGAACGCTGGAAATTTTACTGTCGAGATGCGGCTGGGATCAACAAATCTTAAGTCTTTGTCCTACAATGTATCAAATGTCCAATCATCTCGCCAGACATGCAAGGCTGTTCACATAATTAACGCGAATTTCTCGAAGCAGATGCAGTACAGACAAAAGCACAAGCTACAGACTGTTTCCGCGCTCATCAGTGACTTACTTAGGGAGCAATTGATGTCAGAATTCCCAGAGGTCATCAGCGGAGGGACCAAGCCGATGCCTGGAGAGACGTTCAGGATTCAACTAGCAGTGCCATTCTCTGTCATGATGACCCCAAGGAAATTTTCTAAATCCCTGAAACCAAAGTTAAAAGAACTGGAAGAGCTCGAAAAACAGTACATCATCAGAAAAATGAGCGATCCAACAGAGTGGTGCGCGCCGATAACAGTGCTGTCCAAGAAGGGTTCTGACAGATTCGATTCTCTGATCACCTGCGTTACTTGAACAAATTCGTAACGCGCTAGAGATATCAAAGCAGTATTGGGTTTGAAGTAGTATCCAGAATGCCAGCAAACTCGCGGTTCTTCACAACAGGTAGACGCCCTGAAAAGATATCACCATGCAGGTGCCTTTGGACACCGAATCACAAAAGCTAACGGCATTCGTAACACCCTTCATTCGATAAATCAGTTCAATTTACTGAACACTCTATAATAGAAGAATAGACGAAGCGCTGCAAGGGATGGAGAACATCAACCCCATCGTGAACGAAATTATCTTAGCTCATGCTGATACAACATGAGCACCTGCATGAAGTCCGGAGATTTCTAACTCAATGTAAGAATTTTAATTCTGGATTTTATTGAATATGCAAAATTCAAAATAGCAGAACCGTCTGTAATTAACCTTCGCAGGCTTCCGCATTGACTCTAACGGGTACACAATCGACCCAGGGATCGGATCGCAAAGGCTATCCGGAATTCCCGAAACCGAGACTCGACCTGCCACCGAGGGGAGCTTCTAAAGAAAAACGAGTTCCTATGGAGTGAAAAGCACCAGGAATGCTTCGAAACCAACTTTTCGCAGACACCAGCAGGCCTCGAGCATTACAACCCTAGACAGATCAGGTTCTAGAAGCCGTTCTGAACGACTGCAACAACGTCACGACAATAACCACGACCACTGGTGTTCAGAACGGCTTCCAGCATGTGAAGCTGCTGCTCTGAGAATAGGTCCGCGAACTGGTGCCTTGCCCTTGAAGAACGAGAGAGCAGCAAACTGCGTTGGGGCAATAAGTGGTCAATAATAAATACTCGTAGCATGCATTGAATAACTTTAAGCAGCGGTTTTTAAGTCACTTACCGAATAAGGAAAGTAATTGTATAAACAGATCTCTATCAGCCATGCTTGCAGCGACAGCTTGATAGTCGGCCTTCAATTTCTTAGATTCTTCTCAAACAGAATGCTTTATAGATAGCTATATATATCTTACCTGTCTTTTGACTGCTAAAATTACAAATCAATTTCTCCTATACCAGTAGAGTATAACACTCACCAGAAGCTTCTATTCATTTGCATTTTTAACTGCAGCAGGCACAGTCGCCTAAACTTTTGACAATTTTGCGCTTGCGCTCCACATGCACCGTTTAGGTAATAAGTTTAACATGGCTTTTTAACTGAATTTTATGGTTTACGATGGTTAAGATGGTATCGCTTGGTAAAGTAGCTTTTGTTGCTGCTACTAATCATTATTAGATGTATCCTTTCAAACTACTGCGAGAGTAGTGAAGTAAGAGTCACTTTGCATCATGGGCATTGCACATGCATGTGCACCCATCTTTTTGTAGTTGAAGGCCGGCTCCATCAATCGATGATTCTGGGCGCTGCTATTCAGAGCTGAGCTTCATTGTTGTCTGCAAAAATCTCTGGCAGAGACTGGGCCACGGAAGCAAACAGAAATTGTCTTTTAAAAGCCGGTCAGACTCACCCTGGTTGAAATTGATTTCTTGTGAAACTGGCTTGAAAATGCTGGCTACAGTCCTCCCTGCCTGTCCCTAACGCTCACGCTTCAGCAGTTGCGTTTTAACTGCATGGCTACAGCAATAAACTGCTCAGTGCGTAAGAAGAAGTATTACTTTCTAAGAAAATATTGGTGGAAAGGTTAGAAATGGAGACTTGATGAGTCTGGTTAGTTTTGTTTTCAATTGCAATCAATATCTGCATTGTATTCTGTTTAAACACCATGCACTGATAACACTTGAATTTGACAACCCTAGTATTCACAAAGCATGTGATTCCAACAAAAAAAACAATTTTTGCACAATTAATTCTTCTATGCATACTACTTTTCTACGAGTATTTCAGTAGTAAAAGTTGAATAATTTCGATCGAAAATTCATAAATAAAGGCAAAAACGCTTTTTACTTAAATTATTTGATAAATAATTATGCTACTTGATCTACTATAATATTTATTTAGGCAATATGTCAAATTACTCGCGTACAATATCAACAGGAAAAAATTAATATGCCAACAAAATAAAGCACAATAAATGAATTCGATTAAAATCAGAACATGCTCCATTTTGTTAGCTATGAAATCAGTTAACAACGATTTGCAATGGAAATAATACAGCAAAAGTGTGCTTATTGCTAGTCAAAAAAAAAAAAACAAACTACGACTATAACAATATTAAGTAATTATAATAAAATAATTAAATCAAATTGAGCTACCAGTTAACTAGGACTTATAATAGGTTTTACTACCTAATAACAATAATAAATGTGCAATTAGCAGACATTCTATAAGGCACAAAAAATTAAATTAATTATTTTGCTAACTGTCGAAATTTAAGGAAAAAATGAGAAAAGTCGCACTACTCTACTGACACTGCGATATCAGTAGGATGTTAAGAAAACTAATTTTGTTCGCTTGCGTAAAATTTGAAACAAAAAATTGCTTAAAATCTTGATTAAAACATTAACTCCGATTGTTGGGAATAGGTTGGAGAAGTTCAGATGATATAAAAATATTAATAGTAACAATAACGTCAAAATATAAACTTTGCGACTAGAGCAAACAGTATTGAGGATCCTGTCCAAATTCCATTTCACTCTGAGCATCTGGGAAACCGCCTGCTGATTTTTTTTCAAGTGCACGCACACTCAATGTCTGCCTAATCTGCAATACTGCCCCAAGTCCACTGACTCTGAAATACAAAAGTTGAATCATGGCTCTCTTAGTGGGAACAAAAAAAGCACGAATTAAAATAATTTAAATATTTTTAAACTGTCATACTGATTAAAACAAAATATACTAATTGAAATTAAAAGGCAAAAATTAATTTTTAAGAACGAAATCTCCACTAAGATTAGCAAACTTAAAATCTTTTTTTTACAAAAAAGCTCATAATTGCGAACGTACCGTCATGTGGGCAAAGATTTTGTCAAATTGACGAGATATATTTTTAGGATTTAGGTTAAAATATGACTATAAAGATCAAACATTTCAACTACGCGCTAGATATTACAGCATTTTACAGCATTACAGCAGACTCTCGGGGCGATTCTCTAGGAATCTCAGGGACGATTCTCTAGAAATCTCTGGGGCGATTCTTTGTGAATCTCAGAGGCGATTTTTTAGGACTCGGGGCGATTCTCTAGAAAACTCAAAGGCGATTTTCTAAGAATCACAGGGGCGATTTTTTAGGAATCTCAGGGGCGATTCTCTAGAAATCTCGGGGCGATTCTCTAGGAATCTCAGGGGAATTCTCTAGGAATCTCGGGGGCGATTCTATAGAAATCTCAGGGGAATTTTCTAGGAATCTCTGGGGCGATTCTCTAGAAATCTCAGGGGCGATTCTCTAGGAATCTCGGGGGCGATTTTTTAGAAATCTCAGGGGCGATTCTATAGAAATCTCAGGGGCGATTTTTTAGAAATCCCAGGGGCGATTCTCTAGGAATCTCGGGGGGGGGGCGATTTTCTAGAAATCTCAGGGGCGATTCTCTAAAAATCTCAGGGGCGATTCTCTAGGAATCTCAGGGGCGATTCTTTAAAAGGTCGATTTCTATTTTTTAAAAATAACTTGCACAGTTAAACCTAGTCGATCAATCATATGTTATTTCCCTTTATGATCTTCGCCGTCAGCCTCATCGGTGTCAATAAACAGCAGGGGCAGCATGCCCAGAAGGCAGCCCAGCGAGATGCCCAGACTCCGGCCAAACACGGTGGCCCATCTGGTCGATCGCAGCTCCAGCTGTTGCGGAGTCAATCTGGGCGTCTCGAACCCCAGCCGGCTGGTCATGCCTTCCACCCAGCTGGCCAGGCTGAGGCCGGCCAGGTCGGACACCCAGTTGCCAAGCGCCGCTGCGGCTAACGTGCTGATGCAGAAAGCTGCACCCAGGGTCAAGTCAATGTACTCGCCCTGTCAGATGGAGAGCGCGCTGGGAGGTTTAACACTCAGTTATAGATGCTTTTTTGTCTCGGTTCTCCATCTCAGCCTCTCTATATCTACCTCCATCTCCCCATCCCCCTCCCATCAATCTCACCCTCTCCCTCTCATCAATGTCACCCTCTCCCTCTCACTCTCATCAATGTCACCCTCTCCCTCTCATCAATCTCACCCTCTCCCTCTCATCAATCTCACCCTCTCCCTCTCCCTCTCATCAACGTCACCCTCTCCCTCTCATCAATCTCACCCTCTCCCTCTCATCAATCTCACCCTCTCCCTCTCATCAATGTCACCCTCTCCCTCTCCCTCTCATCAATGTCATCCTCTCCCTCTCATCAATGTCATCCTCTCCCTCTCATCAATCTCACCCTCTCCCTCTCATCAATCTCACCCTCTCCCTCTCATCAATGTCACCCTCTCTCTCTCCCTCTCATCAATGTCATCCTCTCCCTCTCATCAATGTCACCCTCTCCCTCTCATCAATGTCACCCTCTCCCTCTCATCAATGTCACCCTCTCCCTCTCATCAATGTCACCCTCTCGCTCTCATCAATGTCACCCTCTCCCTCTCATCAATGTCACCCTCTCCCTCTCATCAATGTCACCCTCTCCCTCTCATTAACTCCCTTAGCCACAGCAAACTCACAGCCACAATCATGATGGCATTGTCGAAGAATCCAAATCCAACAAACGGAATGGCGCTTAAAGTGAACACTGAAATAAATATTTAACAATGAAACAGAGTAACTAGCAGAACAATAAGGAAGATGATTAATATTATACAATATTCGTACCTTGACGTAATTGATCTCTTGTAGGCTGAGCCACTCCAGCAGTAGCAGTTTTAGTTTCAGGCTCAGCTGACGCAGCTGAGGCGCTTGTTTGATCGGCTGTTAAATAATGCATAAGAGGTCGCATAGTTTAATAAATAATACATGTGGCCCAGCAACTGAGGATCTGGGAGGCTGGCTCAGCAACTGAGGATCGGGAAGGCTGGTGGTCCAGCAACTGAGGATCTGGGAGGCTGGTGACCCAGCAACTGAGGATCTGGGAGGCTGGTGACCTAGCCACTGACGATCTGGGAGGCTGGTGACCTAGCCACTGAGGATCTGGGAGGCTGGTGACCTAGCCACTGAGGATCTGGGAGGCTGGTGACCTAGCCACTGAGGATCTGGGAGGCTGGTGACCTAGCCACTGAGGATCTGGGAGGCTGGCCCAGCAACTGAGGATCTGGGAGGCTGGCCCAGCAACTGAGGATCTGGAAGGCTGGCCCAGCAACTGAGGATCTGGGAGGCTGGCCCAGCAACTGAGGATCTGGGAGGCTGGCCCAGCCACTGAGGATCTGGGAGGCTGGTGACCCAGCAACTGAGGATCTGGGAGGCTGGTGACCTAGCCACTGAGGATCTGGGAGGCTGGTGACCTAGCCACTGAGGATCTGGGAGGCTGGCCCAGCAACTGAGGATCTGGGAGGCTGGCCCAGCAACTGAGGATCTGGGAGGCTGGCCCAGCCACTGAGGATCTGGGAGGCTGGTGACCCAGCAACTGAGGATCTGGGAGGCTGGTGACCTAGCCACTGAGGATCTGGGAGGCTGGTGACCTAGCCACTGAGGATCTGGGAGGCTGGCCCTGCAACTGGGTATCTGGGAGGCTGGCCCTGCAACTGGGGATCTGGGAGGCTGGCCCTGCAACTGGGGATCTGGGAGGCTGGCCCTGCAACTGGGGATCTGGGAGGCTGGCCCTGCAACTGGGGATCTGGGAGGCTGGCCCTGCAACTGGGGATCTGGGAGGCTGGCCCTGCAACTGGGGATCTGGGAGGCTGGTAAAATCCAGCCAAGGCTCCTCACCCGCAGTCCCATGTTGCTCAGCATCCAGTCTCAAAGCGGCCATCAGTTCTAACCGCTCCATCGCGTTGAGCCGGCGCACGTAGCTGCTGGCCCATTTCGGAGGCCGCTTGAGCACAGTGCAGCGAACTGGACTGGTGCTGATGCTGCGACTATTTAACTGGTTGGCGTGACGAGGAACCGCCACATTTCCATGGCAACAAGAGTTCGAGGCCAGAATAGCAGATTGTATGAAAACATTCTTGGTCTTCTGTAGGTGACTCGCCAGCATGACTGATAGCAGCTGAAAGTGAAAAAGCTAATAATTAGTTCAGCTTTTAACTATAAAAAGTACTTTAAGTATCTACGAAACTTTTAAACAACATCGAATAGTCCTTGAATTATTGTTGGACCCTGGCAATTGTCAGGGCATGTACACCCTGGGGGGAAGGGGGTGACAAAACCAAGAATCCAACATGTACGTGTACATGACTAAATTCCCATTTCCATTATTTTGAGAAACGTGTTGTCAGCGCTCATTCTAGCGCCACAGGCACTCATTTTAGCGCCGCAGGCACTTATTTTAGCGCCGCAAACACTAATTTTGGCGCCGAAGGCGCTATATTTTGGCGCCCTGAAGAAAAATGATTGGCTCAAAGTATGGTGTCCTCGGGGACTGGTAATGGTTGGTTTCAGGAGCATACCAGCGCCGCTAAAATAACCACATTTTCCACGGTTAAAACTTAGCATCCTACTTAGGTGGCTAAGAAATGGAGCTACCTATATACGAAGCCCTTAATTTGCTCGAAGAGGAACCTGGGCCGCGTCCAAGGGAATTTCGAGAGCGCATGAACTTCGTCGACGACTGGGATTTTAGACAGCGCTTTAGAATGTTGCCACCTACGTTCGAGCATCTGCTCGAACGAATTCGCCCAACCTTGGAGTATGGTAGCGTTCGAAGTGATCAATTGAGTGCCAGGGAGCAAGCGTTGACCGCATTGCGTTTCTACGCCTGTAACGGCTTCTACCACGTACTTCGAGACGCGTGCCGCTTTTTCGATTTGGCTTCTGCGTTATTCGCAAAACTACCGAACAAAACGGCCTTTTTGTCTCTCATGAGAGACAGAAAGAGGAGCTTTTGTTCCGGCGGGGACAAGGTTGTGCACTTTTAAAATCTTTTCAGTTTTGACTTCTAAGCTAGCGAGACTAGAGCCTTATATACTACCCGCTCCTTCTCTTTCTCCTTCTCCAACTCAGCTACTTCTTCAGCTGCAAAACGCATGTCTATGGCACGAATTCTATGCTAGAGAGAATAGCAGTATACTGATATTTACCAGTTCCTTCATGAAACCAGATTTTAGCAGACTGCTGAATATCCGCGGTTATTTTAGCTGCTGCTAACTGGTAATTTACCAGTTGCTCATGAAATCGGTCCCCGGTGGCGAGGCGCCTGCCTGGGGTATACTGTATATTTATAGTAAATTAAAAGAACAAGCTAAAACATACCTATTGGACAATATTTCCATATGAAAACTGTCTAGTGTATTGCAACACATGCCAAGTTTATTTTATTTTAACCAAACAACTATTACAGGTACAAACGGTTTCTTTATTAGTGTAATTAGTCAACTAAGAAATGCCAATTAACATTATTAATATACAAACAGGATAAAGTTTATAGTTGAAGTAAAATAAACTTATTGAACGCCAGAATCAGTTGTCGGGTCCTTCACCACCGGGAATCATCAATGCAATATTGTTGCCATTGAGCAATATCTGCTCAAGCCTCGTAACTTTCTTACCCTGAGAGCTGATCTCGTACACCACAACATCCTCAAGCACCATATTCACGTAGGGATCAAATCCCAACAAGGTGCCAACAAGTTCTTTGTCGCCTTTCATTTTGATGTGAATTTTCGAACCGATGCATTTGTCAACGAGTTCCAGTGGCATGATTTGAGACGGATTCTGGGGACCTGAGCTGGCCATGGCTGAAAGCTGAAGGTTTCTCGCAGTTCAAAATATGGTTTTTAAGATTGCTTACCTGGTGTCAAGCTGAAGGAGAATTACCCTACTAGTATCAAGCTGAAGGGGAATTACCCTACTAGTATCAAGCTGAAGGGGAATTACCCTACTAGTATCAAGCTGAATGGGAATTACCCTACTAGTATCAAGCTGAAGGGGAATTACCCTACTAGTATCAAGCTGAAAGGGAATTACCCTACTAGTATCAAGCTGAATGGGAATTACCCTACTAGTATCAAGCTGAAGGGGAATTACCCTACTAGTATCAAGCTGAATGGGAATTACCCTACTAGTATCAAGCTGAAGGGGAATTACCCTACTAGTATCAAGCTGAAGGGGAATTACCCTACTAGTATCAAGCTAAAGGGGAATTACCCTACTAGTATCAAGCTGAAGGGGAATTACCCTACTACGCTCGTAGTTGAAGGGGAATTACCCTACTAGTATCAAGCTGAAGGGGAATTACCGTACTAGTATCAAGCTGAAGGGGAATTACCCTACTAGTATCAAGCTAAAGGGGAATTACCCTACTAGTATCAAGCTGAATGGGAATTACCCTACTAGTATCAAGCTGAAGGGGAATTACCCTACTAGTATCAAGCTGAATGGGAATTACCCTACTAGTATCAAGCTGAAGGGGAATTACCCTACTAGTATCAAGCTAAAGGGGAATTACCCTACTAGTATCAAGCTGAAGGGGAATTACCCTACTACGCTCGTAGTTGAAGGGGAATTACCCTACTAGTATCAAGCTGAAGGGGAATTACCGTACTAGTATCAAGCTGAAGGGGAATTACCCTACTAGTATCAAGCTGAAGGGGAATTACCCTACTAGTATCAAGCTAAAGGGGAATTACCCTAATAGTATCAAGCTGAAGGGGAATTACCCTACTAGTATCAAGCTGAAGGGGAATTACCGTACTAGTATCAAGCTGAATGGGAATTACCCTACTAGTATCAAGCTGAAGGGGAATTATTAGTATCAAGCTGAGGGGAATTATCCTACTAGTATAAAGTTAAAGGGGAATTCTTAGATGCTTTAGAGTTCGGAGGGAATTACTCAGATTTCACGAGACCCGAAACTCCCTAGTAAAATATTTAACAAACCAAAGCGAGACAGAACAATTAAAAAATTGTGTAAATCAACAAAATTAATGCCAATACAATCAGTCTGTTTTCCACCGTGTATTTTCCAATTTTAAAGTTCAACCGACAGATGTCCGCCCGGACAGAGTTCATCGAGTTTTGAAAGAATATGGCCTGAGTCAGCATGAAAACGTGTGTAAACCAAGTTGACAATTGACGATGAAAATAATGTGCATGCATACATACGAACATTTCGGGGATCACACACGATCGTCTATTCTAAAGCTGGCTAAATAATCCAAGCTGAAGCTAACTATTTTGACTTGCACGTCGACCACATGTGTCTGCATCAGTTCCGCCCCCGCTGGTCACTGGCCCCCACCCAGGTGGAGCCTCTGGACCTCCAACAGGTGACACCAGGTGACAATGTAGATCCTGTTGCAATTATGTCAGAATTTTCTTATCAAGCTTCAAATGGGCAAAACTCAACTGCTGGGCATCCTCAGCTGGTCTCTCAGGTATTCCGTCATCACCCGGACGCTGCCGAACCTTCAACAGGTGGCACTAGGTGACCATGAAGATCAACGTTGCAACAACGTGTTCATAGTCACCAAGTGCCACCTTTTGAAGGTCCAGAAGCTCCACCTGGGTGAAGGCCAGCGACCAACGAAGGCAGAACCGATGCAGACACATGTGATCGACGTGCTGATGAAATTTGGAGATTGGCGCACAGGGGTGTACTGAATACACTGGCGCTTATGGGAAAAATCCCACCTTCTGGCAGAATCGTCGAATATCTCGACGGTCCGGGGGGGGGGGGGCTGGAGACTTGATTCTTGTTTGAGAAGGTGCGCAATAAAAAGTTAGTCCGTGTTCTTGAATTTCGTGTGCCTGCGTTGCTCCGTTCCGGCGCAGCCAAAAAATTGTCAGGGGAGGGGGAATTCCGCCCTCTTTGGTAGTTATACTGTTAAACAGATCTAAAACTAGCTAAATGGGCCGAAAAATGACTATAATTGGATCTAAAACTAGCTGAATAGACCTAAAAACACTAAACGGACCTGAAACCAACTAGATAGACCTAAAAAACTAACTAAATAGAACTAAAACTAGCTGAATAGACCTAAAAACACTAAACGGACCTGAAACCAACTAGATAGACCTAAAAAACTAACTAAATAGAACTAAAACTAGCTGAATAGACCTAAAAACACTAAACGGACCTGAAACCAACTAGATAGACCTAAAAAACTAACTAAATAGAACTAAAACTAGCTAAATAGACCCAAAAAACACTAAACGGGACCTGAAACCAACTAGATAGACCTAAAAAACTAACTAAATAGAACTAAAACTAGCTAAATAGACCCAAAAAACACTAAACGGGACCTGAAAACAACAGATAGACCTAAAAAACTAACCAAAATAGAACTAAAACTAGCTAAATAGACCCTTAAAACACTAAAACGGACCTGAAACCAACAGATAGACCTAAAAAACTAACTATAAATAGAACTAAAACTAGCTGAATAGACCTAAAAACACTAAACGGACCTAAAAACAACTAGATAGACCTAAAAAACTAACTAAATAGAACTAAAACTAGCTAAATAGACCCAAAAAAACACTAAACGAACCTGAAACCAACTAGATAGACCTAAAAAACTAACTAAATAGAACTAAAACTAGCTAAATAGACCCAAAAAACACTAAACGGACCTGAAACCAACTAGATAGACCTAAAAAACTAACTAAATAGAACTAAAACTAGCTAAATAGACCCCAAAAACACTAAACGGACCTGAAACCAAATAGATAGACCTAAAAAACTAACTAAATAGAACTAAAACTAGCTAAATAGACCCAAAAAACACTAAACGGACCTGAAACTAACTAGATAGACCTAAAAAACTAACTAAATAGAACTAAAACTAGCTAAATAGACCCTAAAAACACTAAAACGGACCTGAAACCAACAGATAGACCTAAAAAACTAACCAAAATAGAACTAAAACTAGCTAAATAGACCCTTAAAACACTAAAACGGACCTGAAACCAACAGATAGACCTAAAAAACTAACTATAAATAGAACTAAAATTAGCTAAATAGACCCTAAAAACACTAAAACGGACCTGAAACCAACAGATAGACCTAAAAAACTAACCAAATAGAACTAAAACTAGCTAAATAGACCCAAAAAACACTAAACGGGACCTGAAACCAACTAAATAGACCTAAAAAACTAACTAAACTCGCATAAAGACAGTTATAGTCCGGACATAAAAATTACCACAACTGAAACTAGCCCACGTCTTTTAAAAAACGGTTCCTTACTCAACTCGAACTCAATATTCCACAAACAAAGCCCCGTAAATGACCAACTTAGTTATGAAATGAGTTGCTCAATCTTCACCCGCAGGCGGCGGAAAGTGCTGCCTGGGTATGAACGGCAATTCTGGGATTTCCGGTTGCAGCATCAACGGGGCCTGAAATGGATTCAACCCGATTAGAGGAGGCAGCACGCCCGGCAGATCCAGCCATGGAGCCGGCGGCGCTAACGGGGCGAGCTCACGGCTGCTTAGCCTTGCCAGCATTCGCCGACGCTTGACTCGCTCCTCGTGAAATACTCGATAGGCTTCATAGTAGTTCACCTCCAGGCCCTGCAGGGTGGCAGAGGGGGATTTGGGATTGCTCAAAATGGGGATTCAGAACTGCTCAAAATGGCGATTTGGGACTGCTCAAAACAGGGATTTAGGACTGCTCAAAATGGAGGTTTCGGACTACTCAAAATGGGGATTTTGTACTGCTTGAAATGAGGATTTGGGGACTGCTCAAAATGAAGATTTGGGACTGCTCAAAATGGGGATTTGGGACTGCTCACAATGGGGATTAGGAACTGCTCAAAATTAGGATTTGGGACTGCTCGAAATGGGAATTTGAGACTGGCCCGGCAACTGAGGATCTGTGAGGCTGGCCCAGCAACTGAGGATCTGGGAGGCTGGCCCAGCAACTGACAATCTGGGAGGTTGGCCCAGCAACTGACACTCTGGGATGCTGGCCCAGCAACTGAGGATCTGGGAGTTTGGCCCAGCAACTGAGGATCTGGGAGGCTGGCCCAGCCACTGAGGATCTGGGAGGCTGGTGACCCAGCAACTGAGGATCTGGGAGGCTGGTGACCTAGCCACTGAGGATCTGGGAGGCTGGCCCTGCAACTGGGGATCTGGGAGGCTGGCCCTGCAACTGGGGATCTATGAGTTTGGCCCAGCAACTGACACTATGGGAGGCTGGCCCGGCAACTGAGGATATGGGAGGCTTGCCCGGCAACTGAGGATCTGGGAGGCTGGCCCAGCAACTGAGGATCTGGGAGGCTGGCCCGGCACCCTTACCCAAGCAAGCTCACCTGCCGTTCGGCCTGCAGGTACTGAGCAACCCTCTCAGAGCCGGTGCCATAGTCCCTAACCAGCATAGGCCGCCACACATAGTTGTCAGAGTGCAGCAGTTGCAGACGGCGGCAAGCCTCTCCCAGCGAGCAGACAGCGCGAGGCCCGTGGCAGTAGCGCATGATCCGCAGCACCAGCTCTGTAGGCAGGCCGGTCAGGCCTCGGAGCGGCAGGCCGCAGGCTTCGTGTATGGCCGACTTGGCTCGTTCGGCTATCTAGAAAAATTGATGCGCGAATTATACTACTTAATAAAGTAAAAGTATGCAGTTTTAATTTAAGTGCGTATTGTGCTGAGACTCACTGATGAATTCTAAAGGGAAACGCTTTTTCGATACATATCGGCTGCAATATTTTTAATAGGCTACCAGTAGCAAACTAATGAATATTTCGATACATATCGGCTCTAGTATTTTAAAAAGCATATTAGTGGCTAACCATATAAATATTTTAATATATCCACAGCAGCATTTTAATGGGATATAAGCTGCTAACTAATAAATACTTCGATACATATCGGCTGACTTTTGATAGGCTACCAGCAGCAAACTAATGAATATTTCGATACATATCGGCTGTAGTATTTTTAATGGGATATAAGCTGCTAACTAATAAATACTTCGATACATATCGGCTGTAATACTTTTAATAGGCTACCAGCAGCAAACTAATTACGATTTCGATACATATCGGCTACAGCATTTTAAAAAGGCTATTAGTGGCTAATAATAAATAATTTGATATACATCCACAGTAGCATTTTAATAGTCTTTAAGCTGCTAACTTATAAATATTTCGATACATATCGGCTGTAATATTTTTATAGGCTATCAGTAGCAAACTAATGAATATTTCAATGCATATCGGCTGTAGTATCTTTAATAGGTTATTAGGAGCTAAGTAATGAATATTTCGATACATATCGGCTGTAGTATTTTAAAAAGGCTATTACTAGTAGTAGCTAACTAATGAATATTTCGATATATATATCCACTGTAGTATTTTAATAGGCTATAAGCTGCTTACTTATAAAAATTTCGATACATATCGGCTGTAATATTTTAATAAGATATTTGTAGCTAAATAATGAT
The DNA here is from genome assembly GCA_002269645.1 of Macrostomum lignano. Taxonomy (NCBI): domain Eukaryota; kingdom Metazoa; phylum Platyhelminthes; family Macrostomidae; genus Macrostomum; species Macrostomum lignano. The sequence continues at coordinate 110,319 of NIVC01001948.1, forward strand.
TATTTCGATATATATATCGGCTGAATTGTTTAGTAGCCTGCCAGAAGATGTTTCAATACATATCGCTAGCTTCTAGTTCCAACTCAGCATTTAACCTACAGCAAAAAACATCGAACAAACTCACAGCGTCTTTAAACAACGCAGATAGTTGTTTCAAATTTTCGTATCCAGTACCGCTAGACGACCGACTGGGCACGAATCGGTCCAGGCTGCAGTGCCACGAGTGACAACACAGAGTTTCAGTCGGCCTCTCCTCGCTGCCACTATCAGGACTAACAACAGCCGATTGCCAAACAGCGCAATGACACAATACTAACTGACCAGTTCGCACTACTTTCAGTAGAATTCTAGGAGCAGCCGATCCAAATTCGCTCTGTCTGGTTAAATGATAAATATATTGGATAGAGTAGGAGACAGGTTCAGCAGTGGTCGAAGATTCATGGTTAGTAAACTCGGCCGGCAGAAGATACCGAGTCAGTACTCGGTTAGCGGCAGCAGCGGATTCTGGGCCCGCGGGTTCGAATCCTGAAGAGAGCAAATCTTGATGAGTCTGACCAGTTGCCGGGTCAATAGACAAGAATCCTGTCTCCACCATGAGACAGTGGGCGGCTAGAGTGAATCGAAGCAATTGGCTACTTATAGTAGTAGCCCCGCTATTAGTAGTGTTGGTGTACAATCTTTGCATCAAGTGCAGCGACGGGCACAACTGAACAGAACGATTGGGCACTTCTCCGACTAAAATTGGTACAGCGGCTGCTGAGTCTGTTGGCGTACTCTTGCTAGAAGTTGGCGCAGTTGATTTGGCTGAGTTACTTGGTGACGGCTGTGCACCTGTTGTGGCTTTAAATAATAGAGTGCAAAGTTTAATTTCGATACATATCGGTTAGTATAATAACTGTCCTTCAATACATATCGGATAATATAATAACAGTCTCGTTCAGATACATATCGGCGAATATAAACAGGTTTTTGAAACATATCAAATATCAAATAGCATAAGGACAGTTTGTTGATACATATCGGAGAGCATGAAAAACTCTTTTTTCGATACATATCGGATATTTAAAAAATAGTTTTTCGATACATATCGGATATTTAAAAAAACAGTTTTTCGATACATATCGGATAGCATGAATTTTTTTCCGATACATATGGAATAGTTTAAAAAACATTTTCTTCGATGCATATCGTAACGTAAAAAACAATTTTTTTCGATACATATCGGATATTATATAAAAACAGTACTTCGATACGTATCAGTCAGTCATCTTCTAGAGCAACTGAAGAAAGTGCATACTTGCTAATAAAAATATCCATGACGACTACTGACTTGACACCTTCAGTAGTTTAAAGAAATAAAACAATAACAAATACATACATATCGGCCGGCCAACTTACCAGAAACTGTAGTACCAGAAGAGGAGCGCACGTAGATAAGATCGCCGGGCACTAAACCCAAACTCCTGACACTAGTACTGTCAGGCGTGGAGTCAGCAGGAGCTGACAATGGGTCTCGGCCATTCTGGCTCAATTGAATAGAATCGGCAGCTACGCCATATTCGGCTGCCACTGCGCTAATCAGACTACTTAGAGTAGCATTATCGGACAGTTCAACCGTTTGAGCACCGCCACCAGGAGGACTGGTGGGTCCGCCTTGTAGTTTGCAGCGAAGCTTCATGAGCTATATAATGTTTAAAAAGCAGCCAGAAAAATACAAATAAAAATTGAATTTTTCGACAAAACGACAACTATTCTACTTATGACCTACTTTTAAGTAGTTTAGATACAAAAATAATGAAATGAATATAACTCAGATTTAAGTACTATAGTAGGGCGTTATAAATTACAAAAAATTATAATTTTTTTATTAAAAATGCAAATAAAGATTTAAAACGTTTTTTTTCAAGAAAAATGTTCGCTACATAACAAAGATTATAATCGAATTATTGCTTGGAGCCAAAAATCTTTACCAATAAGCGTGACGAATCTCAGTTAAGGGTAAAAAATATTCGTTACAATATTAAACATTAAAAGCACATATAGATAGATTTAAAGGTTTTTAACGATAAGATAATATAAAATCATGACCAGATTATTTAGCCACTAATACAACTTAGAATAGCGCGTTTGTATGCAAAATTCAAATCCAAGCAAAAATGTAAAACAAAAATTGTTTAAACGT
>NIVC01001948.1:125000-219165 GCA_002269645.1 Macrostomum lignano
GACCAAATATTGGCGCCACTTAGGGTTGCGGCCCCATCCAATATATCAATTCTTGCTTACGCATAGAAAATGTAAGAATTTTACACTAACCCTTACTACTACCAATAGTAGTATTGATAGTAGCGGCGGCAGCAGCGTACACCAAATGCAACAAGGCTGTACAATCTTTGCCGCCATTGAAACCAACAGCGATAGCATCCAGTCCATAGTTACTAATAGCTCGTTTAGCAACATCGAATGCCAGTTGAAACTGGTTCAGATTGTCGGATTGTGTATCAACAATAAATTGTTCAACTTTAATGTTGGCGCGTTTCACTGGATCCGGGTCGTAACGAACCAACTCTTTAGCGTCAAATTGATCGGTGAGAAACTTCCTACAAGCTGTCAATTCGTCCACCGTGCCAGCTTCCAGATAAATCCGAGTCTTATAATATCGATTGTGCCATTCTGGATAGCTGCCAATTGTTACGTTGGGAAATTTCGCAACCAGATGATCAATAATTGGTGTCAGATTAATTTCGTCCCGATTAATGTAGATATTATCGGCCGTATCAATTGGTACTGGCGATGGGGAATCGTTGCTTCTAGAAGAAGCCTTGTCCGTACTGTCGACTGAGTTTGATGATTGCTGCTGATGGCTGCGACCTTTGAATTGGCTCTCCATCAGTCGGTAGGCCTTTGTTAATTGTGTGATAGTCTTTATTTTTATTATAATTTTATACCTTTACACTAAGTGCCCAGCCCAGAAAAGTCTTTTAACTTTCCGAAAAGCTTAATATAAAAAAATTCAGTTACATCTGCATCCATTTTTCAACAAATGTCAACACCTACAAGGCATAAACACGTCTACTATTGCGTCAAAAATGTTCAGCCATTGCCTTATCAGAGATGTTCTCGATACAAGATGGATAAAGCGGTATTCACGGACTCTGTTTCAGCAGATTTTTTTCTTAATCGAACCATTTTTTTCATCAACGATTTTTTGATTAACTGCAGCCTTTCGGAAAACTACCTATAGCTAATTGAACAAGTCTCGAGACTTTTCAAACAATATTTATACGTAAAACAATGGAGGCGTTTCATAAATGACTTGTTATGGCTACAAATGCGACTATTTTCTGCAAGCTAAAAGAGTAGTGAAAAGTTCGTGCTACAAGCGATTTGTTTCATAAAAGCGTCTGTGTCTACGAACCTCGAAACTTGTATTGGCTGACTAATTAAATACATGTAGTTGTCTACTTTTGCTCAAGCTGTAATTTTTTTTACTATAAAGCACACGTTATTCGAACCTGACTCACCAAACGCAAGTTTTATTGACTGTATTATTGTACTTATCCGACGCCCAGAGACGTAGACGTTTTTTACCATAGACGAAGAATAGCTACAGGCTTGTAAACTTGAATTTTTTGGCTAAAACTTACAAGTAGCCTTGTAGCCTTTGCTAGCTGTTTATCATTATTTTGCATCTTTAAGACTATTATCAAGTCTTGGCTGATATTTTTGCATCATGTTAAATTTCCGGTCTTAATTATGGAAACAGTAAATATTTATTTGGCCAAAGTTCAAAGAAGCAAGATGTACAGGTACCTCTCTTTACCAATTTTAGCTTAGTTGTTTTGTATCACAAGCATTTTGACTACCGTTGCCTTCAAGGAATCAAACTAAGTTTAAGTTGCAGTTTTACATGACGCATTAGGGGGCTGTAGCCTAGTAGTTAAAGCGTCGGACTCGTGACTGAAAGGTCGGGGGTTCGATTCCCGATCCTACTGGCAAATTTGTGTCATTGAGCAAGACACCTAACTCTACATTGCTTCAGTTCACCCAGCTGTCAAATGGGTGCCAGTATTAGCTGGGGTAATTGAGGCTGTGTGGCGACCCGCCAGTCCTTGGACTGAACAGCCGTACGCAGCCTTCAGATGCGCTGCGCAATAGCTGCGGCTGAGCTATCGATTGCATATCTGGCCCAATTGGGGCAGTTGTAATCAATTATTATTATCATTATGACGCAATGCATTAATATGCATCTAAATTTTCAAATAATCACCTTCTTGCACAGACTTGGCACGCCAGGAAAGACGAAAACGTTGCTAACGCTAACTACCGGATATTCGGAGCGTTTGCTAGTGCTAGCATCAAATCCGTAATTTAGCACAGCTGACAACGGCACCCGGCACAGCCGCATGTAAGGCTTGTGAATATAGGACTCAATTGGTTCGTTAGGATCAGCAGTTTTATCAAAATATTGTCTAACAATCGACACCAACTCAGGATGATGATGCGTCGGTTCGTTGAAGGCGCCAGCGACTGCTTCAAAAGTTACATCGTCATGCGTCGGCCCAATGCCGCCTGTGGTGATGACGTAATCATAGTTGGCTGACAGATACCGGACTCGATCGGCAATGACCTGTTTGGAATCCGCTATGACTGACACTTCGCAAACTCGATGACCCAGCGAAGTTAACTGACGACAAAGATAATAAGTGTTGGTATCGGCAACTTGGCCTTTAAGAATTTCATCGCCAATAACCAGAAGAGCGAAACGTCTATTACTAGCGAAGCTTGGGGTCTGCTGCATTCCTGTAGTCTTTGTTTTTGCTGCTGCTGATATTGTGAAACAACGTAAGCTCTGCGCGGAACAATTTAACAAGAGTTTACGTCCAGGTCTTATCGAAGAAGCAATGTTAATTAGAAAACAATTAGACATGCAGCGCATCAATAATTAGACAATTTCGAAGAGAAAAATCTATTCATCTTTAAAGAAATCTTTTCTTCAGTAGAATCCAAATGTTTTTAGTCATACTTGATGATCATAAATCATAAAAGTTCGCAAGAAAAATTAAAGCGAAATTTTTAATTTCATCAAAGTGTACTCAAACAGACATATAACACCTTTACTAATGTACTATCTACCCACTGAACAGCTGTACCCATGCACTGTCCGCTTCAGCCCGTGAAGCCTCTCTATCCGACCCTCGGGTCTTTTGAAACTTTACAATAGCAATTCGGACCGCTTAATGTTTGTTTCTTCTTAGCTTTCTTGTATTTTTCCCTTCTCCTCTCTTATCTTACCTCCCTCCTCTCTTCTCCCCCTCCACTATCTTCCTCCTCTCATCTCTGCATTCTCACCTCTTTTCCACTCTCCTGGGTATCTCCACTCTCTTCCCTTTCCTCTCTCCCCTCTCGTCTCTTTTCATCTTTCATCTCTAATCTCCCCTTTATTTCTCGTCTCCCCTCTACTCTACAGTATTTCACCTCATTCTCCTCTCCCATCTTTTCTCTCTCATCTTCTATCTCACCTCCTGTCCCCTCTTCTCTCTCACCTCCTGTCTTATCTTCTCTCTCACCTCCTGTCCCCTCTTCTCTCTCTCATCTCGTCTCCCCTATCCTCTCTCACCTCATCTAACCTCTCCTCTCTCTCACCTTCTCTCCCCTCTCCTCTCTCATCTCTCGCTTCTCCTCTTATCTTATATCTAGTCTCTCCTTTCCTCTCATCTCTCCCCTCGCTCACCTACTTTCTCCTCTCATCTCCCATCTCCCCTCGCTCCTCTCCTCTACTTTCCCCTTTCTTCGATCTTCTCTCTCTCTGGCCAGCAGTATTGCTCCAGATTCTACTCCTAGTCTATAGCCCTTACTCGTAAGTAAAAAAAACTGAATAAAGAAAGAACCCTGGTCTATGCACTAACCTGCCTACTGAACACCTAAGCTTATAAACTTGATCAAGGCTACAGAAAATTGAATTAAAAAAGAAAGAAACCAACAAAAATGAAGTCTTTCTGAATAATAGAAAAAACACTGAAGCATCATTGATCATTCAATAACACTGCTAATAAATAAATATTAGTAGGCATTAATTACAACATTATTATAGTTATTAATATCGTGCTCTGTGCATTGACTTATCTGTTTAGGCTATAAGAACTGCAGGAACACTGAATATCAAAACTTGTTAACAAGCCGTTAAATATGTAGTGATAATTTGCATAGAAAGTACTAAAATATCAGTATTAATGCTTATAACACAGTACACCAGCTACCGACAATAAGTATAAATAAAGTAAATAAAGTACACCGATTTTTATAATATAAACACACATAACGTTGATTAGGTAAGTTTTTTTAATTTTACTGCCAGAGAACAGTTTCACGCAATCAAAAATGATTAGAGGGGAAAAACATCTATAAACTACTATCGCCATGACCAGACAGAGAAAGGTGAATTAAAGACATAAATCAGTGTTCATTTGGTTTTATTGTAAGAAAACTGAAAAGCAAAAAAAAAACGTTTGCAAGCTGTTTGAGTTTTTTGAAGATCTGTAAATTAAAATTATATAATTGACTAGATTAACAAATTGCACTGCAAAGAGACACTTATTAATAAAACAAAAAGCAACGTGTTGTAAACTTACAATGGAAAATATTAAACAAATGACTATTTATATGCTTAACTCTGGAATACAATACATAGAAGATAAAATTAAATTATTTCAATTTCTTTTTTTTATTTTTCAGAACAATTAAACTTCTAATTTCAAAAAGTCAACTAAACAACGTAATAAGTTCATACATTAGTAAAAATGACTCAAAAAACCGTTTAATAAGATAAGATAACAAGACGTAATTGTTGTCAGGTGTAATTGCTGTCAGGTGTAATTGCTGTCAGGTGTAATTGCTGTCAGGTGTAATTGCTGTCAGGTGTAACTGCTGTCAGATGTAATTGCTGTCAGGTGTAACTGCTGTCAGGTGTAATCGCTGTCAGGTGTAATTGCTGTCAGGTGTAATTGCTGTCAGATGTAATTGCTGTCAGGTGTAATTGCTGTCAGGTGTAATTGCTGTCAGGTGTAATTGCTGTCAGATGTAATTGCTGTCAGGTGTAACTGCTGTCAGCTGTAATTACTGTCAGGTGTAATTGCTGTCAGGTGTAATTGCTGTCAGGTGTAATTTCGGTCAGTTCATTAGGCTGTTTAATTTAAGAAGAATGAAGTAAATATTTTAAAGAATTTTATAATTTTAAATTATAAAAATCATCAATCCTACTTTAAGTAGCATACTTAAGATGAGTAGTAAGCAGGAGGCATAATAACACATTTTGACGTAAATCAAAATCACGGTATGCCAGCGCCAGTCTCCACAACATTTTTATTATCTCCTGTGTACCAGTCGCCGCCGTAGGCCTGCTCCGGGTGCATGCTCTTGAACCAGCTGGTCTCTTTGAATAGGAACCAAAGGCTGCTGGCCCACAGGAATACGTTGGCGTAGCCGCAGATCTGCATGCAATAAAGAAAAATAGAATTAAAAAGGACTCAAGTTTCTCACATAATATGAATCTCAAGGGGACTGAATCTGAATCTCATAGGGACTTAATCTGAATCTCATAGGGACTTAATCTGAATCTCATAGGGACTGAATCTGAATCTCATAGGGATTTGGGATAATCCGAATCTCATTTGGGATAATCTGAATCTCATGGGGATAATACGAATCTCTTGGAGAAAATCTGAATCTCATGGGGATAATTTGAATCCCATGAGGAATATCTGAATCCCATGTGGATAGTCTGAATCTCATTTGAGATAATCTGAATCTCATGAAGATAATCTGAATCCCATGAGGAATATCTGAATCTCATGGGGATAATCCGAATCTCATGGGGATAATCTGAATCTCATTTGGGATAATCTGATTCTGAAATCAGCATCCCCATAGCAAACAACAATGGCATATCCAACTAACCAGTGAGATATTAAGACCAGTATAGGCAAACTCTTCAATATTATTGCATTCGGCGGTGCCCCGGTAGTCGGGCAGACAGGCGGTGATCTGGTGGAACAGCCGGCTACTGTAGGTCTCCAGTTTAAGAAAGCTGACACTGACCGACCAGGCAATGGAGGCGATGAACCACAGTATTGACCAGACGGCAGTCACGATGAAGTCCTGTTCGATTCATGACAGTTAGTTTTTGTAATGCGTCAGTATCAGCTGACTCGATCATCTCCTTTCTGTGGCCGTTAAGTTTTAACGTTTACTCTGTGCCAATTTACCTTGTTTCTCTTCCTTTTCTTTGTGTCCGTAACCTTCTCACTGTGTCTCTACCCTTTTTCTTGTGTTTCGACTCTATTCCGTGTCTCTACCCTTTCCCCTGTCTCTACCCTTTCCCATGTCTCTACCCTTTCCCGTGTCTCTACCCTTTCCCCTGTCTCTACCCTTTCCCCTGTCTCTACCCTTTCCCGTGTCTCTACCCTTTCCCCTGTCTCTACCCTTTCTTCTGTCTCTACCCTTTCCCGTGTCTCTACCCTTTCCCGTGTCTCTACCCTTTCCCCTGTCTCTACCCTTTCTTCTGTCTCTACCCTTTCCCGTGTCTCTACCCTTTCCCGTGTCTCTACCCTTTCCCCTGTCTCTACCCTTTCCCGTGTCTCTACCCTTTCCCGTGTCTCTACCCTTTCCCGTGTCTCTACCCTTTCCCCTGTCTCTACCCTTTCCCATGTCTCTACCCTTTCCCGTGTCTCTACCCTTTCCCCTGTCTCTACCCTTTCCCCTGTCTCTACCCTTTCCCGTGTCTCTACCCTTTCCCCTGTCTCTACCCTTTCCCGTGTCTCTACCCTTTCCCGTGTCTCTACCCTTTCCCCTGTCTCTACCCTTTCTTCTGTCTCTACCCTTTCCCCTGTCTCTACCCTTTTACCCTGTCTCTACCCTTTCCCCTGTCTCTAACCTTTCCCGTGTCTCTACCCTTTCCCCTGTCTCTACCCTTTTACCCTGTCTCTACCCTTTCCCCTGTCTCTACCCTTTCCCATGTCTCTACCCTTTCCCGTGTCTCTACCCTTTCCCGTCTCTACCCTTTCTTCTGTCTCTACCCTTTCCCATGTCTCTACCCTTCTCCCCTGCGTCTCTACCCTTCTCCCCTGCGTCTCTACCCTTCTCCCCTGCGTATCTACCCTTCTCCCCTGCGTATCTACCCTTCTCCCCTGCGTCTCTACCCTTCTCCCCTGCGTATCTACCCTTCTCCCCTGCGTCTCTACCCTTCTCCCCTGCGTATCTACCCTTCTCCCCTGCGTCTCTACCCCCCCCCCTGCGTCTCTACCCTTCTCCGTCTTTTCTTAACTCTTTTCCTTGTGTCTCTACCATTTTTCATATGTATTTGTGTCTTTCCCATCTGTATTTGTGTCTGTTGACTGTCCTTGTGTCTTTCAAAATTTGTCCTTATCTTTCATATCTGTCCTTGTGTCTCTCCCACATCAGTTGTTTTCCCACCTGTACTTCCAGCACAATCAAGCAACTCTCAACAAGAAGCCTTATCAAACGTCAAACTTACAATCTGCGGCACTCGATCATTGTCCCGGTAAACATTGTCGAAAAACACGTATAGCACAGTGATGCCGATAGTGTATAGAAAAGCCATAACGCCGACAAATACATAGAACTGAGCAGAGGATGAATAACTGCCATATGGATAGTAGTCACCAGACGGTGCTAACGTCGTCAAAGCGTCTGTGCAAAACGGCGTCACCTTTGACTGGCTCTCCATATGAAATGGATAAGCGATCTGCACAGACACGCTGCCTTTAATATTTGAATTATATTTGCACGCGTAGTTAAACTTTAGTGTCGAGCTGTAGCCCGCGGTGGTGGCAAATGCCAAGATTGCAAACAGCTGCGGGAATATTCATATATATTTAAATGATGTCCTGGTGTGTCTTGGTGTGTCCTTATGTGTCCTGATGTCAGATGTCTTGTTGTGTCCTGATTTGTCCTGGTGTGTCCTGATGTCAGATGTCTTGTTGTGTCCTGGTGTGTCCTGATGTGTCCTGTTGCGTCCTGGTGTGTCTTGATGTGTCCTGTTGTGTCCTGATGTGTCCTGATGTCTCCTGATGTGTCCTGATGTCCCCTGGTGTGTCCTGATGTCAGATGTCTTGTTGTGTCCTGATGTGTCCTGGTGTTACCTGATGTGTCTTGATGTGTCCTGATGTCTCCTGATGTGTCCTGATGTGTCCTGATATGTCCTGTTGTGTCTTGATGTGTCCTGTTGTGTCCTGTTGTGTCCTGATGTGTCTTGATGTGTCCTGTTGTGTCCTGATGTGTCCTGATGTCTCCTGATGTGTCCTGATGTCCCCTGGTGTGTCCTGATGTCAGATGTCTTGTTGTGTCCTGATGTGTCCTGGTGTTACCTGATGTGTCTTGATGTGTCCTGATGTCTCCTGATGTGTCCTGATGTGTCCTGATATGTCCTGTTGTGTCTTGATGTGTCCTGTTGTGTCCTGTTGTGTCCTGATGTGTCCTGATGTGTCCTGTTGTGTCCTGTTGTGTCCTGTTGTGTCCTGATGTGTCCTGATGTGTCCTGTTGTGTCCTGTTGTGTCCTGATGTGTCCTGATGTGTCCTGTTGTGTCCTGTTGTGTCTTGATGTGTCCTGTTGTGTCCTGATGTGTCCTGATGTCTCCTGATGTGTCCTGTTGTGTCTTGATGTGTCCTGATGTCTCCTGATGTGTCCTGATGTCAGATGTCTTGTTGTGTCCTGATGTGTCCTGGTGTGTCCTGATGTGTCCTGTTGTGTCTTGATGTGTCCTGATGTCTCCTGATGTGTCCTGATGTGTCCTGATATGTCCTGTTGTGTCTTGATGTGTCCTGTTGTGTCCTGATGTGTCCTGATGTGTCCTGATGTCTCCTGATGTGTACTGATATGTCCTGTGTTCTGTTGCGTCCTGGTGTGTCTTGGTGTGTCTTGGTGTCCTGATGTGTCTTTGTGTCTTCTCAATTCAATTACAAATTACAAAATCAATTACATAGTCTTTCACAATCAAAAAATAAATGCAGGGAACTTACAAATTGAATGATTCGAATAACACCGCGTGGCTCTTTGAAGACTTCAACATTTCTTCCAGATAGCTATTAAAGTGAAATTTTAAAGTACCAGGTAACAATGTTTTTAATAATTTTATAAGCATATAATATTTTGTTTAAGAACTTACAATACATTAGAATTAGACACAATGGTATAGGAAATGAGCCCTAATTTAGCGAGTATATGACTCAAGAAATCAATATTAAAATAGATTTGTCACATTTTTTAATTTTGATTAAAACTACATCTTGCATGTATTGCTATTAGTATTTATAATAAACTTGTCTGTTTTACATGTACAATATACAATAGATATTTGTATTTCTTTTCAACTGTATTTAAAAAGGCAATATATATATTTCTCTATTTACTTTAACTATTTTGTATAGGTTTTCCAGAATAAATCTTTAAGACTTTAAAACAGAGACATTAGGCCTAATCTAAAAGTGACAATTGTTTAAATTAATATATTTATTATTATTAACTTCATTCAAATTTTTAGATTTTAACCCAATGCAATCCCAGCAATCAAAAAGACCGACTGATAGCCAAATTGCAACTCAGTCAATTGTTACATTTGTGCTACTATATTTTCCTGAAGATAAGACATATTCTGCCATATCTTCAGCTTCAAGCCTTTTGCCAGCCAACTTAAGAAGTACTGATCTTAGAAAGCTGGAACTAAAGTCTATTATTAGACTTACTAACAACTTTTCTGGCCATGTGGTTGCTGCTAGTGTTAAAGAGTCTAAGTTAATTAAAGCGAAAGGAAGGCTGGAAAGCCAACTTAACTTAAGAAATGACAATTCTGTAGTTGAACTTTTGGCCTTACTAGATCACAGTGATGCCAATGATGATTTGGCTAGTTCTAGCGCTTTGGATAGTAGCTATGTAGCAAGTGCTAATGGTGCTAATGCTAATACTATTGGTGCAAGCCATGAGAATCAAGATAATGCTAGTAGTGAGGAAGAAGGAAGTGAATTGGACATTGAACCTAGTTCAGTTCAGTTTGGCAATGAGGAAAATGATCAACCTGAAGTACAAAGTGCAGTTGTCTTTCAACTGAAAGAGCTAAACAATAAGCTAGCTAAGTCTATTCAGCTAAATGGCAAGATGCTAAAAGCTCAAGAATCATATGTTAGTGAAACTTGAAAGCTTTGGAAAGCTATAGAATCTAGCAAGCAGTTTTCTGGTAATGTCAGTGGAGCAACCAAGCTACTGAAAACATTGAACCTGTCATTTTCAATTTGCCGAGGAATCAATTGTCAAAAGAATAATAAAAATGCTAAGTAAAACACCTTATCTGTTTTTGGTTGCATTACCACTAACAGTTGAGTTGACATTCTCTTTTACTTGACGCTGACACTAAGTTTTTCTACTTAGTATATTTTTACTAAATAGTTTTTCTATTTGCCTGATAAGTGGACAGATGCAATGTCCATTTAGATAGTGTATAGTAGCTAAATAGGTTAGATAGACCATAGTCATAAGTGCCTGTCTAAAATTTTAGGTCCATAAATAAAAGTGGTATAGTAATTATATCCTACTATACTCAATATGACACTCGTGTATTCTAGCATTTAGTAGAGGTGGGAATTTGAACTATTAACATCTTTTTGTAACTGTTGCTTATTTATTCTTTCCATTGAGGTGCTAGAAATTAAATGTATTTTCAATTAGCCATATGACATTTAACATATTTTTGTAACTGTTGCTTATAAATTTATTTATTATTAGGATATAGAAAATATCTCTAAAAATAAATTCATCATTCATTGTTTCTTTATGCAGAATTTAAAATTCATTATAGTTAGTTATGCCTAGTTTTTTTAATAATTAACCAAGAGTTGTGCTATCATTTATTTATCTTATTTTTGGGCAACAGTAGTATGTAAAAGTACGCTTCTAGGACAGATGCCTCCTATCAAACAGCACATTTGAAGGGCTAGAGAGGGGATACGAGGGGGGATAAAAAACACAAATAAACACATCCAATCACCCACAACAATCGGGAAAAACCAAAAACACAATTAACATAGCCAATTTAGTTTGCTTAACAAAATCCTCCCCCTCGTATCCCCCTCCAGCCCTTCAAATGTTTGATAGGTGCACAGTCCTATAAATGTACTTTTACATACTACTACATTAAGATACACCCCAACACTTCCATCTCCCATAACACTTCAAACACTTCCAATCACACACAAACTCTCTCTAACCTGCCGCCCATGCTGCAGGTGCAAAGGGTCTGAAAAGAGCGTTTTTTTGTTACTAAAAAATGAACCCTGTTTACAAGTTTTCTGTTAATGATACTTTTGAGACTGTTGCTAAAAATTCAGAGATAATAAAACAGCATATACTGAATGGAATAATTGATGAAGTTTACCTAAAATACGATGGCGGAAATGAACTAAAACTTTATCCACTTGAGTTGGATGGCTTCTTTTTCTTTTTTTCAAATTCTCCAAAAGTAACTTTAACTTTTTCAAGATTGTTATAGGCTTGTTGAGGAGACATATTTAATGCCGAATGATATGAATTATTATAACCTTTCACCAGGAAGGCCATTTAGGTGTCAAAGGTGAGACACTACTTTCTGAGCTGCTCAGAGTTCCAGAAAGAGCCCCACTTGATGTAATGCACTTGGTGTACATTAATGTTTGCAGCAAAATGATCTACTTTGGAATCAGGAAAAAGTTGCTAGATAGGACTGCTGTGTCTGCTAAGCTCGTAAATATTAAGGTGCCTCAACATTTTACTAGAAAACCTAGAACTCTCTATGATCTTGCACACTGGAAAGCGAGTGAACTCAAGAATGCACTTCTGTATTTTATTGTTCCACTATTGCTCATCTTGGGTGCTTCAAAACAGCTTCTGTTTTGTTGTCTCTCATTTTAATGGCAACTTATTTACTATCATCTGACTATGTTCAGCGCGATCAACTGCCATTAATGGAGTGCATGATTTATTGTTTTCAAGCTACTCTTGCTGCATGGTTTGGTGCAGAGTCTTGCACAATGTCAATTCATGCCCTGGAGCATCTTCCATCGCAAGTGAAGGCCTATGGACCTTTGTGGTATACCTCAGCAGCTTTATTTGAAAGCTTTTTTGGGCGTTTGGTCTCTAAGATTCATGGGACGAGAAATGAGGTAGCAATTATGATAAGAAATTTTCTTCAATGAAAGCAGAAAACTAGAGATAGTGCTGGCTTGAATCCAAATCTTGGTGCATCAAGGACTTCTGAAAGTGACCATCAACATCAAATATTTGTAAATGGTAACACCTTTATGACACTGCGTGCTGACAAGCATATAAAAAAATGCTAACTACTTAGCTGTGGCTCAACTTTGTAGTCAGAGAATGTTCTTACGGATCAACAGTATCATCTGCCACAAGGGAAACTACTATTGTGAGTGCTTTGCCTTTAACAATGTGCAATACTTTTGTTAGCGTGCAGGCTTCAGTGAAATACAATGTAGTTCCCAATGTAGTATCCATTGTAAGCTGAATGTGTCCTATTTACACATTGACTCCTAGTTTTTTGTTACTATAAATGCTAATCTACTTAAGGGGCATTTTATCTATATTCCTGCTGATTTTACTGTTTCTTTTGCTGTGCCTATAATAATAGATTTTGAACATGATAAGGCGATTTCTTTGTATGTACAACACAACCAGTATAAGAAATGACATGAATTGTGCCAATGTCACCTCTCAAAGTGGCCATTATTTAACATTCCCACTGATATTGATCCTATGAGCTGGTTGATATACTATATTAATTTTGCTATTTACTATTTTATGTACTCTTGTACTATGTAAAAATGGATATGATATCATTTTTATTCATCTTTTGGGTATATTACCGATACTCAAATACTCATGCAGCAACATTGAAAAGTTGCCACTCTATGCGCCAGTGAGTAATTTCTCTTGTACTATTTACTATCCTGAAACTAACGATACAAGAAAACTGAAGGTAGCTTTAATCTGTCTAGCCTTTGCACACGGCTTCCCTACTTCATTCCTCAGCATAAGTATGCAATGTTAAGTTGCATAGTTAGTTGTGTCACTTGCAAAGACCAAATTTACTTGTACTCTCAAAAGTTGCAGCCACAGATGGAATCTTCTGTGATGGCTACTTCTCAATGTTGCAGAGTATTATGTTAAGTTTAAACTTTTTTGCTGCTAGGTTGCTCTAGGTTGCTTCCCTATCTGTTTTCTGTCTTACAAATGTAACCACAAACTAACAAAATTGTTATTTGTAATAAACTTTTATTTACTTATATTACCATTTACTGTTACATGCATAGTGCATCTAAGGCCCTATTCAATACCCATCTAAACAAGTTTCTATGGTGCTGTAGCCACCTAGGTAATACCTTTGGCAATATATTTTTCTGTTTGGTGCAACCAAATGTGATATAACAAACTTGCTAACTATTATTTACTAACTAACTATTATTACTATTGCTAACTTTGTTTAAAAGTTGTTAAATTCAAAAGAATAATTAAATCTGCAAAACTAGAGGATTGTCTCACTTCCATTACCTAGCATTAGTCTAGCATTTTAAAAAACAACCAGAAAAATGCCACTTTAAAAAAAGTAACTTCCACTACTACGTCAAAAATGCTAGAACTTTGCTCAACATTGCTAGGTACTTGTATTTAGAGCCTAGGTTATATATACAACCATTATAGATCCATATACTAAAAATGAGTTGTTTGTATGTGTGCTTATGCGCAATCGATTATCTCCCAAATGGCTCAACCGATTTTGTTCAAACTTGCACCATTTGATCAGAAATACAACCATTATAGATATAAGACTAATATAGAAAATAAAGATTAAAGATTAGGCATTCCTTTGGTTTACAATCACCCCAAATAGTGACAATCTTAAATAGTGACAATCACCTTAAACAGTGACAATCACCACAAAAAACAGTTGTAGGACATAAAATCCATAGTTTCTAATGAAACAAAATCAAATGTTGGCGAACTGACTTTGTTTATTTCAAAAGATGGTAAGATTGTCGTACCACCTTATATTTCACCTTTAGTTTACGATCACCCAAACATATGTTGCCCAAAATGATTGTGAACTGAAGCTGGCCATAATAAAGTATACTAAGGCCAAGGGTTGACATGCTTTCCTACAGCCAGCTTTGGTTTATGATCATTTCAATGGAGTGTATGTGTAGAAGTGATCGTAAACTGAAAGTGAGGGGGGTATGGCACTGAAGATTAATTATACTAAGCTAGCATTGACATGCTTTCCTACAGTCAGCTTTAAATGATCGTAAACCAAAGGTGATATTATAAGCTAAACTAGTGAAGATGTACAAATATTTTCAATTTCAAATAAACAAAGTTAGTTGATCAGCAAACTTTTGCTTTCTTTTCATTTGAAACTACTGTTGGTTTTTATGTCTTAGTTTTGAATATGCCATTTTTGCATTGCAATAAGCAGAATATAAGGTGATCATAAACCAAAACTAGAAAAATAGATGATAGTTAGTGTTCCGCCGTAGCCGTAGCTATGGCTAAGGGATCCTACAGCAAATACGGTAAAATAGGTGCCTACAATAGCTACGGATATGCCCATGGTAGCTAGCTGCTTTTATGGCTATGACTACGGAAATATGGTAGTTGCTGTCACATTCCGTAGATTCCCATAGCTATAGTCATTAATGTTAAAGATTGAAAAAATATTAGAAACAGTTAGAGTAAAACAAAGACACTTTCAGTAAACTGTATTATCAACCTAAAAACTTATAAAATATACCTAATAAGTATAATAAAACACTAGCAAACTCTAATTTTTATTAATGTGAAAAAGTTTAGCGTTAGTACTTTCAATAACAAGTAAGTATTGTTGCTCTGAAAAAAGACGAAACATAATCTTACAAAGACAATTAAGTGTTTCTTTTATTTTCTAATTTAATTTGCAGTTGTTTAAGCACTAGGTTATCTTTTTGATTCAAAATATTTTGTTTTTTTAGACTTTTTGAATTTTGTTAAAACTATGGCTACAGCTATAGGAACTATGGGAATATGGTAATTTTGGGGTCCCTACAGCTATGAAATACAGAGAATTGGAGTAAGCCATAGTTTTGCTTATTGCTACGGCTATGCCACACTCAAGAAGGTTACATGTAAGCCAGAATTTTCTAGCGTACCATTGAAAAGTGTGGCTATTTTGGCATACCACTTTGGCATACCACTGAGCTCAAGAAATTTTTGGCATACCAATTTTGGTGAATAAATTCATGCCGTGTATAAAAATTGTAATGTAAATTAACCCTTTTTAGTTTTTACATAAATTGAAGGAAAATTTGTATAGTCTAGAAAGTCAGTGATAAACTTTTTGCTTTTATTAAAATTAAAAATGAATAAAACTTGTGTAAACTATTGCTAAGAATGTAAATTTTACATTCTTTTTCTGTAGGTTTAATTTATGTTTGTTTAAAATAAAAATATTTATAATATTTAAAAGAATTTTTGTATGAAAGCCTTTCTTAGAAAACTCTACTTGTGAAAACTGAATGACCTTTTTTAAAGAAGGAAGAATTTTTGGCATATAGTTTAGGGAATTTTTTTGTTTTTGGTGTACACTGGCGTACATTTAGCTGAGATAGGATTCTTGTTCCAGTGTCACTACTACACGATCCAAACTGTGGTGGCTATGGTACATGGACCCTCCTTACAGCGCCATAGTCAGGATAATGTATATTACGCCAGAAATTTCTAGCATACAATTGAAAATTTTACTTTTTTTGGCGTACAATTGGCATAAAAAATGAGGCAAAATATATTTGGCGTACTTTTTGGCGTGATGCCATGGCGTAAATACACCAAGCAGTGTATGCCAACTCCAACCTTCACACTAAAGTTAATATTAACAATTGTTGGCATAACGCCGTAATCTCAGAATCTTATTATAAAATCATAAAAACCGTAAAACTTGTAAGATGAAAGTTCATAACTATTTGTGATTTATAAAAATTTAAAATTCCACGCAAACTAATTGTGTTAATTTTCTAAAAATACTTAAACAAAAAATTGATTTTTGTTGGCATTATCTGTAAGCCAATTTACTTTAAAGGAAAACCACACATTTGTTAAATTTTTATTGTTAAAAAAATGTGTAATATGCAAAAAAGGTCATTTATTGTTGCAAAGCCTAGAAAACCTGGCGTAAATTCCTAGGATCTTGGCGTACGTTTCAGTATGAAGTGGCATAGATTTTTTTAGGGGACTTTTTATTCCGGCGTATACCATGACATGATCCTAACTATGGTTATAGCGGAACACTAGTGATCATAAACCAAAATTGGCAAAATAGATAGTGATCATAAACCAAAGGATTGCCAATTATATTATATACAAGGCTAAAAAATATAAGGATATATAGGCCTAGCCCTATATATAAGCCAATAAGGTCAAGGACATCTTTAATTATTATAAATATAAATTATTAAATATATATAGCCTATAGGCCTATCATCAAGATACTTTAAAAGCATCTCGCCATGTAGGCTCCATTGAGCACACTGAGTTTTGAAATTAATCTGTATAAAGTAAAAGTTACTATACTATATTATATTATATTTAACTAGGCCTAAATTAGTTAAAGAATAACTAAAATTAAATAAATAAATAATGAACTAAATTTAAAAGAATAAATAAGTGGAGGTGAGGAAGTGTGTTTCGAAAATGCATACAGCTTTACTTACTGGATCCATCCTTAGTCGCTAAGATGTTTTTTTGACAAACGCTACCGAATAAAGAATAGTTTAGTCAGGTCAGGTTCTCAGACCTCAGTGAGTTGATCCAGCTAATAAGTTGATAACTTCTTTGTTGTTTAGTATAGTATCACAATAATGGTAATACCACTCTAAACAGCTTGTTCTGATTGCAATGGGAAAATTAAGTACCGGGCTAAATTAAATTTGAGCGACAGTAGAGTTTTATGGATTGGAAATGCTTAGGAGTAAAAAATGTGGATGAAGTTTGCTTTGGAGCGAGTTTTGACAATTATCCAAGAATCGTAGTTTTCGTAGAAGTCACTTTAACAAACGTTAAATAAAACATAAAAACTTTTTTAATTAGTGTACATGTATATTTTTTATTATTGTTTTTCTATCACATGTGATTTTGGGATAAGCCCACTTTAACATGTTCTACTTTTACCATTAGAAAGAGAAACGCGTTATGTGAAAAGCCATAACAATATATATTGTGGCGGCCAGACTGGTGCATGGCCGAGAGCGGGGCCCACCTGTACACAGGCCCCTGCACGCCTGGCTGCTGGGGAGTTTTGCCCAGCCAGCCAGTTCGATCTGACTCATAACTCCCTAATTCTCGTTATGTATAAATAACTATAATGCTGAACAAATATATACACAAGATATTTTTGCTCGCTTGCTATACTAGCTACCACTCGCAAGCCGCTTCAATATGTTAAGCGAATGTGCTGTGATATAGCTGATGTTGTTCTTGATATATGAATTAAAAATGTACAGTTCGTATAATTAAGCTGCGTTATATTACATGGGCATGTACAGTTTCTAGCTAGAGACCTGGACTATAACTAGAGAAAATTAATCTGAAATTACATGTACGCCACATAATGTATATTTATTAATTTGCTTGTAGGACGCTGGCTGCAGGTGTTGTACAACGGTAACTTTTAGTTTTTCTAGCATGGTTCTTTTGTTGCATTGCGTGAACAAAAATTCCATGTATCATAAAATTGGTAAGTTATTTATTTTATTTAAAATTTAAATTTTTTCGTAATGTCCTGCTGAAAAACTGCACACGTAGCGCTCATCTCAGCTGCGGCACAAGGACCACTGTATATAGCTATACAGTGTATATAGTAGCTATACAGTGTATATATACAGTATACAGTGATACAGTGTACCTAAGTTATATGTACTCGTACAAAGTAATTGTAGTGTAAAGTTCACCTGAATTCAACTGACAATTCAGTACGGGAAAATTGAGACAATTCAATAAATTTCCCTGAATCCTGCAGTACTCTACTCTCAGCAATTAAATAAACAGTATAGCTTAATAAGCATTCTGTAGAATCTAAGAAACGATGCGGGGTCAGCTAGAAAGTATTTACTTGATCGGATTCCTTCAGATGCACATAATTCTTATAATTACATCACATGCATTTTTATGTATCTTTGAAGAGGCCGCAAACCTAAAGAGACACCAATTTTATAGTAGATTTGGTTTTTTCGAAGGTGGCCCTTACTGTCTCTTGGTGGGAGCCTTATATTGTATCGTGGTGGACGCCACGGTCTTTTGGTAGGCCGCCCAATCTTCTGCGCGTACTGGGGAGGGGGGGGGTGTTTCACAAACTCAAAATTTCACAACGTCGTAGAAAATGTAGAAAACTACTGCATAGTTCTTGTTATATTAATTTTTCGTCGTTGTGAAATTTCGATCTTGTAAAATTTTGACCTTATGAAGTCTTCGATGTTGAAATTTCGACCTTGTGAAAGCACCGGCCCCACGTACTCTGGTGGATGAGGCCATGTCCAAGTGGTGGCAAAACGTTGCTCTCCAGTCATTTCGTCGAGCTTCATGTTGGTTAATACTACAATTGTATTTAGTTTTTATTAGAACGTAATTTTTGGGGGGGGAGATTGGTATCAGACAGACAGTCTCTAAACATTAGTGTCTTGGCACGTGGAATGAAAATAATGGCAGCTAGGCATAGATGTAAGACAAATTCAGCCCTCTGTCTCCTCAGTCTCTGCAGACTCATTGATCGTCGAATCCATCATCATTGGTTGCGGATGCTCTTCCATTAGGCGTAGTTGGCGGCGCCCTCAATGGCCTCAGCAGATTAGCGCCATCGTCGGCTTGTGCACCTTCTTTAGCACCACCGGCCGCGCCATCCTCGTGAGCGTCATCAATAAAAACGAAGCCACAGACTAGACAAACAGGGCCTCGATGCCGGCTGATGTAGATCTGTCTCCTGCGATGCCGAACGCAGCGACATATTCGCAAACGATGATTGGATTGAAGCATTTGATAGTTAGTCTGTTGCTGCTGGTTTTGCTGTTGAAGGTCCAGCTGCTGGTGTCGATGAAGCAGCTGGTAGTGAGGATAGTGGCTGGACTCCTGCGGCAGCGTTAGGCTGTTCAACCTTCGTAGCGTTGGTAGCAGTCGTAGTGACACTGAGTCGGATTTCGATTTGCTGCTAAAAATAGTCTTGTTACCGCCCTGCTGAGCTGGTTTCGCCTGCTCACCCGAGGCTAAGGTTGATTGCGTCTGCGATTAGAGCGCGTTTTTAGTTAGTTTACTCAGAAGTTTTTTTGTCGATTGAGGCTTCAACTTTTCAGAAGTTCATATAATATTAATGGATTTCTCTGCGTGTAAGACGAAAACCAGTTCTCGACTTGGCGGCCCTAAAGGTACACTGGACTATTGGACCAAAGTCAAACCATTTTCAAGAAAATCTCCACAGTAAGCGGAATTTCGACGCCACTTTATAAAACGCTCACCTCCTAATCAAAAGCTTCTAACACTTCAGACATCAGGCGTTTTGACATTTTTTCGGCAGGCCTGTGTTAAACCCCATCAAACTCTGAAGACCTTTTACGATGTTTTTAGATTAAAAAATCTAAGAACTAAAGGTACCCCTAGTTGACAATCTTACAAACTGACTTGTCAGATCTGATTTCTCTTGAATAGTCTTATTAAATCTTCTCAGATCTGTTCAGAAAATGTAAGTGACAGATAAAAATCTATGATTAGTATGTTTTGTATGCAAACAATATTTTCCTGCTTTAAAAGTCGAAAAAGCTTTTATAATGTGATAATTTAATTCACTAATTCACAGTTTAGTTGATCTAACAGATTTCGCAAGGTGATAATGCAAGTTGCGATTGCATATGTATCGAAGGGAAAATTTATAATAGGTAAAAGGAGTACTGCACAGCAGAATTGTATTACATATAAAATTTCAGCATGATGTGTTTCATTTTTACAGTTTAGTAATCTTAAACTGGTATTCCTATGTACATGTGTACACATATGTAGTCATTTTTACACTGTCGTAAAATATTTGCTAAATGTATAAGAAACTATAAAAACGTATTTGTACACTTAAGTAATATATAATAGTTGTATTTACTTATCTAAATGGGCAAATGGGCAAGTTTATAAATAAAAAATGTGCCCTGTTTGTTTTAACTATGTTTTCTTTTAAATAAGCTTCTGCTGTATTTACTTTCGTAGATCGATTTATCGGATATTCATCTAGGCTACAAATTTACCAACGCGTCTGCTAATTTGTAGGCCTAAGCCTATGAAAAGTTTTTTGCTACTTTCTATTTTAATTTTTCAGTAAATACTTTATTTGCAATGCAAGTGACAAGAGCAGCCATTAATGGCCCGAGTCCAGGAAATGAAGCTAAAGTCTTTGTGTCTTTGTACTGCATTCTGTGCTGTGGTAGCAGTACTAAGAATTTTTTACAAATCTTCAAGCTAACAGACACTCGATTTTCATCATGTTCTTTAGAAGCACGCCTGCGTTGAGATTTTGTAAGTATGGAGCTCTACATTGTTAATTAGAGAAAAAATGATGATAAGCATTGGCCTAGCCCTAGCCTACCTAGCCTAAGCCAAGCCCTAGGCACATGATGAAGATGGCCACAGCTCTAAATATCTAAATAGATCATAGGCCTAGGTCTATATATTTCCTCATTTCCTATTATTAGTATAATGGAGATAAGTAAGGGAGATAAGTACTAGGGCATATATATATATATATAAAATGGAATTAGATTAGGCCTAACCAAACAAAAACTTGAAAAAACAATTTTGTATTGTGAATAAAGTCTAAAAATCTGTTATTGCATGATATTTATATATTCAATTATAATTAAACTTCATAATTTACATAATGATGGCACTAGGGGGGGGGCCTAAGTTATGAATTAATATTAAAAAGTTGATAATACAGAGATTAAAAAATTCTATGCTGTAGCCATCTTGGACTTGGTTTTACACCCTACATGTATCACTAAGCCATGTTGCCCTTCCATTGTCATTCTATCCTAGTTTGGTTTTCACATTTTTTTTCTAATTTTGACCTAGACCTAATTTTTTAAAAGTATTTGGGCTAAAAATATAGCAGTGAAGTATAATTTGCATATTTAAAAACATTAAGGCAAAACCTTTATGCTTTTTAATCATTGGGACAGATATTTTAAACCAAATGTGTAGTGTATAAAGGCATTGTCCAGTGTCCAAGCCATTAATTCTTTTATACCCGTAGCCACAGAGCCAACAAATCTGCTGTCAAGTTTGATTGATATGGTAAATCATCAGATTTTAGAAAGAAGCAAACAAATGCTTTCAAGAAATCATGCAAAATATTGATTTTAACCTACCTGCAACTTGAGTAAGTATTGTGCATATTTCTCTGAAAAGTACTAGTGTATTTCATTATCATTATTTCAATTATTGTATATGTATACTCCACTTTATTTTTATTTCAAGATGCTTTTCGGGCTTGCTATGGACAGACACTGGAGAGCTACTTGGCTGTTGCTCAACCAAGCATCTAGATATTGTGCCAGGACAAGTGTCAAGAAGCACAGGTGTCAGCAAGCCAATCTGCCAATGGCCGCAGCAGATGGCACTATGAATGGTGCTTGACTTGGTGTGTCAGTTTTTATAAAATTCTTCTTTAACTTCAAAGTTTCGGATTTGTTTGTTTTTTATGTAATGCACTTAAGACACAAAATTAAAAAAGTAAGGTAAAAAATTACAGTTGCTTTTAACTTTTTGATTGATTAATTAACTAATTGCAGGTAAAACTTGAAGGAATTTTAAAAGTTTCCTTCATAAAGACGTCAATTAAAACAATTTTTGCTGTTGGTTTTAGTGCTAAATAGTTAAATAGAAGTACTGGTATAATAGTGAGTTAAACATCTTTTAATTGTTATTAAATTGTTATGCAGTGCTTAAAAGACCTTGCTTTTTGGTTTAGTTGTGACTGCATTTGCAGATGAATTTTGTTTGCATGTTTCTTTGTGCCAATTTTTCTGTCCTAAATAAATTGCCAAAGTTGATTTTTGGTTTTCTAATGCCTACAGTCTGTCTTGAATATAATTAAATGACAATAATAAATGCTTTTTTCTAATAAATCCAACCTTATATTAAATTATTTATTGCTGTACATAAACACAAATATAAAGCTTTTTAAGCAATTAATTGTTTATATTCTTTTTTCCTTTTATTAATATTCGAGAATCAAATAACCAAAAATGCTGACCATTGAATTCTGCATAGATAAACATATGCAAAATTTCCTGCGATTTCTTGCCAGATCTTACCCAACTCTTGTCAAATCTTACAGGATACCTTAAGTAAGATCTTATAATTTCTTTGGAATTATTGAAGGAATTGGTAAGTCAGATTTTGTAAGATTTGGCAAGTCATTGTCAACTAGGGACATTTATGCACTTTCTTTATTCTCAAAGCGTTAAAACAAAGTCTGTCCATGCTCTGAAACATTGCCTTGAGCTGGAAGTTCATCCTTATTCAGGATTTTGTACCACTTTATAAAAGTGGTCATTTCTAGGAAACTGTCGCGAGCAAGCGTTCCTAGATCATTTTTAGAAGCATCCGGCCGGAAGTTGATATGGTTTGTAAAACTCAGAGCTCGAGAAAAATTATTGAAAGGTTTATAGGTTGAGTCAAATTAAGCACCTGAATATAAGTAGCTCGTATTGTAAGGCTCTGGAAAAAATGGTGATTGCAATCGCGACATCCTGTCGACTAGAATTTTCGGTTGTTTTTAAATTGTGGATTACATTCCAGTTGGACTCTCCAGTTAACATCTCATTTCTAATCTATGAAACCAGCATACAAAGCTTATAGGCAAGTATTTCTAATTTTATATTACAAAGAAAATTGTACCTCCATGAAATCAGCAGTAGCAGTCGCTTTGTTAATAGCAGAAAACCAGTTAAAACCGGTGGTTCCATTCAATTCTTCGCCTTGACTTCGCTTAGAATGTCTAAAACCTTGCAGTCCGGCCGCGTCGCCGAGTTTTCTCACTGGGAACCGGTGTCGCAACGACGCGGTCGGGGCGTAATTTTGCACCTGAACGCAGCTGCGAATGCCTAACGACCAATCGTAAAGGCTGGCCACCTGGTCTGACAAGCGCTTTTTCTGCTTCTGCTGCTGCTGCTGCTGCTGCTCAGAACGTGGGTTGCCTGGCGTTAAATCAGACTCAGGAGACGGTTGTTGACCCCCGGGTTGCGATCTGAATAGGCGGATGATGCAATATGATCTCATCGATTCATATGACAATTATGATACATAATTGATTGCACCCGCCCTAATGGCAGGTAACTGACAGCTCAGCCGCAGCTATTGAGCGGCACATCTGAAGGCTGCGTACGGCTGTTCAGTCCAAGGACTGGGGGCAGCCACACACACCCTCAATTATCCCAGCTATTGCTGGCAGCCATTTTACAGCTGGGTGGGTGAACTGAAGCGAAGCATGAGTCAAGTGTCTGGCTCAAGGACACAAATTGTTCTGAAGTGGATTCGAGAATCGAACCCCCGACCTTTCAGTCGTGAGACCTACGCTTTAACTACTAGCCTTCAACCCCTCGATTCATAAAATGCAAATAATTGTATTGTATACCTGTAGTTGCATAAACTCTTCGAGGTATTATTAAAGCAATGATGGTAATCCACTTTTACATCCTGTATACTACAAATTAGTTGTCTATGGGTTTTTGCATGATCGATCTTTCTTTGAAAAAATAAAAAATACCTATTGACAGCCTCAAAATTACCTCATCGATTGTTGCTGCTGCAGTCCATCTTCGACTCCAGTCTGACCAAGCAGCACCTGCTGTTGCTGACCAGCTTCAACGATACTTGATGAAGCTTCGCTTTTGCTGGCCTGCCACATTTTTTCACTTGGTGCTGTGTTTTGCATAGCTACACTGACTCAGTACCAAAGACTCTGTCAGTCGCTGAATACGCCAATATAATTTTTTTAGCTTCTTTCCTCTAACAGACTGGCATTGGCTTTTATTCGCTCCTTGCCCAAGGTTTCCTTTTCCGCTCTAAAGAGCAGGAGCAGCAGGAGCACTGGGATGGGGAGCTGAAGCTTCTTTGGGGATGGGAGAGAACAAGGCAGCTTAAGCCACGGTTTGATAGACAGATCGGAGAGCGCAGGCGATAGGTGAATAACAATAGGTCGCGAGGATGGCAGACGTGGGTGCAACAATGTAATTTTGGAGGGCCAACTTTTACCCAATTGCTGCTTCTTTAGGCAGAAGCCTATAGAGCTGGTTAATACGCTGCTGGCTTACAGTTGATAAGAAATACAGTTGTTCTCAGGCTTGGCACAAAGCTTTGTTGCTTAAGTCAGTAAGGAAGGAACTGCGATGTAGAACAGTGAGAATCTGGCAATGGTTTCACGCCAGATATAGGCTTGACACACCAGCAGCTATAAGTATAGGTGAGAATTGCGCGGAAACTTTGATCATAAAACTATGCGCCCGTACTTGCAATGGATGCCTGCCATTGTTCGGACAGATCATATCCAGTGCCGCGCTTGTTAGGTGAATGCGTGAGGACTGTATAGAAAGTTATTGGACAATTCTTTTTTATACTTCTTCCGTGTAAATATGTGAGCCTCCAGCCTTTTCTACCTCCATATTGATCCCAGTTCCAGTTCATTACTTTTCCCGTGCATATATATACGTTACAGTGTATGAGCGTACTTCAGCTCAGAAATCCAGATGGATATTGGATTTACAGCTGTTTTTAGAGAGAAAAAATAGCTACTATAAGTAGTAAGTTATATTTACAGGACCGAGTGACGCGTGGGCGGGGCGTATGTGGCTCGGCAGTCCCGGGCCAGTGAGTCAGGCCAAGTCACCCTCATCAGCTGTCGCCGCTGTCGTCTTCGCAGCTGACTCGCTCGGACCAGACGTGGACGACGCATTCGTCGGCTTCGGTGCGGGGGCGGGTGGCTTTGCTGCTGTTGGTTCTCTTGCCGAAGTTTGCAGAGTCGCAGCCTCTTGTGCGGCTGCCACACCTCTGGATGCTATGACCAAACCCATGACCAAGTAGTTTTGGCTCGGACGGGCGCGTCAGTCTTGATCGATTTACATTAGTACCTTGTGATGATACCCATTCGGAAACAGGCTTCCGTCGTCTCCGTATTGAATAAAAACACCCTAATCAGATGAGTGGGTGTGTTACTAGTTCTGGCTGAAATGCGACTGGCCGAGATGACGTTGAGGCCTAAATCCTCCCGCAGGTGCAGGTGCTTCAAGAATGCCGCCTTCCCGATCTCCACCTGCACCCCTCGGACCACGAAGGAATGAGTTGTTGAGACCGGTCAGCGGGGGAAGACTGGTCTGGGCTCCGGCCACGTTTTGGGTGGTCTCTGGGACTCTCTGGGTCTCTGGAACTCTGCGTCTCTGGAACTCTCTGGGTCTCTGGGACTCTCTGGGTCTCTTGTGACTCTCTGGGTCTCTGGGACTCTCTGGGTCTCTGGGACTCTCTCGGTCTCTGAGACTCTGGGTCTCTGGAACTCTCTGGGTCTCTGGAACTCTCTGAGTCTTTGGGACTCTCTGGGTCTCTGGAACTCTCTGAGTCTTTGGGACTCTGGGTCTCTGGAACTCTCTGGGTCTCTGGAACTCTCTGGGTCTTTGGGACTCTCTGAGTCTTTGGGACTCTCTGAGTCTCTGGGACTCTCTCGGTCTCTGGGACTCTCTCGGTCTCTGGGACTCTCTGGGTCTCTGGGACTCTCTGGGTCTCTGGGACTCTCTGGGTCTCTGGGACTCTCTGGGTCTCTGGGACTCTCTGGGTCTCTGGGACTCTCTGGGTCTCTGGGACTCTCTCGGTCTCTGGGACTCTCTGGGTGGTCTCTGGGAGTGTGGCAGCTAGGGAAAACCAGGTACCCAGTCTCAAGACTCATTTCGTGGACATCTGGTAACTGTGGCCCGAGCCGACCCTTGAAAGTTGGCCGCGAGCCACTTTCGGAAGTCGATTTGATTACTGTCCTTCTCTATATTGAATACGACAGGTACTACTCTAGCTGGCCTTGGAATTCGCCGCTGTGGCGTAGGAGCCGCCGTTGCCGCTGCCTCCCTTCCCGGCGTTGCCGCTCCCGCCTCGCTGGGCCTGGGGTCCGCCTGGCACCGCAGGGCCGGGCGCGCCGGCCGCCCCGACGCAGCAGCCGTCAGGGGACCCAGCGTAGCAGGGCTGGTGCCTCCCAGGCACTTGTTTGGCGCTTTCTGCTGCTGTTGGGCCTCCGCGCCCCGGGGTGCCAGCGCCAGGGAAATTTTGACACCTTCCTGGTCGCCGATAGCCGTGACGCTGTGTTTGTATTTTCGCTGGCACGCCCCGGCCATGATGATGAACTATGAAAAATAACGAAGTGTTCCAAGGGTCCGATCCTTTCTCTTTACTTGAATAGAAATCCATAAAAAATTTGTCAATTCCAACTACTAACATTTCCCTAGCCTGAACTACTTCAAGTAGTGTAAAAGCAAGTCTACTTGCATGATATATTATTCATTGGTACGGTTTAGGAATTATGCAGCCAATGCTATATACGAGTATCAGATGTCCAGCTAATTTTATGCTTGCATGCAATTGTTTTTATACTTGCACGTTTCTGAGCCGGGTGATTGTAAAACCATGGCTCTGCTCACATGCGCCCGTAATATTAAGATATTCCCGACTTTTGGAACTCTTGTAGCAACTACTTACAGTAATAGCCGGGGCTGTTGCCCCCAGGACCCCGGATTCTGCACGCAATGGCGTGGTGAACTATCTGTGCAGTATGAAACTGGTATGGCCCTTATCCCAGCCAGCGATACTCACACCTACCTCCCCTGGCGGGCTGATAGCTCAAGAGACTCCGTCTCCTGAATTTCACCTGCAAGGCGCACTACGAAGGGTACTCGTCCCGTGGGTGTTATGGCAGGCCTTCTTGGGCCTTGCCGAGCTGATTCGTTGGCGCCGGATCCTGGTGTGACCATATAAACGCACCCTCTAATGTCCCAGTGTAACTCTGTGCTGATGGACGCTTGGCCAGGGAGTAGTCTGGTCGCTAACGGTTCCCCTTGCGCTTTTGGGTCCCCCGCAGGGTGGTATTTTGATTTTTGGCGGCCTGCCGCTTGGTTTGGGGTTGCAGCCTTGCGACTCTTTGCCTGTGTTCTGCAGGAAGTCCCAACTTTTTACTTCCAGCCAATGGCTTCTAGCCGAAGTAATCAATCGGCTGTGGATGACACAGTGCCTCCGGCCTCTGCTGGGGCCGTGGACTCCGCGGCCATACCATCTGCTACCATCGGGGACGCCTCGGTGAGACCCGTGGAACCAACTCTGAGCGGTGCCTCCGAGAAGACACCTGCTACTCCAGCTGCCAAGCAGCTGAGCACCACCTCTGGAGCTGCCCGCCGTCGGCTTAATAAGGCGAGGCGGGCCAAGGAGGGCGGAAGCCTAACCGGCGCCAGGGGCCAACGGCCCGCGGCAGCGGAAGCTTCCCAATCTGGGGCGATGGCCCTAGACAGCCCACCTGAAGAAGGCTCCACCGACCCCCGGGCCTCCCACGCTGATGCGGCAAAGAGGCAACCGGCAGTTGTCATTCTGGGGAAGGACGCGTGTAGAAATCTCCAAATACGATACGAAGTAAACTACGAGCTACTGTAAGTAGTAACATGAAAATGCGAAAAACTTGAATGCTTTAAAATTGCAAATTGTCATACTCTATTTTTAAGATCATGAATACAACATATGATGAGGTATGAATCAAATTACAACGTATGATGAAATATGAATCACGATTACAACCATGATGAAATATGAAGAAATCTGAGCAAATTTACTAATAATATACCAAAATTTGACTATAAATACAAAGCACAATCCGAGCTGAAATCTCAGACTCGGAGCAAGCCTCAAGACATTTTGAGCTTACTGCAGAAGCAACTCGAGGCTACATCTCTGAGGGAGAAGTAAACCAATCGGTGAGCCTTTGTTCGAGCCTTTGGTATTTGGATTACTGAGAGCGATTTTATTGCCGGCCGTTATTGTTGATCAGTTGATTTTACTAAGTCCATTGAATTTGAGGCCTCCCATTTTCCTAAGGGACTGGATAGGATCTGCGGACCGATTTCGATACCCTTAGAGGATTATTGATTGTTTATTAGGATTATCCTAGATTAACCGGTAGGAGCACACTAGTCCGATTCTGTTACTTCTAGAAGAAGACGCCCCTTTTGGAGGACCTCGTGTTAGAAGTTGTTTTTTTAGGGCGCACTATTGATATTGATTTGACACTCGAAAAATATATTGATTCCCGCACTCGATGAAATATTGCGACGTCAATTTCACTGTTACGCTCTCACCTTCGGCCGATTCTAGACCTCAAAAAGATTCCTCCGGAGAAAAAGATTTGAAGAAACGAGCTCGGAGAACCTGCCCTACAACGAAGAGGAGCCCGCACCAGTAAGTGCACTACACCCTATTTTGTTCCCAGGCTTAAAGTGTCTGGAAGTGGGAGTTTTCGGGTGTCTGATCACCACCCGACCAAACTCTTCACGCGCGCCTGTCTCCCGACCAGCTGAAGCAGGTGAGAGTTGCCATTGATGGCCTCCTGTGGAAGCAAACTTTGAAGGGCACGCCTCTGAACATTCATTCGAATGCGTCGAGGGACTCGTGCCTTCTCATTTGGCCCAGTGATGCTGACTCGGGTCGGCGGCTCCTTGAGCTGCTGCCCGAGCAGAGCTGGGACCTCAACTTAGCCTTCTGCAGAGAGGACGAGCGCCCCGGACCAAGAGGCATCGAATCTGGGTTCCGGCCAGGAGCGTCGTTACCTCTGCTGACGAGCTCCGGAAAGGACTGCTAGCAGTCAACCGGGAGCTTCCCGCCGCGGGCCTAGTGGTGCATGACACCCTTAAGCGCACCGACGGCACTGGCTTCACAGCCATCCTGGGGCTGTCGGACGCCTGGATGAGGCGCTATCCACACGGCAACTTCATCAACGTCGGCCTCTGGAAGCTGCGCATCCGCTCCTACGAGGCCGACCCTCCCCGTGGCAGTGAGCAGGGCGGGCGGAATGCTGAGGCAGCCGGGGCCGAGGCGCGAGCTTCTGCCCAGGCTGCCAAAGCAAACCGCCCCACCCGGCAGCACGGTCGCGCGGGAAAAGCTGAGCGCGCTGCTGAGGGCGGAGGCGACCGACGCCCAGCGCGCAGCACCAAGCGGCGCGGCTGTACCAGCGCGCAGCTGAGGCGGTCCGCACCACCAAAATCACCAAGCGGAGGCGAGAGGTCGACGGGACGCCTAGGCGCACCAGCTCGTCCAGGGAGGGTGGGGACGTCCCAGCTGGGCCCAACCCCTCGCCCATTCCCAATAAACCTGTGCTGGTAGCATCTGCCTATTTCCCAGGCGATGCCCCAGTAGTCTGCGACGCGCTAGTCAACCTCATTGACTACGCCGCGTCCCGTCGGTTTGAGCTGCTCATTGCATGGGATGTGAACGCACAGCACCTGCATTGGGGCAGCAGGAACACCAATAACAGAGGCGAGGAGCTGCTGGCCTGTGTCAGCAGCACAAACCTCAATTTTTCTGTAACGTGGGCAATGCACCAACGTTCAATAATGGGCGGTGGGCCGAAGTCATCGACACCACAATCGCTTCACCCGGACTGCTTTCCGCAGTCACGGGCTGGCGAGTGTGGGATGAGGACTCGCTCACGGACCACCGCTTTATCCGCTTTTGCATTGGGCCGACCAAGGAAAAGCCTAAGGTCACTTGGAGTCGGAACGTCAGGAATACCGATTGGGCCGCCTTTGGCTCGAAGCTGAGCCGCGGCCTTCGGGATCTTGACCCCCCCCCCAGTGACCTCTCTGACTGCCAGGTGGTGGAGATCTCGCCTCCTCCCTGGGCGGGGCGATCACCACTGCCTTTGAAGCAGCCTGCCCTCTTGTCGCGATTTTCCTAGTCATTTCTTAGTTCACCTTCACTTGTCTCTGTTTACTCTGTTTTCTCTCTCTCTCTCTGTCGAGCTCAATCTTGTTATTCTTATCTCTCTCTCTCCCTTGCTGCCTTCTGATTGGCTCTCCATTCTCGCCTCTCTCTTCAGTCGCGCACTTCACCCCTCTCCTTATTATCTGGAGTCAACCCCCCTCTAAATTGGTCATTTAAATATACTTGTTTGGGCCCTGCGCCCACTTAGCTCGTACTGGCTTATCTTAGATTCAATTTAACTCTAATTTAAATATCTCATATTTCAATCGTTAGTATTTTCTCTACACCTCTAAAGGCCTATAAAGGCAAGAAATCTGCTCCCTGGTGGAACCCAGAGCTCGGGGCCCTTCGGCGCCGAGCCAGGACCCTCCAAAGGCGAGCGCTCAAAACCAAAGACCCATCTGATATAGAGGCCTATACCCGTGCGATCCACAAGTTTAAGGGCCAAGTCAGAAGGGCCAAGACGGCCAATCGGCACCAATACTGCGAAGGGCTTGAGGGCTCTCGCCCCGTAGCCTGCGTGGTTAAGGCACTCACGAATGACCGTTTTTCTAAACTCTCTGTTGTGAAGAGACTTGATGGCTCGGTCACAGAGAGCTCTAAAGAGACTCTAGAGCTAATGCTCAACAGTTTCTTCCCTAAATCTCCGACTCAGCAGGGCCCGCCTGACCACACCGTGGGAGGGCAAGGCCTAACCAAGTCTATGATCAACAAAGACCGCATTATTCGAGCGGCAAGGTCCTTTAACCCGTTCAAGGCGCCTGGGCCCGACGGCATCTACCCAGCGTTCTTGCACGAGGCGGTAAAAAACCACCTCTTCCTGGACCTGCTCTGTCGTCTCCTCCGAGCTTGTGTGGAGCTGGGCTATGTACCAGTTGCGTGGAGGAAGGCCCGGGTGGTCCTCCGAGGAGTGTGGCGGGCTCAACATCCTCATGGACTCGATCCCAGCCGCCCTTCTCCTGAGCCAAAGGTATAAGGTCACTATTCAGCCTCGACACGAAGCGAGCGACAGCGCGAGCGATTCTGAAGTCCACTGTTACACTGACGGCTCTATGAGGCATGGTCTTTCAGGCTTCGGAGCTTGCGTCTTCTTCAAGGGAGACGTGGTGTGGAGCTTCTCCTAGCACACTGGGCTTAACTCCAGTGTTTTTCAGAGCGAGGTGCTTTGCCATCAGCTCCTGCGCGGCAGAGCTGCGCCGAAGGCAGCTCAGCGGTCGGAAATTTATTTTTCACTCTGACAGCCAAGCAGCCCTTCGAGCCCTCTACCGCTGCACCACCAGCTCCAGGTCCGTCCTGGACTGCAACACCCAGCTCAACGCGGGCTTGCGCTAGGCAACCAGGTGGAGCTCAGATGGATCCCGGGCCACGCCGGCTTCCTCGGCAACAAGCGCGCTGACCTGCTGGCCAAGGCTGGCTCCGCCGGCGCGCTGCTGGGGCCGGGCTCGGGAGCCCCCATCCCCGCCTCGGTGATCAACTCCCGCGTTAAGCGCTGGACTGACTCCGAGCATCTCCGCAGGTGGCACGACACCCGGAATTGTAGGCAATCCCGTGCGACCGTCCCCTGCCCCTCTCCTCTCCTGCGTAGAGCCCTCCTCAGGCTCAACCGCAGAGACCTCAGAGCAGTCAGCATGGCCCTCTCCGGGCATGGCTGCTTCTCTCGCCACCGCTTCCTTCAGGGCCAGGTACCCGAGGAGCGGTGCCCCTTCTGCCGCTCAGGCAGTGAAAATCGAGCACTTTATTACTGCTAGGTTTTCACCAGGGCCAGGCTCACTCACCTCGGGCCAAACCCGGTTCTCTCCGACGTTTGCAGGCCCGAGAGCATCCCGCTGCTCGCCCGGTACCTCAGGGACACGGGACGAGCTGATTTCTTCCCCACCGTTGGTGAGGAGGACCGCGCTGCAGGCGAGACCGACGGGTCCCCCTGAGCGACACCACTTCAACGGAAGTCATTGGTCGCCAGGGGCTAGCGGAATGGGCGGTCCCCTCCGCCTCCTCGCTGCATCCGCCGGACGCCCCCTGCAGCCAAGTCAAGACTTACAGTAATATTAACAAGCGTACGTCTATGCAAATACATGTGTGCTTTGCAGCAGCAGTTGTGTTTATGCAAATATTTTTCTCACAAGTGTACAACTACAACTTGTGTGCATGTACATGCACTGCCAACTGATTTCGTATAGTTGATAAGAGTGTATGCATGCACCGTTTGAAACTCTATGAAAGCGCAGATTTAAGAGAGTTTTGCGTTCTACACTGAAGTCTCTGTGGAACATTACCTCACCTAGATTGCTGTATAAAATACGCACGTATCAAGCGGGTAAGTGAGAGCTTTTTGTGAGCAAATTTTTATGCCTGAGATCACATGATGTGACGGATAGGTTAAGATAGAACTGCATAATAATAATTATTATTATGAAGTTAGTAGCCAGGTAGTAAGTATGTAGATGGATGTGTAGATTAGGTAGGCAATGGGTAAATTAGATAGATAAAGGGATATTATCGTAGTTAGTTAATGGTTAAATGGGTAGAAAATGTATAGATTGGTTAGTTAATGCGTAGATACAGGCTATAATGATATTGGATAAGTGTGTATACAATGCTCTTACAACGATAGGCATCTATTTGTCTCCAACAGACTTACAACAGCACTAATAATCACTTTAATGGCACTCCTCGTTTGGCCATTGAACAAGCTCTATTGGACAATTTTTCTTATTAGTGTCTTCACAGTTCTACTGTTTAACGGCAGACTAGTAGTGCAAAGCGAAACTTTATTTTATAATTCGCCATTACGACAAAAAATCTCACTAAATACGCCAAATGTTCAATGGGCTCTGCGCCGTTCAGATGGTGAGCAATAAATGAAGCATTTACTGTCCCAGTTGATTGATATTCTACAAAATAAATTACACCAAACTTAACAACTTTGTAGGTGCGATCTCAGTGCCTGGCTCGGTGCCTGGAGATGTTTACAGCGACTTACGACAGGCTGGGATAATTCCGGATCCCATCACCGAGTTTAATGACGTCAAAACGCGTTGGGTTGCCAATGCTAACTGGACCTACGAGGCGAAGTTTTACGGTTAGTGCAGAGCCCGAGAATTTGAAAAGGTGGCCCAGCAACTGGAGATCTGGGAGGCTGGCCCAGCAAATGAGGATCTGGGAGGCTGGCCAAGCAACTGAGGATCTGGGAGGCTGGCCCAGCAACTGGAGATCTGGGAGGCTGGCCCAGCAACTGAGGATCTGGGAGGCTGGCCAAGCAACTGAGGATCTGGGAGGCTGGCCCAGCAACTGGAGATCTGGGAGGCTGGCCCAGCAACTGAGGATCTGGGAGGCTGGCCAAGCAACTGAGGATCTAGGAGGCTGGCCCAGCAACTGAGGATCTGGGAGGCTGGCCCAGCAACTGGAGATCTGGGAGGCTGGCCCAGCAACTGAGGATCTGAGAAGCTGGCCCAGCAACTGAGGATCTGAGAAGCTGGCCCAGCAACTGAGGATCTAGGAGGCTGGCCCAGAAACTGAGGATCTGGGAGGCTGGCCCAGCAACTGAGGATCTGGGAGGCTGGCCCAGCACCTGGAGATATGGGAGGCTGGCCCAGCAACTGAGGGTCTGGGAGGCTGGCCCAGCAACTGAGGATCTGAGAGGCTGGCCCAGCAACAGAGGATCTGGGAGGCTGGTGATCCAGCAACTGAGGATCTGGGAGGCTGGCGCAGCAACTGAGGATCTGGGAGGCTGGCCCAGCAACTGAGGATCTGGGAGGCTGGCGCAGCAAATGAGGATCTGGGAGGCTGGTGACCCAGCAACTGAGGATCTGGGAGGCTGGCCCAGCAACTGAGAATCAGGGAGGCTAGCCCAGCAACTGAGGATCTGGGAGGCTGGCCCAGCAAATGAGGATCTGGGAGGCTGGTGACCCAGCAACTGAGGATCTGGGAGGCTGGCTCAGCAACTGAGGATCTAGGAGGCTGGTGACCCAGCAACTGAGGATCTGGGAAGCTGGCCCAGAAACTGAGGATCTAGGAGGCTGGCCCAGCAACTGAGGATCTGGGAGGCTGGCCCAGCAACTGAAGGTCTGGGAGGCTGGCCCAGCAACTGAGGATCTGGGAGGCTGGTGGCCCAGCAACTGAGGATCTGGGAGGCTGGCCCAGCAACTGAGGATCTGGGAGGCTGGCCCAGCAACTGAGGATCTGGGAGGCTGGTGACCCAGCAACTGAGGATCTGGGAGGCTGGCCCAGCAACTGAGGATCTGGGAGGCTGGCCCAGAAACTGAGGATCTGGGAGGCTGGCCCAGCAACTGAGGATCTGGGAGGCTGGCCCAGCAACTGGAGATCTGGGAGGCTGGCCCAGCAACTGAGGGTCTGGGAGTCTGGCCCAGCAACTGAGGATCTGGGAGGCTGGCCCAGCAACTGAGGATCTGGGAGGCTGGCCCAGCAACTGAGCATCTGGGAGGCTGGTGACCCAGCAACTGAGGTTCTGGGAGGCTGGCGCAGCAAATGAGGATCTGGGAGGCTGGTGACCCAGCAACTGAGGATCTGGGAGGCTGGCCCAGCAACTGAGGATCTAGGAGGCTGGCCCAGCAACTGAGGATCTGGGAGGCTGGCCCAGCAACTGAAGGTCTGGGAGGCTGGCCCAGCAACTGAGGATCTGGGAGGCTGGTGGCCCAGCAACTGAGGATCTGGGAGGCTGGCCCAGCAACTGAGGATCTGGGAGGCTGGCCCAGCAACTGAGGATCTGGGAGGCTGGTGACCCAGCAACTGAGGATCTGGGAGGCTGGCCCAGCAACTGAGGATCTGGAAGGCTGGCGCAGCAACTGGAGATCTGGGAGGCTGGCCCAGCAACTGAGGGTCTGGGAGGCTGGCCCAGCAACTGAGGATCTGAGAGGCTGGCCCAGCAACTGAGGATCTGGGAGGCTGGCCCAGCAACTGGAGATCTGGGAGGCTGGCCCAGCAACTGAGGATCTGAGAAGCTGGCCCAGCAACTGAGGATCTGAGAAGCTGGCCCAGCAACTGAGGATCTAGGAGGCTGGCCCAGAAACTGAGGATCTGGGAGGCTGGCCCAGCAACTGAGGATCTGGGAGGCTGGCCCAGCACCTGGAGATATGGGAGGCTGGCCCAGCAACTGAGGGTCTGGGAGGCTGGCCCAGCAACTGAGGATCTGAGAGGCTGGCCCAGCAACAGAGGATCTGGGAGGCTGGTGATCCAGCAACTGAGGATCTGGGAGGCTGGCGCAGCAACTGAGGATCTGGGAGGCTGGCCCAGCAACTGAGGATCTGGGAGGCTGGCGCAGCAAATGAGGATCTGGGAGGCTGGTGAC
The DNA here is from genome assembly GCA_002269645.1 of Macrostomum lignano. Taxonomy (NCBI): domain Eukaryota; kingdom Metazoa; phylum Platyhelminthes; family Macrostomidae; genus Macrostomum; species Macrostomum lignano. The sequence goes on from NIVC01001948.1 coordinate 160,185, forward strand.
CCAGCAACTGAGGATCTGGGAGGCTGGCCCAGCAACTGAGAATCAGGGAGGCTAGCCCAGCAACTGAGGATCTGGGAGGCTGGCCCAGCAAATGAGGATCTGGGAGGCTGGTGACCCAGCAACTGAGGATCTGGGAGGCTGGCTCAGCAACTGAGGATCTAGGAGGCTGGTGACCCAGCAACTGAGGATCTGGGAAGCTGGCCCAGAAACTGAGGATCTAGGAGGCTGGCCCAGCAACTGAGGATCTGGGAGGCTGGCCCAGCAACTGAAGGTCTGGGAGGCTGGCCCAGCAACTGAGGATCTGGGAGGCTGGTGGCCCAGCAACTGAGGATCTGGGAGGCTGGCCCAGCAACTGAGGATCTGGGAGGCTGGCCCAGCAACTGAGGATCTGGGAGGCTGGTGACCCAGCAACTGAGGATCTGGGAGGCTGGCCCAGCAACTGAGGATCTGGAAGGCTGGCGCAGCAACTGGAGATCTGGGAGGCTGGCCCAGCAACTGAGGGTCTGGGAGGCTGGCCCAGCAACTGAGGATCTGAGAGGCTGGCCCAGCAACTGAGGATCTGGGAGGCTGGCCCAGCAACTGGAGATCTGGGAGGCTGGCCCAGCAACTGAGGATCTGAGAAGCTGGCCCAGCAACTGAGGATCTGAGAAGCTGGCCCAGCAACTGAGGATCTAGGAGGCTGGCCCAGAAACTGAGGATCTGGGAGGCTGGCCCAGCAACTGAGGATCTGGGAGGCTGGCCCAGCACTGGAGATATGGGAGGCTGGCCCAGCAACTGAGGGTCTGGGAGGCTGGCCCAGCAACTGAGGATCTGAGAGGCTGGCCCAGCAACAGAGGATCTGGGAGGCTGGTGATCCAGCAACTGAGGATCTGGGAGGCTGGCGCAGCAACTGAGGATCTGGGAGGCTGGCCCAGCAACTGAGGATCTGGGAGGCTGGCGCAGCAAATGAGGATCTGGGAGGCTGGTGACCCAGCAACTGAGGATCTGGGAGGCTGGCCCAGCAACTGAGAATCAGGGAGGCTAGCCCAGCAACTGAGGATCTGGGAGGCTGGCCCAGCAAATGAGGATCTGGGAGGCTGGTGACCCAGCAACTGAGGATCTGGGAGGCTGGCTCAGCAACTGAGGATCTGGGAGGCTGGTGACCCAGCAACTGAGGATCTGGGAGGCTGGTGACCCAGCAACTGAGGATCTGGGAGGCTGGCCCAGCAACTGAGGATCTGGGAGGCTGGTGACCCAGCAACTGAGGATCTGAGAGGCTGGTGGCCCAGCAACTGAGGATCTGGGAGGCTGGCCCAGCAAATGAGGATCTGGGAGGCTGGTGACCCAGCAACTGAGGATCTGGGAGGCTGGCCCAGCAACTGAGGATCTGAGAAGCTGGCCCAGCAACTGAAAATCTGGGAGGCTGGCCCAGCAACTGGAGATCTGGGAGGCTGGCCCAGCAACTGAGGGTCTGGGAGTCTGGCCCAGCAACTGAGGATCTGGGAGGCTGGCCCAGCAACTGAGGATCTGGGAGGCTGGCCCAGCAACTGAGCATCTGGGAGGCTGGTGACCCAGCAACTGAGGTTCTGGGAGGCTGGCGCAGCAAATGAGGATCTGGGAGGCTGGTGACCCAGCAACTGAGGATCTGGGAGGCTGGCCCAGCAACTGAGGATCTGGGAGGCTGGCCCAGCAAATGAGGATCTGGGAGGCTGGTGACCCAGCAACTGAGGATCTGGGAGGCTGGCCCAGCAACTGAGGGTCTGGGAGGCTGGCCCAGCAACTGAGGATCTGAGAGGCTGGCCCAGCAACTGAGGATTTTGGAGGCTGGTGACCCAGCAACTGAGGATCTGGGAGGCTGGTGACCCAGCAACTGAGGATCTGGGAGGCTGGCCCAGCAACTGAGGATCTGGAAGGCTGGCCCAGCAACTGGAGATCTGGGAGGCTGGCCCAGCAACTGAGGGTCTGGGAGGCTGGCCCAGCAACTGAGGATCTGAGAGGCTGGCCCAGCAACTGAGGATCTGGGAGGCTGGCCCAGCAACTGAGGATCTGGGAGGCTGGTGACCCAGCAACTGAGGATCTGGGAGGCTGGCCCAGCAACTGAGGATCTGGGAGGCTGGTGGCCCAGCAACTGAGGATCTGGGAGGCTGGCCCTGCAACTGAGGATCTGGGAGGCTGGCCCAGCAACTGACACTCTGGGAGGCTTGTGACCCAGCAACTGACGATCTGGGAGGCTGGCCCAGCAACTGAGGATCTGGGAGGCTGGCCAAGCAACTGAGGATCTGGGAGGCTGGTGACCCAGCAACTGAGGATCTGGGAGGCTGGCCCAGCAACTGAGGATCTGGGAGGCTAGCCCAGCAACTGAAGATCTGGGAGGCTGGCCCAGCAACTGGAGATCTGGGAGGCTGGCCCAGCAACTGAGGGTCTGGGAGGCTGGCCCAGCAACTGAGGATCTGAGAGGCTGGCCCAGCAACTGAGGATCTGGGAGGCTGGCCCAGCAACTGGAGATCTGGGAGGCTGGCCCAGCAACTGGAGATCTGGGAGGCTGGCCCAGCAACTGAGGGTCTGGGAGTCTGGCCCAGCAACTGAGGATCTGAGAGGCTGGCCCAGCAACTGAGGATCTGGGAGGCTGGCCCAGCAACTGAGCATCTGGGAGGCTGGTGACCCAGCAACTGAGGTTCTGGGAGGCTGGCCCAGCAACTGAGGATCTGGGAGGCTGGCGCAGCAAATGAGGATCTGGGAGGCTGGCCCAGCAACTGGAGATCTGGGAGGCTGGCCCAGCAACTGAGGGTCTGGGAGGCTGGCCCAGCAACTGAGGATCTGAGAGGCTGGCCCAGCAACTGAGGATCTGGGAGGCTGGCCCAGCAACTGGAGATCTGGGAGGCTGGCCCAGCAACTGAGGGTCTGGGAGTCTGGCCCAGCAACTGAGGATCTGAGAGGCCGGCCCAGCAACTGAGGATCTGGGAGGCTGGCCCAGCAACTGAGCATCTGGGAGGCTGGTGACCCAGCAACTGAGGTTCTGGGAGGCTGGCCCAGCAACTGAGGATCTGGGAGGCTGGCGCAGCAAATGAGGATCTGGGAGGCTGGTGACCCAGCAACTGAGGATCTGGGAGGCTGGTGACCCAGCAACTGAGGATCTGGGAGGCTGGTGGCCCAGCAACTGAGGATCTGGGAGGCTGGTGACCCAGCAACTGAGGATCTGGGAGGCTGGTGACCCAGCAACTGAGGATCTGGGAGGCTGGCCCAGCAACTGAGGATCTGGGAGGCTGGTGACCCAGCAACTGAGGATCTGGGAGGCTGGCCCAGCAACTGAGGATCTGGGAGGCTGGTGACCCAGCAACTGAGGATCTGAGAGGCTGGTGGCCCAGCAACTGAGGATCTGGGAGGCTGGCCCAGCAAATGAGGATCTGGGAGGCTGGTGACCCAGCAACTGAGGATCTGGGAGGCTGGCCCAGCAACTGAGGATCTGAGAAGCTGGCCCAGCAAATGAGGATCTGGGAGGCTGGTGACCCAGAAACTGAGGATCTGGGAGGCTGGCCCAGAAACTGAGGATCTAGGAGGCTGGCCCAGCAACTGAGGATCTGGGAGGCTGGCCCAGCAACTGAGGGTCTGGGAGGCTGGCCCAGCAACTGAGGATCTGAGAGGCTGGCCCAGCAACTGAGGATCTGGGAGGCTGGCGCAGCAAATGAGGATCTGGGAGGCTGGCCCAGCAACTGGAGATCTGGGAGGCTGGCCCAGCAACTGAGGGTCTGGGAGGCTGGCCCAGCAACTGAGGATCTGAGAGGCTGGCCCAGCAACTGAGGATCTGGGAGGCTGGCCCAGCAACTGGAGATCTGGGAGGCTGGCCCAGCAACTGAGGGTCTGGGAGGCTGGCCCAGCAACTGAGGATCTGAGAGGCTGGCCCAGCAACTGAGGATCTGGGAGGCTGGCCCAGCAACTGAGATCTGGGAGGCTGGCCCAGCAACTGAGGATCTGGGAGGCTGGCCCAGCAACTGAGGATCTGGGAGGCTGGCCCAGCAACTGAGGATCTGGGAGGCTGGTGACCCAGCAACTGAGGATCTGGGAGGCTGGCCCAGCAACTGAGGATCTGGGAGGCTGGCCCAGCAACTGAGGATCTGGGAGGCTGGCCCAGCAACTGAGGATCTGGGAGGCTGGTGACCCAGCAACTGAGGATCTGGGAGGCTGGTGGCCCAGCAACTGAGGATCTGGGAGGCTGGTGACCCAGCAACTGAGGATCTGGGAGGCTGGTGACCCAGCAACTGAGGATCTGGGAGGCTGGCCCAGCAACTGAGGATCTGGGAGGCTGGCCCAGCAACTGAGGATCTGGGAGGCTGGCCCAGCAACTGAGGATCTGGGAGGCTGGCCCAGCAACTGAGGATCTGGAGGCTGGCCCAGCAACTGAGGATCTGGGAGGCTGGCCCAGCAACTGAGGATCTGGGAGGCTGGCCCAGCAACTGAGGATCTGGGAGGCTGGCCCAGCAACTGAGGATCTGGAGGCTGGCCCAGCAACTGAGGATCTGGGAGGCTGGTGACCCAGCAACTGAGGATCTGGGAGGCTGGCCCAGCAACTGAGGATCTGGGAGGCTGGCCCAGCAACTGAGGATCTGGGAGGCTGGCCCAGCAACTGAGGATCTGGGAGGCTGGCCCAGCAACTGAGGATCTGGGAGGCTGGCCCAGCAACTGAGGATCTGGGAGGCTGGCCCAGCAACTGAGGATCTGGGAGGCTGGCCCAGCAACTGAGGATCTGGGAGGCTGGTGACCCAGCAACTGAGGATCTGGGAGGCTGGCCCAGCAACTGAGGATCTGGGAGGCTTGAGGATGAGGCCCAGCAACTGAGGATCTGGGAGGCTGGCCCAGCAACTGAGGATCTGGGAGGCTGGCCCAGCAACTGAGGATCTGGGAGGCTGGCCCAGCAACTGAGGATCTGGGAGGGAGGCTGGCCCCAGCAAACTGAGGATCTGGGAGGCTGGCCCAGCAACTGAGGATCTGGGAGGCTGGCTCAGCAACTGGGGTTATGGGAGGCTGGTCCAGCAACTGAAGATCTAGGAGGCTGGCCCAGCAAACCTTCTGCTCCACTAAAATAAACAATAAACGAGTTCATGAAAGAAAGGGCAACTAGTTATTGAATATTAGCTTTCTCTGCTAAATGAATATATAATAAAAGAAACATTTTTTCAATCAGTAAGTTTTATTCTGCATCAAGTTGTTTCACCCTGTATCTGGATAGGTTCGCATTGGCCATGCTTGTACAGTAGCAATAGGGTGGTCATCCACTCTGTCAGATGAGACAGTTAATACGAGCTGTGATGGCTGATACAAGCGTAGACGAGGTAATCAGGAATAAATAAATATGTTTGAAGTTAACACGTGAAGACATTTGTTAACAGCCAGAGTCACAGCAACCGAATCATAGCCAGAATGACGGCGGTGGCGAAGGCGGTAAAATTCCAGCCTCGAAGGCTGGCGGCAGAGTTGCAGTAGTCCCCGCTGTTGCACGCTCTACAGTTGCTATAGGAGTCGAGCTTTGAGCACTCTCCACAGCCGGCGAAGAAGATCTATGATGATGGGGACAATACTAGTGTTGTTGAAGACTGTCTAACAGGTTGACGTCACTGTCTAACAGGTTGACGTCACTGTCTAACAGGTTGACGTCACTGTCTAACAGGTTGATGTCACTATCTAACAGATTGACGTCACTGTCTAACAGGTTGACGTCACTGTCTAACAGGTTGACGTCACTGTCTAACAGGTTGACGTCACTGTCTAACGGGTTGACATCACTGTCTAACAGGTTGATGTCACTGTCTAAACAGGTTGATGTCACTATCTAACAGATTGACGTCACTGTCTAACAGGTTGACGTCACTGTCTAACAGGTTGACGTCACTGTCTAACGGGTTGACATCACTGTCTAAACAGGTTGATGTCACTATCTAACAGATTGACGTCACTGTCTAACAGGTTGATGTCACTGTCTAACAGGTTGACGTCACTGTCTAAACAGGTTGATGTCACTATCTAACAGGTTGATGTCACTATCTAACAGGTTGACGTCACTGTCTAAACAGGTTGACGTCACTGTCTAACAGGTTGACGTCACTGTCTAACAGGTTGACGTCACTGTCTAACAGGTTGATGTCCCTGTCTAACAGGTTGACGTCACTGTCTAACAGGTTGATGTCACTGTCTAACAGGTTGATGTCACTATCTAACAGGTTGAAGTCACTGTCTACCAGGTTGACGTCACTGTCTAACAGGTTGACGTCACTGTCTAACGGGTTGACATCACTGTCTAAACAGGTTGATGTCACTATCTAACAGATTGACGTCACTGTCTAACAGGTTGATGTCACTGTCTAACAGGTTGACGTCACTGTCTAAACAGGTTGATGTCACTATCTAACAGGTTGATGTCACTATCTAACAGGTTGACGTCACTGTCTAAACAGGTTGACGTCACTGTCTAACAGGTTGACGTCACTGTCTAACAGGTTGACGTCACTGTCTAACAGGTTGATGTCCCTGTCTAACAGGTTGACGTCACTGTCTAACAGGTTGATGTCACTGTCTAACAGGTTGATGTCACTATCTAACAGGTTGAAGTCACTGTCTACCAGGTTGACGTCACTGTCTAACAGGTTGACGTCACTGTCTAACAGGTCAAAGATGCTGTCTAACCGTTAAAGAGATTTTTATACTTCAATTCTATAAAATTATAAAATTAGACATTACTTCAGCACTCCGACTTGAGTCTGAAACTCACATCGATAGTAGCATAGGTAAAGCTGTACTCATAGCAATAGCTACTTTCACATCTCCTCCTCCTTCGGCTGCTGTGAAGATAGTCTCCATTGCTGTAGTAACAGTTCAGAACAGGCGGTCGAGTATTGCAGTAGCTGGCAGTGCACGCTTTGCAGGTGGTGTAAGAATACCCGGAGCAGGTGCCACAACCAGCAAAGTTGTCCTGTACAGGGTCAAAATTCGGTTTTGCTGCGGTAGACTTAACGAGGTAAGTGCACAGTGGTTTTATACTTATTTAAAATTGCTTGGGTTAGATCAAGGAGTAATGAGAAACGTCGGATGTGAGTCAGTCGTGTCGATAAGGAGTCAGTGGTGTCGATAAGGATTCAGTTGTGTCAGGAAGGAGTCAGTGGTGTCAGGAAGGAGTCAGGTGTCAGGAAGGAGTCAGTGGGTGTCCGGGAAGGAGTCAGTGGTGTCAGGAAGGAGTCAGGTGTCAGGAAGGAGTCAGGTGTCAGGAAGGAGTCCGGAGGTGTCAGGAAGGAGTCCGGAGGTGTCAGGAAGGAGTCAGGTGTCGTCAGGAAGGAGTCAGTGTTGTCAGGAAGGAGTCAGTGGGTGTTGAGAAGGAGTCAGTGGTGTTGGGAAAGAGTCAGTGGTGTTGGGAAAGAGTCAGTGGGTGTCGGGAAAGAGTCAGTGGTGTTGGGAAAGAGTCAGTGGTGTTGGGAAAGAGTCAGTGGTGTTGGGAAAGAGTCAGTGGGTGTCGGGAAAGAGTCAGTGGTGTTGGGAAAGAGTCAGTGGTGTCGGGAAAGAGTCAGTGGTGTTGCGAAGGAGTCAGTGGTGTCGGGAAGGAGTTAGTGGTGTTGCGAAGGAGTCAGTGGGTGTCGGGAAGGAATCAGTGGGTGTCAAGAAGGAGTCAGTGGGTGTCGGGAAAGAGTCAGTGGTGTTGGGAAAGAGTCAGTGGTGTCGGGAAAGAGTCAGTGGTGTTGGGAAAGAGTCAGTGGTGTTGGGAAAGAGTCAGTGGTGTTGGGAAGGAGTTAGTGGTGTTGCGAAGGAGTCAGTGGTGTCGGGAAGGAGTTAGTGGTGTTGCGAAGGAGTCAGTGGGTGTCAAGAAGGAGTCAGTGGGTGTCGGGAAAGAGTCAGTGGTGTTGGGAAAGAGTCAGTGGTGTTGGGAAAGAGTCAGTGGGTGTCGGGAAAGAGTCAGTGGTGTTGGGAAAGAGTCAGTGGTGTTGGGAAAGAGTCAGTGGTGTTGGGAAAGAGTCAGTGGTGTTGGGAAAGAGTCAGTGGTGTTGGGAAAGAGTCAGTGGTGTTGGGAAAGAGTTAGTGGTGTTGCGAAGGAGTCAGTGGGTGTCGGGAAGGAATCAGTGGGTGTCAAGAAGGAGTCAGTGGGTGTCGGGAAAGAGTCAGTGGTTTCAGGAAGGAATCAGTGGGTGTCGGGAAGGAATCAGTGGGTGTCAAGAAGGAGTCAGTGGGTGTCGGGAAGGAGTCACTGGTTTCAGGAAGGAATCAGTGGGTGTCGGGAAGGAATCAGTGGGTGTCAGGAAAGAGTCAGGCTAAAACGAGCGTGTGACGCACTTCTCCGTAGTCATATGTGTAGCAGCTGCTGTCAAAGGCACAGAGGGTCGTAGTTCCGTTGCTGGTATAGCTAGTCGATGAGGACCTCGAGTAGCAGGTGATCGACGCAGCAGCGTTCGCTGTGAAAATTAAATGATGGGCTGCGTGATCAATCTGTCTCTATGGAAACTGTCCCTAACTCTTCCGTCTAACAGGTGTCTCCTCTGTGTCTAACAGGTGTCTCCTCTGTGTCTAACAGGTGTCTCCTCTGTGTCTAACAGGTGACTCCTCTGTGTCTAACAGGTGTCTCCTCTATGTCTAACAGGTGTCTCCTCTGTGTCTAACAGGTGACTCACTGTGTCTAACAGGTGTCTCCTCTGTGTCTAACAGGTGTCTCCTCTGTGTCTAACAGGTGTCTCCTCTGTGTCTAACAGGTGACTCCTCTGTGTCTAACAGGTGTCTCCTCTGTGTCTAACAGGTGACTCATCTGTGTCTAACAGGTAACTCCTCTGTGTCTAACAGGTGTCTCCTCTGTGTCTAACAGGTGACTCATCTGTGTCTAACAGGTGACTCACTGTGTCTAACAGGTGTCTCCTCTGTGTCTAACAGGTGTCTCCTCTGTGTCTAACAGGTGTCTCCTCTGTGTCTAACAGGTGACTCCTCTGTGTCTAACAGGTGACTCCTCTGTATCTAACAGGTTACAGAGAATTAATATGGGAAACTTACAGATAAAAGCAGCCAAAATGGCAACAGAGACAATCAAGTATTTCATTTTTGCAATCCGTATTTCTTAGAAGTTTGTTGCTTGTCGTTGCTTTTTGAAAAAAAATTACTGAGAAATCCTGCCATTTATAACACTCGGTTGCCATGGTGAATACGAGGGGGGGGGAGAGAGAGATAGAAAAGCTTCTGTTTTTTTGGTTGAACAGTGCGAGCGTAGCAATTTGCGTGCGAGAAAAACATATTTTTCACAAATAGGACAGAGAAATAGAGGTCAGGTGAAGTGAGAGAGATGCAGATGCCAGAAGGACAATTAAAAGAGAAAAAAAGCAAATTTGGGGCTTGTCCGACAGACTCAGTAGCCGCTCTGTGCATTGCTTAACGAATAGATGAGGTTGGCTCAACTGGTCTAAGAAATTTATTGTGCGTTTTCAGATTTTATACACCATTGTCCTGAATTCCCCTGTCCACAATGCTCCGAAAGTAGCAATGTTTGGCAATAGCGAAAACACACAATAATATAAGCATATTTTTTTGCTCAGAATGAACGCGAAGTGGATTTAAGTCTCAGTGGAGGCTGCGCAGATTCAAAAACAAGACAGAAATGTGACGCAAAGTGGCAGAATGGCTATGCTTGTGACAATTCATGCTATTGTTTCACAAGAAAGTTAGGAAAGCAGTTGAGAGCTCACTGCATGCTTGTCAATGCTCAAGTATTGAACGCAAAGCAATTAAGTACCGGCGTACTGAGATACTGAGAGTGGCTGTTGGGTGTGGCCAGGCTTCTAGTTCTACGAATACTCTGCGGAAATTTTGTGGAAAATTTCTAAAAAAAACTGAGCTGGCTATTTTGTAAACATCTAAACCGAATAGCTGTTTCCTAACATCAGAGTTTAATGCAATGATGCTTTATGTATTAAAGTTGCCACGCTATGCCCTCGGAGACAGAAAGATAGAAAAAATCCGGGAGGCTGCCCAGCAACTGAGGATCTGAGAGGCTGGCCCAGAAACTGAGGATCTGGAAGGTGGCCCAGCAACTGACACTCTGGGATGCTGGCCCAGCAACTGAGGATCTGGGAGGCTGGCCCAGTAACTGCGGATCTGAGAGGCTGGCCCAACAACTGAGGATCTGAGAGGCTGGCCCAAAAAAACTGAGGATCTGGAAGGTGGCCCAGCAACTGACACTCTGGGATGCTGGCCCAGCAACTGACACTCTGGGAGGCTGGCCCAGCAACTGACACTCTGGGAGGCTGGCCCAGCAACTGAGGATCTGGGAGGCTAGTGACCCAGCAACTGAGGATCAGGGAGGCTGGCCCAGCAACTGAGGATCTGGGATGCTGGCCCAGCAACTGGGGATTTGGGATGCTGGCACAGCCACTGAGGATCTGGGAGGCTGTCGCAGCAACCTGCTGAGCGGTGGTGGCTGCTCAGCAACCTACGGTCTAGGAGTTCGCTTAGAAAGGACTTTAAGCAACAATTTTCAACATAAATATTGCTTTACGTTTGAAAATTTTCAGTCAACCACAGCGCTGCCCAATCATCGGCCGCAATAGACTTGGTACTAGATGGTGTTGACACCATCGGTCAGGTGATTCTGAACAATCGTCATCTAATAGCCAGCTGCGATAACTACTGGAGAGAGTACCGAATCAGTGTGAAGAGCTTGTTAGTTGTAAGTTGCTTGCTAAAATTTCAGGACTTTGGAGCGTTTATAATAAAGAATCTATGTAGGTCCACCCTGACGCAACGCTCTCAGCGACATTTTCCCACAACCAAGTACTGCTGAGGCGATTCCATTTTGCTTCTTGGTGGCGCTACTGTTGTGGCATATTTTCTAGTCAAGCCTTACAAATGGGTTCACTGACCTAAAAAAAGTTTTGACAGGGGTCAAATCAACAAATGTATCCCCCCTCAGGTTGGAGAGAACAACCTCACAGTCAGCCTGACGTCTCCCATTGTCTATGCAAGACAAGCTGCAGAGAATTACGCGTCGAAGTTCGGCTATCCAGTGCCGCCAGACTGTCCGCCGTTGACCTACAACGGCGAGTGTTACTTCAATTTCATTCGCAAGCCAGCCTATTCGTTCAGCTGGGACTGGGGCCCGGCGGTACCAACGTCGGGACTTTGGTGAGTCGTTGAACTTTTGAAGTTCATTTAGTTGTGGTGTCGTTGGTGTCATAGTGGGTTTATGGGTGCATTCACTGACAGCTTTAAAAGTTAAGAAGAGTCGACTACGGTGAGTTCTCTATTGAGATGGTGGAATTGTAGTAGACTGCTACACCTTGGGTTACCTAGGTAGCGGATTTTCTATTTTCTATTCTAGTGTATTTTATTCACTAAGCCATAGAATATTCACGGAATCCTCAATAATTATTCTTACGACTACAAAAAAAGTATTAAAATTCGCATAAGCCTACTTTTTTTATAAAATTTCTCAGTAGCACGATGCAAATTTATGAAAATACGACCTATATTGCAAATGTTTGCAAATATCCGTTTTGCCTCCTTAATTTTACTCACAAAGAGTGTGGCTAGTGTAAAATGTAATTCTTGCACGAGAAATGTTCTTCAAAATACATTCTCAATCGAGGGTTCGGATTACTAACGAAACATTGCTGATATTGGTAAGCGGCTACAAAATGTCTCCCGCAGGCGCGCAGTCTATTTGGACCTGTACTCGGGTTTGGCCATAGACTATGTCAAATTTACGGCCTCACCGAGTCTCGATAGCAGCAGCAACGCTTGGTGGGCAATGGCAACTGCTGGTGTGAAATTTGGCGATAGGTTCGATCAGAAAATTGGTCAGGTGTGCATCGTTGCTCAGATAGACGAACTGACGGAATCTTTGAAACGATGCGTCAAACTGCCCTCAGAGACTTCGCCCCAACCGTCTATAATTGATGCAGCAGAGAGTAATTTCACTGTCGACGTTAGATTTGATCAGATTGTAAGTAATTGGATTTATATTTCTCCGAAAATATTAGATAATTTACTATTACGCTCGTAGTTGTTTTCTACTCAACCAACAATTAGCAACCAACAACTCGAAATGTTATTATTAAAGATTGATACGAATATATATGGCGGAATTTGGCGTTCATTTTTTCGTAGCATAAAGTTCATTGTTCTGGGTGTGTGATGATGTGGCTTTAAACTTCTTGTTTTATGTGTAGTTCTAAACTTTTAGTTGAGGATGTGGCTTTAAACTCTTTGTTGCGTAGATTTGACTCTAAACTATTTGTTCTGAATGTGGCGCATCGGTAAGGTTTTTAATTTGTCGCCTTAGAGACTAAAAGTTACTTTGACAGACTCTGGTCCTTCGTGAATCTAGCTCGCACAAGTTGTAATCGCAAAACTCTTCATTCTGTGTGAACTCAGAATTAAACTTAATTGCCTTGGATGTGACGCCAAAGTCTTGGTTTTTCGCTTGAATCTTAAGTATTTTTGTGAGTTCTTGCGCTAAAAAACAGCATTAAATCAAATCAACTTGAACAGATCAATCCTCAGCTTTGGTGGCCAAACGGTTACGGCAGTCAGCGTCTGTACACCCTTCGAGTTCGTCTGTGCCTTGATGGTCCAGACTGTCGTCTGCTGGACAACTGGGAAACCCGACGGGTAGCGTTTCGTCAAGTTCAACTGCTACAAAATTCGATTGGTAATGAACTTGGTCAGGGACTCAATTTCAATCTGGTGGTCAATAATCGGCCGGTGTTTATTAAAGGCTCGAATTTTGTACCGATTGGGATGAGCATTCCGGGAGCGGATGTTAGCGACTATGATTGGTTGATGAGGTCGGCTGCTGCTGCTGGCATCAACATGCTACGCGTCTGGGGTGGAGGGGTGAGTGCTGGTTGGTCGACTCTCTGTGTGAGTTTACCGTAGTTTATGTCATTAATATTCGCCATAGAAATGATCTAACAAGCTGCAATATTTTACTTTACTTATGACCTTCGGGATTTCTTTGTTTGACCTTCTGAACTTCCGAGTCTGAACTTCTGAACTTTCGAGCCTGACGTTCTGAGCTTCCGAGTCTCATCCCCTAAACTTCCGAGTCTCACCCCCCTGAACTTTCGAGTCTCATCCCCCTGAACTTTTGAGTCTCATCCCTGAACATCCGGGTCTCATCGTCTAAACTTCCGAGTCTGACCTTCTGAACTTACGGAAAATCTCAGTCAAGATTAAGCCTAGGCTGTACAAATCCATCCCGATTGATATTGAGCAAATTACGAATTTTATATATTAGTAAAACCACAGTTGTCATCTTCAACTCTCTTTTCACCTGATGAAATCCAATCGCAATCAGACAATCGAACGAGCCGAATTCTATGACCTCGCTGACCAGCTGGGCATAATGATTTGGCAAGATTTCCCATTCGCCTGCGCTCTCTATCCTACTGACGAAAAGTTTCTGTCAACAGTGAGGTCGGAAGTTCGAGCCACTGTTCGCCGGCTTCAGCACAGAGCCAGTCTGGCCGTTTGGGTTGGCAACAACGAGAACGAAGGCGCTCTGGCCAACGACTGGTGGTCATTGTGGGCCAACCGAACCGAGCGTTACTATGACGACTATAGAAAACTGTACATGCGATTGGTCAGACAGCAGGTGGTTGCTGAGGACTCTACTCGACTGGTGCTATTATCGTCGCCTAGTAACGGAGACGCTACAGAGTGGGAGGGTGGCATTGCTCACCAGCCGCAGAGCACACTGTTTGGCGACGGTGAGAGTTAACGAATTTTCGGTGCTGACAGGACGATGGTTTTAGATGAACGTTCCAGCGAAATGGTTGCTCAATTCCAGAAAATAGCGTTTGTGGTTGTTATGAAGCAAACGTGTCCTTTAAGGAAAACTATTGATTTCAGTAACGGGTCACAAGGTTGGGGGAGGACGAAGCATTGGCATGTCCCCCATAGCTTTCACTTTAGCTTTTACCCTCACCTCTGTGTGCTCCAACATAAGACGTAAGTGTCCGTTACGTGATAGAAGTGTCCATTATGACATTTAGCATCCATTAGGAAATAGAAGTGTCCATTTCAAGGAAATCGTGAAGACTTGGGCGGCACTTTGTACACAATCGAGACCAAGTGAGTAAACAAAGATTAAATTTATGTATTTTAACACCCTCTCACAGTTCACTTCTACAGCTACACAGAGGACATGTGGCTACCAGAGACTACGCCGCTGGCCAGATTAATGTCGGAATTCGGTTTCCAGTCTCATCCAAGCCTCATCACGGTACTGTCGGCAACTCGCGACCCAAGGAACATCGGCATTGATACTAATTTCACCTTGCACAGAGAGCATCAACCGAACGGCACTCTGACCATTGCCCGGCACAATGCCAGACACTTTGCCAGTCAGGTGCCCAAGTGGCTGATTGGCGTGAACGATGACGTCATTGGGAAGCTGCTTGTACGCAATTTTTCGGTGCCGTCTTCTGAGGTTTGTTAATTTTTCTTCCAAGGCTATGAAATATGGAAATTTGTTATGAGATGCTACTGAAACTTCGAAAGAGGCTTCGCGGGTTGCATGTGGGCTTTGCCTTAATCGATAGTAATGCACCTTCTCAACTTCCGAATTATAAAGCGAGAACTTGTTTATTTTGTTAGAGGCTGTGCTGTATTATTGTGTTCTCAAAACTGACATATTGATTGAGAAGTGGGTTTTACCATAGATAAAACTTGGTCCACAAAAGAGAATTCGTGATAGAACAGCTGATGGAACAGCTTATTCGTTTATCTACTGACATTTCTAGGAAAGATAGGTTCGGTGAACTGGTCTTCAGTGAAAATCACACCAGAAAACCTCCGAGGGTCGGGTTCTTCTACTCCAGTTGTCTACGAATAATTGGCTAATGAGGCTTGTATTTGTATCGATTTTGTTAAAAATACTTCTTCAGTTAAAACAGCTCACAGACCGCCTAGCAACGTACGCGTACCAGTCTTACGCTAGTCAGATCGATCAAGCTGAAATTTATCGTCGAATAACTCATCAACACGCATTCAATCGATGCCGCCTGCGGTCGGCTGCAAATCAAGCTAAAGGTCTAGAGGGCATGTCTTCCGGTGTGATGTACTGGCAGCTCAACGATGTCTGGTCCGCGCCCACCTGGTCAAGCATCGAAGTCACCGGGGCTTGGAAAGCGACGCACTATTACGCAGCGCGTTACTATGCCAACAGACGGCTTGCTATAGCGTTGGCTGACAGCGAGCAAAGGATAGTTGAGGCTTTCTACATCCGGGATTCCAATCCGAACCAAAGAGGATCTGAGCAGATCGAAGTTCGCTTCGACTGCTACGATGTTGATAGCCTGGCTAGGCTAAATAGTTGGACTATCATAAAGAACTCCGTGAGTGGTTTTGTAGGTAAAAAGCTTAGTAACGAACTAGCCAATTCCAACCCCTGTTGGGGCTTGCTATCCTAATTCTATCCTTGGTTGCTCCCCACAAAAAACTCCATGAGGCTGTCTTTATCATGAAAATTTCCACAATATATAGAATCCCTTTCTCATTCAGATCATGATTTCGACATTCACCAGATAGCTCGTAGCAAGCATACTCCGATAGAAAGCATCCCCGATAGCTAACATCTTCCAGAAGCAAGCAATCTCATCAATTCCGCCAGTAAGCCTTGGCTCTCTTAGCAATCCCCCCTCTGTAAGCCTTGCAGTATCAATAGTTCTCTTCGTAGGCCTTGGCATCTCAGAAATTACCCCAGTAAGCCTTGTAATATCAATAGAGTATGTGTGCGCTTCGACTTGCCCTGAACTACTGTGACTAAAAGTGGTAAAAAGAAACTACAAAAATCCGTAAACATGTACTTTTCAGACATCGCCAAACTGCCCCACTGAACTCTTTCGCCAATCTGAAGCTGATCTGCTTAAACGCTGCAATTGCAGCCTCGCCAGCAACTGTCTTTTAGAAGCAAAACTCGTTACAAACTGGAACAGACAGAACGGAGCAGAGCCTGATGTTCAACCGGAGCAGTACTATTTTGATGTGCCGAATAATTTTAAGCGACTTAAAAGTCCTTCATTGGTAAGGGAATCGATAACGCACTTGAAAGTACACACTGACATGAGATTATAAAGTCGCAAAAACAGGATGGATGGCAAATACTGTGAAGGTCTGATAGCTGCAGCGGTGTTAATTAAAGGAATGGTATTAAGGGGTTAGAGATTCTCACTGAAGGATCGGCACTGAGGGATAAGGATGCTCACTGAAGGATCGGCACTGAGGGATAAGGATGCTCACTGAAGGATCGGCACTGAGGGATAAGGATGCTCACTGAAGGATCGGCACTGAGGGATAAGGATGAGGGATAAGGCAATGAGGGATAAGCGAATGAGGGATAAGGATGCTCACTGAAGGGTCGGCACTGAGGGATAAGGATGAGGGATAAGGCAATGAGGGATAAGGGAATGAGGGATCGGATGCTCACTGAAGGATCGACACTGAGGGATAAGGATGAGGGATAAGGCAATGAGGGATAAGGGAATGAGGGATCGGATGCTCACTGAAGGATCGACACTGAGGGATAAGGATGAGGGATAAGGCCATGAGGGATAAGGGAATGAGGGATCGGATGCTCACTGAAGGATCGACACTGAGGGATAAGGATGCTCACTGAAGGATCGACACTGAGGGATAAGAATGAGGGATAAGGGAATGAGGGATAAGGGAATGAGGGATCGGATGCTCACTGAAGGATCGGCACTGAGGGATAAGGATGCTCACTGAAGGATCGGCACTGAGGGATAAGGATGCTCACTGAAGGATCGGCACTGAGGGATAAGGATGCTCACTGAAGGATCGGCACTGAGGGATAAGGATGCTCACTGAAGGATCGGCACTGAGGGATAAGGATGCTCACTGAAGGATCGACACTGAGGGATAAGAATGAGGGATAAGGGAATGAGGGATAAGGGAATGAGGGATCGGATGCTCACTGAAGGATCGGCACTGAGGGATAAGGATGCTCACTGAAGGATCGGCACTGAAGGATATAAGGATGCTCACTGATGAGATCAGTGCTGATGAGATGTGAACTCACTCACCTCACATTGCAGTCTGTAGACGTGACTAAGATCAGTCAGCAGCATTTTCGCATAGACCTAACATCAGGTCAGACAACGCTATACGCCGTGAATCTGCAGTTCCTATGCCCGTGGCTAACTAGGGCAGTATTATCTGACAATGCCTTTCATATGACGGCGAAAAAGCGTTCATTAGAACTTCTAGTGCCCGCCGTTGGCGACTCAAGAAGTGCAAAAGATATCAAAGAATGTTTACTGGTTCACTTTCTGTAAGTTCATGCAAGATTTGCGTATTTAAATTTTTAATCATAAAAACGACTTACTACTGTACAATTTACTAGCAATACACTGTAATGTATTCAGTACTAATGGCACAGTGATTATACTAGTGACTATTAAACGTGTTTAATCCTGGAAGGCACTTTCATAAAATAGCTCAATCAAAGAAGCCAGTGTAGACATCAAATATGAGTATTAATTGGTTTGTAAATGTTAAAAAAAATTTTTTGAATGCGTGATTTTGATATCTTTATTGTAATAATTGTGTGCTAAATAATTATTCAAGCAGCACTCGAAGAAATAAATAAATGTGATCAGCAAAGGCGCTATAAAGCAAAAAAGTTATCTTCGAAAAACAGAGATTTCTTTTCTGTTCGTCTAGATTCCAAACAGGTTGGTGTGTCACAAGTAGTAAAACAGGCATTGATAAGTTGGAGTCTAATAAGATAGAAAGCAAAATGACATTATCATTAATAAATATTCTCCCAAAATCGAGTTATCAGGTCCTTTTCGATGCTAAGCAAACCCTTTAAAAATGAAGTCGCATCCCTTAGTAAAACACGAATGACGTCATTCTTGACCACCAGTTTCCAACGATTTCCGGCTGCGTACAAACGCGTACACTTCGTGAAAATTGTTTAGCCTAAACTGCGTCTCCAGCATTCGATAGAACGCTTCCGGAGCTTCGCGTCTTAGTTGTATTAAAAATTCCAAATGTTCGCCCGTCAATTGGAATGGTTCCAAATGCGGCGATAAACGGCGGTCGTGCAGCCATTTAGTCACGTGATCAACTGACCAGTTTGCGTACGCGTGGCGGTGGGGTGGCTTCGGAGGAAGCGATAATTGTACAGGCGGAGGTGGGGTTGGCTGCTGTGGGGGTAGGAATTGCTCTTTAGGCTGCAGCTGAGCTTGGGGTGGTGGGGGCGGTGAGGGTGGTGGGGCTGCCGGGGCAGGCGTTATCAGCGATGAATCATTAGCCAGCCGGAGAGAATTAATCAGCTTAAGAAAACTGACTGGCCAAGCGTCAGGCTTGGTAAAGTCCAGCAGCAGCTGGGTGCCGACTAGAATGCCCAACCAACCGTCTGGAACGTAGCGATTCTCCGCTTGCAGCGTTAAAATCCGTTTTCCTCTACGCGTGGCGTATTCAGCTTCTGTGGAAAAAATACGAGTACACAGAAAAATGTTTGAAATGACGCTTCTTAGGTAAGAACATCATAAAGATAAATATTAAGAGAAGTATACCACAGCTTGTACTTAGCAGCACAGTCAAAAGTTCCAACAGATTGCATAACAAGCACAGAGAAAGGAATAAAACAAATACTCGCAGGAGGTTATATCGTCACACAACCAGTGCTTGAGGCAATTCCGCTGACTCCCTGAGCACATAAAAGCGCACTAATTCTGTACGTTGGCACGCACTCATACACACACTCACACAGGGTGTTACAGCGGTGTACAGCATCCGTCGATGTAATGTAAAAGCATCTATTTGTCATCGACGTCGATAGACTTTGGGAACGTCGGCCGAAGTCATCGACATCAGATTGCTGTACGGGGTAAAAATAATAATAATATTTGATTACACCTGCCCTATTGGGCAGATGTGCAACCGACAGCTCAGCCGTAGCTATTGCGCGGCGCATCTGAAGGCTGCGTACGGCTGTTCAGTCCAAGGACTGGGGGGTCGCCACACACGCCCTCAATTACCCTAGCTAATGCTGGCACCCATTTGACAGCTGGGTGATCTGAAGCAATGCAGAGTTGATTGTCTTGCTTAAGGTCACAAATTGTTCCGAGTGGGGATTGGGCAACGAACCACCGGCCTTTAAGCCGTGAGTTCGACGCTTCAACCACTAGGCTACAACCTCCTTAAAACATAAAATTAGGCGTTCGATAAAGCAATTGCTAGTGCAGATACGACGGTAAAACGTTTTTTCTCACCCATTCGACAAGAGTTACTCTCTTTATAACCACGCGACAGGCAGATCAATACAACTGAGGCTGATTCCACAGCAAGAGCCATTGATTCCAACGTGGAGCCTTGCATCGAGTCGCAATCGAGCCATACCTTAATTAATTTAAAAAAATTAAGCAACGATATAAAACGAAATTCCGCAAAAATTGTGAACTACTTAAAGTATTAACAAGAGAATATTAGCTCACAGAAATTTCCGCCTCTTGAAGTCGATCCCTCAGCCAGATTGCCAGATCAGAACTTGTGGCCTGATGATAACTAATCATCACGTGCGAAGTAGCATTCTTTGACTTTGACTTTATTTCCTCAGCATTCGTCTCTATCGACTTTTTAGCGGTGCCGGTGCTAACGCAGATTTCCTCGCCAGAAGCTTTTATTTATTTTAAAATGGATGCTTTTCATTTTTTCTCTGTAGCTAAGCTTAAGCTTCAGAATCTCTTGTGATGTGCACATCCGTGAGGGCGAACAACAAAGATTTGAAAGTGTGCATACTCGTACATGTGACGATGAGATAGAC
This sequence comes from Macrostomum lignano, assembly GCA_002269645.1. Taxonomy (NCBI): domain Eukaryota; kingdom Metazoa; phylum Platyhelminthes; family Macrostomidae; genus Macrostomum; species Macrostomum lignano. The sequence continues at coordinate 179,971 of NIVC01001948.1, forward strand.
CTATGGTCGATGTTTCACCTTGTGAGTGTGCGAGCCCAGGGGTTACCGGAATTGACATGACTGACTGACTGACTTAGTGCTAACAAAGAAACAAACAAACAAACAAACAAACAAACAAACGAACGAAAGAACAAACGAACGGACGAACGAACGAACGAACTAACTAACAAATGAACTAACTAACTAACTAACTAACTAACTAACTAACTAACTAACTAACTAACTAACTAACTAACTAACTAACTAACTAACTAACTAACTAACTAACTAACTAACTAACTAACTAACTAACTAACTAACTAACCAACTAACTAACTAACTAACTAATTGAGCAAAACAAATGTAGTCAATCAAAGTTTCTTACGCTCTTACCTTCTTCTTGTCCTTCCTCGCCGTCTTGCTCCTCCTCGCTGTCGCTCAGATTCAACTGTTCGGTTTTCAAGTAACGCGCAGAAAACGGACGCATAGACAACAAAGGCTCAGCCGTTCGACTCTCCAAGTTGAATTCTAACGCTTCCATTGACGCTCGAAGAGAGGCATCAACGGTGACATCGCTCGATTCAATTATCCGTCGAATAGTGTTCAAGCCGGCTCTGCATTGTTCCCCTATTCGAGGCACGCATGCGGCGCTGAATGACAGGCACAGAACGGTCTCCATGGCAACCAGTTGTTCGTCGGTGCGTCCGCTAGACATCATATCAGTAAGCAATGTCAGCAGACCCCTGTCCACTAACTGCTCCTTGTTTGAATCGTTTCTAGCCATTCGGAGTGAGCCTAGAAATTTTGTTTTTTATTCATCCACTACAGTTTTCATACCACAAATTATGTGATTATGTGATGGCCAGTGACACACACGTATCTAGTAGCTAGTAGCCAGTATGGGCGTAAGTATTGTTCTATCGTGATAACTAATTTGAATTATTAAAGACAGGCACATAATTTTCAATTAGAACACGTTACTAGACACCAACTACGAGTATATACAGCTTTTAGATATTTAATTCGACGCTAGAGGCACCTAATTTACCTAAACCCTTGCGGACACACAATTGACTTAAGCCCTTCCAGACACCCAGTTGACTTAAGCCCTTCCAGACACCCAGTTGACTTAAGCCCCTCCAGACACCCAATTGACTTAAGCCCTTCCAGACATCCAGTTGAATTAAGCCCTTCCAGACACCCAGTTGACTTAAGCCCTTCCAGACACCCAGTTGACTTAAGCCCCTCCAGACACCCAATTGACTTAAGCCCTTCCAGACACCCAGTTGACTTAAGCCCTTCCAGACACCCAAATGACTTAAGCCCTTCTAGACACCCAAATGAATTAAGCCCCTCCAGACACCCAACTCATCAACTAAGCGTCAAACTTACACTTGGCCAATTCAATGCAATGATAGCCCTGACACCGTCTATCCAATGTTTGCATAGACAATCGCAACCTGTTGATTAATAATTCAACAAGTCTAGTTTCGACCAGACAGCTAGCGGCCTGAGACTCTGTGCAGGCAAATACTAATAACAAGTAAGCTGCTAGCCGTACATCTTCGTCTGGAGAGCTCAGATAGGATTTTACACACTTAACCAGCTTGTAGTCGCTTAGGATAGAGGTTACCTAGAAAGTGGTTTGAAAATTAAATTTTTTCAAACAGCTACAAAACAAACGAAAACATTAAATATCTGTAAATAAGTTGCCTGGCGTCGCTGGTCAATGGGTATTTATTACATTACGCCGATAGATGACGATATCCACCGATGACGATACACGTCAGTTGAACGCCGGTGTAATGTAAAATTACTCATTTGATGGAAACGACATTCGATGTCAGATTGCTGTATAGGCAATGTGCCGTCGATAGACGTCGGAAACTTCGATCCACGTCAGATTGCGGTATAGCAATGCGCCGTCGATAAGCGTCGGAAATGTCGGCCGATTTCGGATTGTTGCATAGGCAAATCCGACCCAATTATAAATTTGACTAGGTTTGGTCGCCAAATAATACCTAATTTGCGACCCTATTATCCGGGTAATAATCTTCACTTAAACTTTCAACAGAGCAATTTTGCGCTGTTTAATTTCGCCTCTTAAAATATATTAATCAAAATACAGTCTTTGCTAACCTTTGGTTCTTGTTTAAAGTACAAATTGTACGGCACCGAGATGCACTGTCGCAACAGCTGCTCAACGCTGTCGTGCAGTCGACTATTGAGATGTTCGAAGGACCAAGCCGACAGTAACTCTCGACAAAGACGAATCAGGCTGACTCCGCTGGTAACCATGGCAACGGCTAAGTTTCCGGTCGTGTCCGAGTCCGAATAGTTCTGACATATTGTCAGGGTGAGACTAAGCAATTCGAAATCAGTTGCTGAGGCTATATCGCCGTGAGAGTCCACCATGCAGGTTGCTAGGCAACGACGACCGGTTGCTAGGGCGACTTCCATCCAACCGGTGAGGACATTCGCGGAAATGGTTGCTAGGCAGTCAGATAGCTGAGAGCGAACTTTTGATCTCTGCGACTCTGACAGACCCGCTACTGGCAGTCGGTGGATTTCCGACAAACGGCGGAGGGGCGGCAGAAGGGGCGATGATTCGCCCGTCTGGTTGCGGCGGATAGTGGCGGATTGACTGTCTGATGGGGCGGATTGACTGTCTGATGGGGCGGATTGACTGTCTGATGGGGCGGATTGATTGTCTGATGGGGCGGATTGACTGTCTGATCGGGCGGATTGATTGTCTGATGGGGCGGATTGACTGTCTGATGGGGCGGATTGATTGTCTGATGGGGCGGATTGATTGTTTGATGGGGCGGATTGACTGTCTGATGGGGCGGATTGATTGTCTGATGGGGCGGATTGATTGTTTGATGGGGCGGATTGATTGTTTGATGGGGCGGATTGACTGTCTGATGGGGCGGATTGATTGTCTGATGGGGCGGATTGATTGTTTGATGGGGCGGATTGACTGTCTGATGGGGCGGATTTGACTGTCTAATCGGGCGGATTGACTGTCTGATGGGGCGGATTGATTGTCTGATGGGGCGGATTGACTGTCTGATGGGGCGGATTGACTGTCTGATGGGGCGGATTGACTGTCTGATGGGGGGATTGATTCCTGATGGGGGCGGATATGGGTGGATTGACGCCTGATGGGGGCGGATATGGGTGGATTGACTGTCTGGTAAGAGTGGACAAGGGTGGATTTCCTATGTAGTGTAGACAGATAGACTGTTTGATAAGAACTAATAAGGGAACATAGATGGTTAGAAGGACAAAGGCTGCTAGGTAAAAATTGCATATAGGGTATAATTCAAACAAATTATTTATTAATTATTAAATTTTATAAAATCTATAAGCCTTCAAAACAACATACCAGATGAGCTATAGCAGATTGCAAGTCCTCAAAAGTGGCAGCTACAGCTTTCATTTGTGCGCGGCAGACAAAATCGTAGAACTCATTAGAACTAAGTCTTTTAGCAGCCTCCTAAAGATCTGGGTCTTGTGTACACGCAAGTAAATCCGTGTCAAAGTCAACCTCGGCTTCCAATGCTGTCTCTGAATTATCTGCATGCTTTCGAACTGAGCCAATATTCACTCTTGAACTTAGAACTGGCTCAGCTTGACGATGAAATGCTTTTCTCATCATCATCATTTCAATGTAGAAAGTAAGTCAGATTACAGCTGCAAGAAAAATATATAGCACTTAAATATTAAAAAGAATGCTTGACTATGCTACTAACCATTTTATTGTCTTGCAATATTTAAAACATTATTTAAAGCCAAAGGTAACATTTAATAGAGAAAACCTTAACAATGTTTTGTTTGTTTACTGAAATAAAAAACATGTTCCCTAACATCAAGCTATTATTATGCATGTATTTCATTAATGAAAAATACATTTCCGTAGTAAAGGCATATTTAAAAACAAAAAGTCAGTACCAAGTCTATATTACAGTTGATTTAAACAATATAAGGCTATTATGACAATAATGTAGCATATGCTATATACATGCAGTACAACTACTCAAGGAAGTTATTGAGTATCTTGAGTTTTTGTCTGAAAAATGGTAACTTTCTGGTACAATTATCGATACTATGTTTTATTAATCAATAAAATTTGATTAACTATCCATTCTGTGCAAAGCTGAACTTGCTAGTGCGTATTTTCGCAAAGAAACAAGTTAAAAGCTCATTATTTAAAAGATAAGACACCATAAGAATTTTTATACAATAATTTATTAGTAAAAAAGTGTTTTCATTTTGAAATGAGCTAAGTGAGAAATATCGACTAAGAAAGTTATTTTTTAGAAGTTTGTGGCTGGCGTCTGGCGAGGCATCACTGCTAGAAAAGGTAGGAAATTGGACACTTGTATAGCCGTTTGGAAATTAATGCCAGGGCATTAACTCTAATTAGAGTTTTAACTCTAGTAAAAATATTGGTATCGGCTATCTAGCTTATTGCTCAACATAGATTTTTAGCATCAAACAAAGGTGGTACAATACATGTACAAAGTCTTACTGCAAGCATTTTGTTTGTATAAGAACTAAATCTGAGGTGTTAGAGCTTTTGTCAGCAGTAGCAGTTGTGCAACTAGTGTTATTTATGAGAGAAAAGCTAATAGCTTTTAATAATTAAAATAAATTTTATGATTAAAAGTAAAATGCTTTGCTTTAAGTAATAAAAAGTAAAATGCATACTTGTAATTCTAGGCCCTCATATATTTATAAAAAACATTGAGACAATAATAATTCTTCTATTTACTTCTCTGAGGCAGTATGCATGCAGGTCGTCAATGTCATTACATAATTCGAATGCAAAATGGTATGCAGCACTCAAGTAAAAACAGGAAACGTATGAAACAGCTGTCTATATGTTTTCAGTATATTTCAAGCAGCGCCTTTAAGTCGAATATTTATTTTTTTTGCACCTTGAATGTAGATGCCAAAGGTATCGATGACATTACCAGTGTGTTGTGTAGCGTGTAGTGTTTTTAAAAAACCACTTTCTTAAAGCATAATAGTTGCCTAAGTTAAATAATTTCCGCGCGTGCCTATCAGAAGCAAAATTAAAAAGAATCTAAAACCTCCGAGCTATTTTCTAAATAAAATTTGTATTCATTAGTAAATTTCAATAATATTTCATTTTTGTACAGTATTAAAAATTTTGTGCAAAAATATTTGTTCGAAATGAAACCTCTGAAAAACCTCAAAACCTCCGAAACCTCTCGATGAGAATCACCCTCGGTTGCAACAGTTTTAATGTTAATTTAATCCTGCTAAAAAATTTCTAATTGCTTCCTTGGCAACCTACTACGGAGCGTTGGACTAATCAGTACTATATACTACCTAAAATAGCTTTGATCTATTGCCAAATTATGTCTATAATCAAATTATTATGTTCGTAATTGTTATAGATCTAACCTGTTCTGTTCTGTTCCTTCCTGCTAGTTAAAGTACATTGCCTCAAACTAAAAGTAAAATTTAATAAAATGATATCGTGATTTTCTATTCATATATTGTCCTACTTATAAGCATAATGAAAGAGTAGGCCTACTGTATAGATGTTTATTTACTTTAGCTGAGGGTTTTTGATACAATTTTTTATTTTTACGTGGCATAGGACCTATAGGCAAGGACTAGACTCTTCACCCTTCAGTTCAATGAAGTGAGGCCATGATGGTCCTAGCCTATGACTTTCTAATTATAATATGCATGCATGCTAAACAAAAGACAAATAGGAATTTAAACTAGTTTTTAGTAGACTAGTACTATAGTAGACAAAAGAAGAAAGAAAGAATACAGGAGGGGAGAAAAATAAGTAGAAATCTGTAGAGTAGAGTTTGAGAGAAAAGAGAGGAAATAAATGATAAAGGAACTCGTAAAGAAAAAAGATAAAAGAGTATATATTTACAGAGACAAGATTAAAGGTATAAGAGCAGAGACAAAAGACAAAAGAAAAAAGGAAAAGTGTGTATTCTGTTTTGGGGCTGATATGCCTAAGAGGCTAAGTAATGCTGCCTCAATTCTGGTAGTAGGTTATTATATTTTCTTTATTGTTGCGGGCCAGCCAAGCACTTATACTAGTGCATAGGCCTACTTTAGGCTATAGAAAGAACATAATAATGAATATGTATTAATCCAAAATCTTCCCTTTACGAGCATAATACTAATAGTATATTGCATACAAGTAATGTTTGCTTCCCTTCCCCTCCTTGTCACAAGATCTTGGGTTCTCCAACTTCTTATATCAAAACCTGCATCCTGGAACCCCTTTGTTCAATCGTTGACTTTCCTTGGGACAATATTCATAGTTGTTGGCTTAGGCATCAGTGTGTGTACAACTCTGGCTGGCTAGTAGGCTGGTAACATTATTGACAGGCAAATTATTGCTAATAAGCTGCTCTTGCAGCAGACACTTCCAGATAAATATAGTTTTAATGCAGGATCCGGCCACTGGCCAGCTTGATGTGGTAGTCTCAGTGCTTGCCAACTTCTACAATTATCCCTTTAGTTTCCTAGCACTTTATTACTAGACTCTGAAGAACAACATGAGCTCCAATGTGGAAAGATAGCAAACATCATTTTGTCACATTGTAGCATTCTTGAATGCACGCTTGAACTCTTGCTACAGTCCTCTCTATCTTATAGATCTTATCCTTCCAAACCTTGGCAAAACTCTTTTGGTGAACTAGTAAAGTATCCTATACTGGGTGTCCAAATATCATAATAGAAGGCACTCTACCATCATATAGCAGAGTATTACGCAGCTGCAACAAGCCTTGTGCTAACTTGTCTTTGTCAATGTCATTTGCACGGTCATCCCATGCTTCACGTATAATTTTCTTTATGCTCTTGACAGCAGCCTCAGCTCTGCCATTACTTTGATAATGATAAAGAGATATGTGTTGAATCTGCACTCTCCAGCAACTCAAAAAATAACAAAGTTATTGCTTTAAATTGAGGACTAAAGTCTAAGCAAAGTTTTTCAGGCACTGATGTATAGTAGAAAAGTTATTGACATGCATTAATGAGTTTATAAGTTGGTGCTCAATAACCAAAGTTCCACAGAGATGGCCAACCAAAATAGGCATCCATGATTACTAAGAACTTTTTGTTGGCATATTCATAGAAATTTGCATATACGAGTCTGTGCTAAAAACATCATTCTGGTAGATTTAATATGCTCATAGGCTCCCTAACTTGTGACGGGAAGTGTTCCTGGCATGACTTATATTGTCTTGTAGTGCTCTCAATGTCTCAGTCGATGCCTGGCCATTCTAGCCCTCTGTTTTGTCTTGGTAATTCCTTGGTGGCTTGAGTTTAGCTGTATAAGAACTTGCTTTCTCAAAGCTTGTGGCACAATGCATTGACTTTCACAGAGGATGATCCCATTTTTGATAGTAAGCTTTTTGTGCACATTCTAGAATGGTTGCACATTGTTGGGCATATTGGCCTTGTCATTTGGAAATCTGTCTGTAATGTGCTGCTTTAGGTCCTGCAGATCCTGAACAATAGTTGTGTTCTCTTACACTCTACACAAGCTAGGGTCTAGTTCTGCACTTTTTAGCATCATGATAAGCAATTATAACAGGTAAAAGTCTGCTGATTCTGCTAGCCTATCTTGTTGAGTCAGATAATCTATAGGTGCTCTTGATGGATCATCAGCATTGGCATTGTCTTTGAATAGCAGACTCAGTTGTAGTGACCTTTTCTTATCACAGTGCAACAAATTTTGTTTTTGGCCAGACATGGCTTACCGCAGTCTTTAGACTTGCCACAGTAGCCACATTGAGGATTGTTAGCTTGAATGCTTGGCCCTTTGCCAATCCAGGATGCTTTGTCTTCTTGTAGGCTAACATTTTCAATGCGTGCATATTGGAAGACTTGCAAATTTTGTCTTTCTGTTTTACGCATGCTTCTTCAGATTGGCAAATTGTAATTGCCTTGGAGAGACTGATTTTTAGCTGAGCCAGTAGGCATTTTACAATATCTAGATCTTTGAGGACTTTCTGAGTCCTCATCAAGTCTCTTAATTCTATTATATAGTTAGAGAATGTTTTGCCATCCTTTTGCTGACAAGTCTAGAACTAATTGCACTCAACAATGATGTTCACTTGCCCAAGTAGGTGCTCCCATAGAGTCTTGATGACCAATTCCGGGTCTCGAAGTTGTTTCACAGATAGGGGCAGGTTTTTGTATTTGTTGAATGTTGTAGCAGAGAAAGAGTTTAGAACGCAGGCCTTGCAGTGGGCGGATTTCTGTGCCTTCACTTTAAGGCTATCCGCTTTGCTTAGCTTGACCCCCATTGCCTCAAAATAGTTGCTTGCAATGCGCCAAACTCATTTATAGTATCTGTTGCTAGATTAAGATGCGGGATCTGTAGCCCAAGAAGGCTGAACTGACTAGTACTTGTAGTCACAGTAGTTGCTCCTGCTCCTTGGCTTGTCATTGGTCTTGTAGGCAATATTGATTGAGGGGCCTTTGATCCATACATGCGCGACAGTCGGCCAAGTTGGCCAATCTGGCCAACCGATTTGGCGGCCAAACAAGGAAGTCGCAAAAATGCCCACCCAAAAAATACCCAAAAAATACTTAATAAGACAGTCATAGTTACTCCTGCCGTTTACTCAAAGTAGCGTTAATTTTGCTTTACGCTACTTACGCTAGGGTTTTTTACATGTAAGTCGCATTTTGTTAAAACTAAGTTGCATGGCCAACCAAATTTTGGAGGTTGCGCATGTATGCTTTGATCCCATTGCTGGATTTGGGCTTTTGCTCATTCTTGCCAATCAGCTTGATGCTAGCAGCAGGTCAGATTAACTGCTTGCAATGCCATGTTCTATTTTGGGGCTGATATGCCCAAGTAATGTTGCCTCAATTCTGGCAATAGGTTATTAAATTTTCTTTATTGTTGCGGGCCAGCCAGGCTTTCTAAAAATTGCTTTTAATTAGTATCAAAGATTTTAACTATGGTATATAGAATATAATAAAAAAGTAATAGGTTATGGCCAATTATAAGACATTAAAGCTAGCAATGATAGAAAATTTTGTGCTTTGAAAAATATTTCACCAAAAGGTCATTCCATGGGATCATGTGTATAGTATTAGAAACATTTTTATTTATTTAAAACAATTTGAAAAAAATCTCTGTTTTGAAAAGGTAAATTTCACTTTTAAGACCTTTTGGCAGAGACCTGTCTACAACACTATCCAACTTGATATTATAATATGGTTGGTTTGTTGCTTTTCCAAGTTTTTATGCCATTTTTGTATTTGTTATCAATGTTTAAAGCATCAAATTCCTTCCTCAGTTTCTTGACAGACCCAAGATCAATCGACAAGAGTCGATATGATTAGATGAATGATTCTATTTTTAATTAATATTTGCAGACATGCTGTGGGCACCCTGGCGCAATGCTCAAAAAATATTTACTGCGCTTTTTGTTAGTAACTAAAATCTGGATAGAATATAATTTATGACCAGCGGACCTATCCATAAGCAATCAAATTCACTGACAATTTGCTCATTTTTCTCTCTTAAACCAGATGAATCAACAGTCATCAATTATTAATCAAAGATTTCTTTCATCACACTCGCACATGCGGGCAGCTGAATGAAAGCAGATGGGAATCTTTGTCATTTTGGCTTTGTAAATCCCCTGGTTAGTTTTTAGCTGTGTCATATGTCATCTATCTGTCAGGAATCTCACTAATCCATCTGTCAGGAATCTCACTAATCCATCTGTCAGGAATCTCACTAATCCATCTGTCAGGAATCTCTCACTAATCCATCTGTCAGGAATCTCTCACTAATCCATCTGTCAGGAACATCTCACTAATCCATCTGTCAGGAATCTCTCACTAATCCATCTGTCAGGAATCTCTCACTAATCCATCTGTCAGGAATCTCTCACTAATCCATCTGTCAGGAATCTCTCACTAATCCATCTGTCAGGAATCTCTAATTTATCTCATGGAGTACCATTGCTCATTGATTTATAGAATAATTGACCCTATTTCAAACCTTAATAATCTCGCTGTGCTTAAATGTACTTTGGCACTTAGCCAACGCCCTAATTTGTCCCTGAAAATCGCATTTACGCTTAAAAATGAAAATCAGCAAATGGTTAGTCCTTTTCTGAATAGAAAAATGCCTAGATCCCGATCTGCTTCAATTCATTTTGGGCGTGGTTATTCCTAGTCCTTAATATTACTATTTTTTACTATTTTAATCTACTATGAGTAGTGCAAATGATAATAAACTGTAAAATTTTTATTTCCTGTCGGATGATGAGGAAGATTTCCGGCCTGGCGCCGGCGGGGGCGGCGGCCTGAGGCCGAGAGTTGTAGCTATTAATAAAAGCGACACGGGTTTCGGTTTTAACGTTCGCGGTCAGGTCACTGAGGGCGGACAATTAAGGTCAATCAATGGGGAACTGTTCGCTCCTCTGCAGCACGTTAGCGCTGTTCTTCCGGGCGGCGCTGCTGACCAGGCTGGGTTATTGAAAGGCGATCGAATTATTGAAGTGAATGGCGTTAATGTGGAAGGCTCCACTCACAAGCAGGTGAAGGGTTTATGCATTCTCATGTTACTCTATCTCTCTGTAGCTAGTGCCCCATATGTAGCTGATGGCCGCTATGTAGCTGCTGCCCCCTCCGTAGCTGGCGCCCCCTCTGTAGCTGGTGCCCCCCTCTGTAGCTGGTACCCCCCTCTGTAGCTGGTGCCCCCCTCTGTAGCTGATGCCCCCTCTGTAGCTGGTGCCCCCCTCTGTAGCTGGTGCCCCCTCTGTAGCTGGTGCCCCCCTTTGTAGCTGATGCCCCCTATGTAGCTGGTGCCCCCCTCTGTAGCTGATGCTCCTCTGTAGCTGATGCTCCTCTGTAGCTGATGCTCCTCTGTAGCTGATGCTCCCTCTGTAGCTGATGCTCCTCTGTAGCTGATGCTCCTCTGTAGCTGATGCTCCTCTGTAGCTGATGCTCCTCTGTAGCTGATGCTCCTCTGTAGCTGATGCTCCTCTGTAGCTGATGCTCCCTCTGTAGCTGATGCTCCTCTGTAGCTGATGCTCCTCTGTAGCTGATGCCCCTCTGTAGCTGATGCTCCTCTGTAGCTGATGCTCCTCTGTAGCTGATGCTCCTCTGTAGCTGATGCTCCTCTGTAGCTGATGCTCCTCTGTAGCTGATGCCCCTCTGTAGCTGATGCTCCTCTGTAGCTGATGCTCCTCTGTAGCTGATGCTCCTCTGTAGCTGATGCTCCTCTGTAGCTGATGCTCCTCTGTAGCTGATGCTCCCTCTGTAGCTGATGCTCCCTCTGTAGCTGATGCTCCCTCTGTAGCTGATGCCCCCCCCCTTATGTAGCTGATACCCCCTCTGTAGCTGATGCCCCCCTCTGTATCTGGCGCCCTCTCTGTTTCTTAATTTACTACAACAAATATAACCATACACAATAATACAATACACAGGTGGTGGATCTCATCAAGTCCGGACGGGACCAGCTGATTCTAACCGTTATCTCCGTGCCTAACGGCGGCGGTAGCGGCGGTGGCTTCGGAGGCGGCGGCGTCGGCGCGCCCGGCGACCCCTGCTTGGAGCCGAGCGACACCTCGTCGGGTGGCAGCGCCATAGACTATTCGGACAAGCGAACCCTGCCCGTATCGATTCCTGACTGTCAGGCTATTGAGGTGGATAACGAAAAATACGTGGTATTCAATGTGTACATGGCTGGCAGGCACCTGTGCTCGCATCGCTACTCAGATTTTGCTAGCCTGCATCAATTGCTGAGGCGGGAATTTCCCGACTTTGGATTTCCTAGTCTGCCAGGTGAGTGCGTGCTCTGTTATAAATTGAGCAGTCTGTAGATGTCTGTAGCATTTTCTACCTAGCATTTTAGTATTAAATTACTTTTAGTAGAAATAGCGAAATATCACGTACATGAAGATAAAAATCAACGATTTTTTCGATACACTACTGGTAGTAGAAACATTGGACATAGAAATAAATCGTATCTATTAGATGATCTATAAATTTTCTGGACAATATCTATTATATGTATATGTATATGTTATATGTACTTTGTCTATATGTATATGTATTTATAATTTATATATGTATATATATATATATATATATATGTATATATATATTTATAAAGCAGTGTCTATAGAGGGCACTAAATCTCTAAAGCAACACCTGAGTGTCTCGAGATCTATGAAGCAACATCTGACATCTCTATGAGTGTCTTTAGATCTATAAAACAACGTCTATTAGGGTATCTAGATCTATAAAGCAACATGTCTATAAGTGTCTCTAGATCTATAAAGCAACATGTCTATAAGTGTCTCTAGATCTATAAAGCAACATGTCTATAAGGGTCTCTAGATCTATAAAGCAACATCTACAAGTTAAGTGCCTCTAGATATATAAAGCAACATCTACAAGTTAAGTGTCTCTAGATCTATAAAGCAACATCTACAAGTTAAGGGTCTCTAGATCTATAAAGCAACATCTAGAAGTTAAGTGCCTCTAGATCTATAAAGCAACATCTACAAGTTAAGTGTCTCTAGATCTATAAAGCAACATCTACAAGTTAAGTGCCTCTAGATATATAAAGCAACATCTACAAGTTAAGTGTCTCTAGATCTATAAAGCAACATGTCTATAAGGATCTCTAGATCTATAAAGCAACATCTATAAGTGTCTCTAGATCTATAGAGCAACATCTACAAGTTAAGGGTCTCTAGATCTATAAAGCAACATCTACAAGTTAAGTGTCTCTAGATCTATAAAGCAACATGTCTATAAGGATCTCTAGATCTATAAAGCAACATCTACAAGTTAAGGGTCTCTAGATCTATAAAGCAACATCTCTATAAGTGTCTCTACTTACACAAAGCAAATCATAAAAGACTCGAAAATATTTAGATAATAATTATTAAAACGAAGGTAAACCGACTGCTCTCCAACTGACAGGTCGCTGGCCGTTCGCCCTGAGCGAGCAGCAACTGGACAGCCGTCGCCGAGGCCTAGAAAAATATCTGGAACGCGTCTGCGCTGTCCGCGTCATCGCTGAATGCTCGGCTATGCAGGAGTTTCTAACCAGCTCCGATCCGCATGCTGATGTAGAAATGAAAGTGCTGCTACCAGATCGAAGATTAGTTGCTATCCGGTGTGGCCGAACTGAGAAAGCTATTAACGTTGTATCGCTAGTGCTGGACAAGGCCGGCTTGTCAACGCCTGCCCAACAGCAGCAGCAGCAATTGTTGCGCAACTCTTTTGCGCTATTCGAAACCGAAGAAGAGGGATTCGATAGGCGGGTTGCCGACTCTGAGCAGCCGCACGCTCTGTATGTGCAAAATTATTGCAGCTCGGCCGTGTCAGCCGCTACCTGCCTGCTGCTCAAACGGTGGCTGTTCAGTCCCTCAGCTGAGGCTGCCCTGATCTCGGCTAGTAGCGCCGCCCTGCACTTGCTGTGCGCTCAGGCTGTTGAAGAGGCCTGTCAGGTACTTTGTAGCTTTCGGGTCTTTGTATCTAATCAGTGGTCTTTGTAGCTTTCGGGTCTTTGTATCTAATTAGTGGTCTTTGTAGCATTCGGGTCTTTGTATCTAATCAGTGGTCTTTGTAGCTTTCGGGTCTTTGTATCTAATCAGTGGTCTTTGTAGCATTCGGGTCTTTGTATCTAATCAGTGGTCTTTGTAGCATTCGGGTTTTTGTATCTAATCAGTGGTCTTTGTAGCATTCGGGTCTTTGTATCTAATCAGTGGTCTTTGTAGCATTCGGGTCTTTGTATCTAATCAGTGTTCTTTGTAGCATTCGGGTCTTTGTAACATTCGGGTCTTTGTATCTAATCAGTGGTCTTTGTAGCATTCGGGTTTTTGTATCTAATCAGTGGTCTTTGTAGCATTCGGGTTTTTGATCTAATTAGTGGTCTTTGTAGTTTTCAGGTCTTTGTTTGTATCTAATTAGTGGTCTTTGTAGCTTTCAGGTCTTTGTTTGTATCTAATTAGTGGTCTTTGTAGCTTTCAAGTCTTCGTATTGATTTAATTAGTGGTCTTTGTAGCCTCTATCTTTTTGGATTTTCCCAATTCGCAGTCTTTGTAGTATAGTTTCACTCTCTGTGTTTCTACATTTCTACATGCTCCAGTATTTGTTTCCTTCATTTGTTTTGTTTACAAATGTGACACCCTCTCCCTACAGGGCTTCCTCATACAGGCCACTCCGGAGATGAAGCGCGCTCAGGAGCGCCTTGCCGAGCCGGGTGGCGAAGCCGAATACCTCAGCTTGGCCAGGCAACAACCTGGCTACGCCGAGGTGGCGTTTCCGCACTGCCCCTGCGACGCTAGAAAAGAGGGCCGCGTCATTCCACGGCTGGGCTGGGCGGCTCTGCGACTGCAGGCAGCCGACGAGATTGGCGCGCCGTTGGAACAGGTGAGACTTCAGAACGGACACTTCAGCATCTCTCACTTCCGGTTTTCATTGTTTACTCCAGTATCTCATTTCCGGTTTCCACTGTTAACTTCAGCATCCCTCACTTCCGGTTTCCACTGTTAACTTCAGCATCCCTCACTTCCGGTTTCCACTGTTAACTTCAGCATCCCTCACTTCCGGTTTCCACTGTTAACTTCAGCATCCCTCACTTCCGGTTTCCACTGTTAACTTCAGCATCCCTCACTTCCGGTTTCCACTGTTAACTTCAGCATCCCTCACTTCCGGTTTCCACTGTTAACTTCAGCATCCCTCACTTCCGGTTTCCATTGTTCAATTCAGCATCCCTCAATTCCGGTTTCCATTGTTTATTTCAGCATCCCTCACTTCCAGTTTCCATTGTTCACTTCAACATTTTTGACTTCCGGTTTCCATTGTTCACTTCAGCATCCCTCGCTTCCGATTTCCATTTTTCCCTTCAGCATCCCTCACTTCCGGTTTCCATTAATAACTTCAGCATCCCTCACTTCCGGTTTCCACTGTTAACTTCAGCATCCCTCACTTCCGGTTTCCACTGTTAACTTCAGCATCCCTCACTTCCGGTTTCCACTGTTAACTTCAGCATCCCTCACTTCCGGTTTCCACTGTTAACTTCAGCATCCCTCACTTCCGGTTTCCACTGTTAACTTCAGCATCCCTCACTTCCGGTTTCCATTGTTCAATTCAGCATCCCTCAATTCCGGTTTCCATTGTTTATTTCAGCATCCCTCACTTCCAGTTTCCATTGTTCACTTCAACATTTTTGACTTCCGGTTTCCATTGTTCACTTCAGCATCCCTCGCTTCCGATTTCCATTTTTCCCTTCAGCATCCCTCACTTCCGGTTTCCATTAATAACTTCAGCATCCCTCACTTCCTGTTTCCATTAATAACTTCAGCATCCCGGGTCATTTCCGGTTTCGACTGTTAACTTCAACAACATCCCTCACTTCCTGTTTCCATTAATAACTTCAGCATCCCGGGTCACTTCCGGTTTCCACTGTTAACTTCAGCATCCCGGGTCACTTCCGGTTTCCACTGTTAACTTCAGCATCCCGGGTCATTTCCGGTTTCCACTGTTAACTTCAACAACATCCCTCACTTCCTGTTTCCATTAATAACTTCAGCATCCCGGGTCACTTCCGGTTTCCACTGTTAACTTCAGCATCCCGGGTCACTTCCGGTTTCCACTGTTAACTTCAGCATCCCGGGTCATTTCCGGTTTCGACTGTTAACTTCAACAACATCCCTCATTTCCTGTTTCCATTAATAACTTCAGCATCCCGGGTCACTTCCGGTTTCCACTGTTAACTTCAGCATCCCGGGTCACTTCCGGTTTCCACTGTTAACTTCAGCATCCCGGGTCATTTCCGGTTTCCACTGTTAACTTCAACAACATCCCTCACTTCCTGTTTCCATTAATAACTTCAGCATCCCGGGTCACTTCCGGTTTCCACTGTTAACTTCAGCATCCCGGGTCACTTCCGGTTTCCACTGTTAACTTCAGCATCCCGGGTCATTTCCGGTTTCGACTGTTAACTTCAACAACATCCCTCACTTCCTGTTTCCATTAATAACTTTAACATCCCGGGTCACTTCCTGTTTCCATTAATAACTTCAGCATCCCGCTTCCGGTTTCCACTGTTTACTCCAACATTCCTCACTTTCGGTTTTAAATCTAGGCAATATTTATGGTTTATAAGCTCGATTCTTTAGTATCAATAATTACTTCGGATTGCCCGTCTCGAATACATTGGTCCCTTCGCTGGAAAACAATCCCAGGTGATCAGATTCGATTGGTCGGACGTGCTAGCCTGGAGTTCAGACGAGGACACCGGCTGCTTCTGTCTGCAGGTTCGCCGGGCGGGCGGAAAGCCGCCCAGGCAGATCCGGCTGCACACACACCTGCACTCCGCTTTAGTCTACTGCTGCGAGCAGATCGCCAAAGAGCGCTTGGCCGAGAACGAGAGTGGTTGATGTAAAACGATTGAAGAAAAACATAGCGAAGTCAAATTGATTTACTGTGTTCTACTACTTGTAGTAATAGTAGTAGTAGCAGTTTTTTTCGCTTGGGCGCCCCAGGTGTCAGTCCAGGCCGTTTTTATTGCGATACAATCAGTCTCCACTATTCATTGCGGATGGGATGGGTTGGCAAGCTAATATTTTGTATTATAAATAGTATTTTAATAACTCCTTTTTTATTAGAAACAGGGACTGTATTCACCCTGGTGCACTTTAAGCGACATTGTCACACAACCAGCATTGCTGCCCATTCCGCCGACTCCCCTGAGCAGGCAACAAGCGCAAGGATACGTACGCAGTCATACGCACAGGCACACACTCACACAGGAGTGTACAGCGGCCCTAACTTTATTTATCTGTAGGCATGTACACTTCACTGTGCCTTGGGAGTTGGCCTTCAAGGCCGTTAATTACACGAGCAGAGCCAAGCCGAGATTCCAATTCAGCCCCAAATTAATGTGACTGCATTTGGAATCGAGCCTGGGCTACGGCCCCGACAATGTTCTTAATACGATACAAGGCATATGCTATACGTATATAGAGATGCCTGATACCTGATAGGTCATAAATACGATCGAGCGAACAATAGAGATAAGATAAGAGTAATCGTTGTTTTGTTAATTACTGTCGCCTGATATTGAGTAGTGAGTAATTAATAATTGCATCGGCTAATTTGATGTCTGGCACTGATAAAGAAAATGATAAAGAAACTGATAAAGAAGCAACATGTTGATAGGTGTGCAGTAGGTTTGATAATCGTGTAAAATTTTCCTAAACAAATTAATGAACCATTTGTCAATGCCTTGCAAAATAGATAGAAAAAGTCAATCGAAAAAATAGCACTCCTACTAATCCCATCTTTGTTTTGACAACACACCAGTGAGTCATAATTGTCATTGATTTCTTCGAATACGAGTTCTGAATCGTAAATATTAACTATTATAATAGCTACTGTTGCGCACCTTTACTGTAAGTAGCTTTTTGACTAGCAATAGTTGTGGTTATTAAAACTCGTTACCGTGTTTTGTAAACTTATTTTTAGCTAGTAAGTTTATTTTTGTTTTATCTTGGCCCCAATCATTATCTGTGTATCTGTAAAGATTTTGCATAAGTAAGTACTCTATACATATATTAATAATCTTTCTGAAGATCACTTTTCTGCTTCTTTGCTTCTGTTATTTTTTTTATCAACTCATCATTAATAACTCACTTATTTTACTTTTGATTCCCCACCTACTTAAGGTGTTGCAATTAAGAGTCGACTAACATTACGTTCAAGTTGTTTTTTTATAAACTTTAATTGCTTACACTAATTATTATGCGAGTATCGTACTTTATTACTTGAGTTCTTTGTAAAAATCTTTAACTGTGACGAATTATACTTTTATATTGATATCATATATAACCAGAGATATCGTCACTTTTCCTAGAAAACTTTTACCATTGTTTTTAATTTCCAAGTAAATATTGTACAAGATTTGATAATGGGCAAATCCTTAAAAAAACCTGTGTAAGATAATACTATTAAAGTTTGTGTCCTATTGATAGTTGTAATTTAGACTGGCTACTCGTGGACTAGACCAACCCCTCTCACCCCTAATGTTCGCACCCCTGACCAACCCCTCTCACCCCTAATGTTCGCACCCCTGACCAACCCCTCTCATCCCTAATGTACGCACCCCCAGACCAACACCCCTCACCCCATAATGTACGCACCCCTGACCAATCCCTCTCACCCCTAATGTTCGCACCCCTGACCAACCCCTCTCACCCCTAATGTTCGCACCCCTGACCAACCCCTCTCACCCCTAATGTTCGCACCCCTGACCAACCCCTCTCACCCCTAATGTTCGCACCCCTGACCAACCCCTCTCATCCCTAATGTACGCACCCCTGACCAACCCCTCTCATCCCTAATGTACGCACCCCCAGACCAACACCCCTCACCCCATAATGTACGCACCCCTGACCAATCCCTCTCACCCCTAATGTTCGCACCCCTGACCAACCCCTCTCACCCCTAATGTTCGCACCCCTGACCAACCCCTCTCACCCCTAATGTACGTACCCCTGACTAATGTCTCTCAAACCTAATGTACGCATGCCTTTGACCAACCCCTCATCCCATAATGTACGCACGGTCCAGACCAAACCTAATTTTCCCCTAGTTCAGAGTGACTCCTAAAATCGAAATCATTATTGTCTAACTGCATAAACTTTTTATCTCTTATTCTATCGCCTAATTATGAATTTTCGGATGTGTCAACAAAGCAATTATGTGTTACTGAGATATAAATATAAACTTTAGTAAGTTCCAAAGAAAGAGTGGAGTTATCTCTTCTTGCTTTACTAATGACCCTTGTCATTTAACATTTTTACTGGCAATATTATTATATTATCATTTCATTATTAGAATCAACATCAGCACAAATTTCAATAAAGTTTTGAATCCTAAATCTCACTGCAACCTGTTATTGGTTTGTATATTTGCTTTACTGTAATCTTGCTTGTTTTATTAAGTCACCTTCATATCCGCAGACTCGGACATAATAACCTGGTCAGCTTTTCCTGATTTAACCATTTTCTGGTAATTGGCCCGTGACTTCATATTTCTAGTTGAGATTTCAGTATATTAAATTTAAGTCTATAAATGGCTTTGTCGTTTGCGTCTTGGTAGTTTATATGTATGCATACTACACTTATAAATAATGCTCTCATGCAATCGGTATTACATTGAGCAGTGCGAGATTTCTTACTCTATAAATTATATCTCACTTTGAACCCCACAGACGCTTTTCTGTTTTTTTTCGAGTTCCGTTTCTGCGAACAGATATATTAAAAATATAAAATATGATTTCAATATCAACAATACGTCAAGTTTAATAAGCCTGCATATTGACCAATGTCCGAAATTGTGCCCTAGATTTAAACTGCTTTCTTTTAACTTTATTTCTCTCTGCAAAAGTGGTCTATTACTATGACCCTTTGAAATGATTTTTATTTTCGTTTTGATTGCTACCACCGAATTCCGAGCATCGGATGAGGCCAACCCTCTCACCCCTAATGTACGCACGACCCAGGCCTAGCCCTCTCACCCCTAATGTACGCACAACCCAGGCCTAGCCCTCTCACCCCTAATGTACGCACGACCCAGGCCTAGCCCTCTCACCCCTAATGTACGCACGACCCAGGCCTAGCCCTCTCACCCCTAATGTACGCACGACCCAGACCTAGCCCTCTCACCCCTAATGTACGCACGACCCAGACCTAGCCCTCTCACCCCTAATGTACGCACGATCCAGACCTAGCCCTCTCACCCCTAATGTACGCACGACCCAGACCTAGCCCTCTCACCCCTAATGTACGCACGATCCAGACCTAGCCCTCTCACCCCTAATGTACGCACGATCCAGACCTAGCCCTCTAACCCCTAATGTACGCACGATCCAGACCTAGCCCTCTAACCCCTAATGTGCGCACGACCCAGACCTAGCCCTCTAACCCCTAATGTACGCACGACCCAGGCCTAGCCCTCTCACCCCTAATGTACGCACAACCCAGGCCTAGCCCTCTCACCCCTAATGTACGCACGACCCAGACCTAGCCCTCTAACCCCTAATGTACGCAAGATCCAGACCTAGCCCTCTCACCCCCTAATGTACGCACGATCCAGACCTAGCCCTCTCACCCCTAATGTACGCACGATCCAGACCTAGCCCTCTCACCCCCTAATGTACGCACGACCCAGGCATAAATTTTTTATTTATTTTCGAGTTTAAATGACTTCTGTAGTTCTGGTTTATTTTTTATATTTGTAATTAAAAGTCTTTAACATAGACAAAATACATGTAGTTAAAAGTTATTCGAAAATAGTCCGATTATTTTCTATAACAGTGTCTACAGAATATCGCATTTCGCTCGTATTACTCGTAGAAAGATCGGTTCTCGGGACCGTCGAAGATTGAAAGACATGCAGCAAGTCAAATTAAACTATTTCATTTGTTTATTGTGGCTACTGTTTCATTTGGTGAGTTTGCATGTAACTACATCGATTTTTTATTTTTTCTAAGCTGAATTAGACACTTTGCGTGCGACCAATTTTATTTGGGGTTCGTGCACGAACAATAGGCCAGGGGAAGAACGCGCACCTAAAACAGCGATAAAAGTATAACAACGGCTTTCCCATTTGTAATGCTTGCATGAGTGTGAGCATGAGTATGAGCACGAGTATGAGCATGAGTATGAGCATGAGCATGAGTATGAGCATGAGTATGAGCGATTTGTCTGTCGCCTTTGACTAATAAATCATGCCCCCCCCCTGACGGTGTCCCAGAACGTGGCCAGAGAGACAGGCAACGCGGAGCTGAGCATCAAGTTTATTCAGTACGAAAACAAAGACGCAAAGTTGGCCGATGGAGTTTTCTGCGAAACCGACTTCACCGGGATGAGGCTCGCAGACTGCGACCCCATTTTCAAGTTCGAAGTGATGCGCGAGGGAGGCAACGGGTCAGGCCCAGAGAAAATTTATTAATGAATCGTTTGTTGTCTTCAAGTATTTTTACAGTTCAGTTTCAGTGATTCTTTGGATCTGTGGTGATGGTTGGTGAGCTGATCAAAGTTTCGCCAAGAAGCTCAACGTGTCACTCAGATGCTCAATTTGTCACTCAGATGATCAATTTGTCACTCAGATGATCAATTTGTCACTCAGATGCTTAATTTGTCACTCAGATGCTCAATTTGTTACTTAGTTGATCAATGTGTCACCCAGAAGCTCAACGTGTCACTCAGATGATCAATTTGTCACTCAAACCATCACCTCGTCACTCAGATGATCAATTTGTCACTCAAACCATCACCTCGTCCCTCAGATGATCAATTTGTCACTCAAACCATCAACTCGTCCCTCAGATGATCAATTTGTCACTCAGCTGTCACTCCTAATGTGGTGCCCTGTATAACTATGTATTCTTTTAATCAATTTTAATTGTATTTGGAAGACTGTATATCATTAAGGGGTTGTAGCCTACTGGTTAGAGCGTCGGACTCACTACAGAAAGGTCGGGGGTTCGATTCTCGACCCACTCGGACCAATTTGTGCTCTTGAGCATGAAGACACTTAACTCTGCATTGCTTCAGTTCACCCAGCTGTAAAATTGGTGCCAGCATTAGCTGGGGTAATTGAGGGTGCGTGTGGCGACCCCCCAGTCCTTGGACTGAACAGCCGTACGCAGCCTTCAGATGCGCCGCGCAATAGCTGCGGCTGAGCTGTCGGTTGCACATCTGGCCATTAGGGCAGGTGTAATCAATTAAAATAATATTATAACTATTAATAGTCGTAAAAGTAAGGCACTGTACATATTTCAGAGAGGCACTGTTCAGCTACAAGCAGACTGACCACTTCAGTCGAGGCGCTGTGTTCAAATTTGGAACCGTGATTGATAATATGGTCAATCCAATCAGTTTCGACGTGAAAATGGACGATCCGGTAATGCTAAAAAATGTATCACGCTGCTGTCTCACGTATCAAGTTTCATCTGATCGAATTACAACTTTTATTCTTATATCTTTTAGGCGCATATATATCTTATAGTGACCGTTGACGACTATGACCCCAGCGGCAAGAACAAACCAATGGACATATTTGCCCATATGCTGGCTCCCAGCCAGACTGCACAATATGCCAACTTGGTTAGTCCGAGCACCAAGCACAGGTTTGCAGCTTTTAGCTTTTTGATAACAGTTTTATAATGCATAGTCTGTTTACAATAAGGGCTTTAGCAACAGGGGCTTTAATAGCACCAGGGACGCTACCACCCGGTGCTTTAGCATCCAGGGCTTTAGCACAAGGTGCTTTAGCATCAGAGGCTTTAGCATCAGGGGCTTTAGCACCAGGGGCTTTAGCACTAGGGGCTTTAATAGCACCAGGGACGCTACCACCCGGTGCTTTAGCATCCAGGGCTTTAGCACAAGGTGCTTTAGCATCAGAGGCTTTAGCATCAGGGGCTTTAGCACCAGGGGCTTTAGCACTAGGGGCTTTAGCACCAGTGGCTTTAGCATCCGGGGCTTTAGCACCAGTGGCTTTAGCATCCGGGGCTTTAGCACAAGGTGCTTTAGCATCAGAGGCTTTAGCATCCGGGGCTTTAGCACAAGGTGCTTTAGCATCAGAGGCTTTAGCATCAGGGGCTTTAGCACCAGGGGCTTTAGCACTAGGGGCTTTAGCACCAGTGGCTTTAGCACCAGGGGCTTTAGCAACAGGGGCTTTAGCACCAGGGGCTTTAGCACCAGGGGCTTTAGCAACAGGGGCTTTAGCACCAGGGCCTTTAGCAACAGGGGCTCTACC
The DNA here is from genome assembly GCA_002269645.1 of Macrostomum lignano. Lineage (NCBI taxonomy): Eukaryota > Metazoa > Platyhelminthes > Macrostomidae > Macrostomum > Macrostomum lignano. The sequence continues at coordinate 202,780 of NIVC01001948.1, forward strand.
ACCCGGTGCTTTAGCATCCGGGGCTTTAGCAACAGGAGCTTTAGCACCAGGGGCTTTAGCAACAGGGGCTTTAGCACCAGGGGCTTTAGCACCAGGGGCTTTAGCAACAGGGGCTTTAGCACCAGGGGCTTTAGCACCAGGGCCTTTAGCAACAGGGGCTCTACCACCCGGTGCTTTAGCATCCGGGGCTTTAGCAACAGGAGCTTTAGCACCAGGGGCTTTAGCAACAGGGGCTTTAGCACCAGGGGCTTTAGCACCAGGGGCTTTAGCAACAGGGGCTTTAGCACCAGGGGCTTTAGCAACTGGGGCTTTAGCACCAGGGGCTTTAGCACCAGGGGCTTTAGCACCAGGGGCTTTAGCAACAGGGGCTTTAGCACCAGGGGCTTTAGCACCAGGGGCTTTAGCACCAGGGGCTTTAGCACCAGGGGCTTTAGCACCAAGGGCGTCAGCACTAGTTGCGCCAACAATAGGGACGCCAGCCCAACGCAGTGTTCCTGCCAGAATCCTAACGCCTACAATTGTGCATGTATTTCTTAAATAATTCAGGTTGGCCATCAACTACCGTTTCATCTGCAAGACGAACTTCTACGGGTCGCTGTGTAACAAAAATTGCGTTGAAATGAATGACGACACCAATGGTCACTACAGTTGCTCGAAGGATGGCGAAAAAGTCTGTCTTGATGGTACGTGAGTTGCTGAAAATTTGGGCCTGTGGGTTTGCAGACTTTAAAAGCTTTCGTGTGCTTCACCTTTGCCAGCCTATTAGGATTAAAATGATGAAATCGATGATTCAGAGAAATAATTAGCCTAATTTTACTTTTTTTAATCCTGCAATGAACTATTTTGCTACAAACAAATAGCTGAAAGAATACGTTAAACCATGTGTAACTGTATAACTAACGGTCTTTGTAGCTTTTAAATCTTTATGTTTATTACTCGTAATTAGGGGTCTTTGTAGTCTTTGTGTTCTTTGACTAGCGGTCTTTGTAGCTTTCAAGTATTTGTGTTTATTACTCGTAATTAGGGTTCTTTGTAGTCTTTGTGTTCTTTGACTAGTGGTCTTTGTAGCTTTCAAGTATTTGTTTTTATTACTCGTAATTAGGGGTCTTTGTAGTCTTTGTGTTCTCTGACTGGTGGTCTTTGTAGCTTTTAAATCTTTATGTTTATTACTCGTAATTAGGGTTCTTTGTAGTCTTTGTGTTCTTTGACTAGTGGTCTTTGTAGCTTTCAAGTATTTGTTTTTATTACTCGTAATTAGGGGTCTTTGTAGTCTTTGTGTTCTTTGACTAGTGGTCTTTGTAGCTTTCAAGTATTTGTGTTTATCTTGTAGTAATAGATAGCAGGTGGTGCAATTATTGTTTAGTCCCAAGCTTTTAGTACGGCTTCCCGAGGTACAATTTACTCTCGCTTTAGTTGACGTCCCTTACTTATAATATACGAAGTTGCATAATATTAACTCTTTCGGTTCACTTAATCAAGTTGATTAGTTTACTGTCATCACTTTTATATCATTTAACTTTTTCGAATAGATCCTGTTTCAATATTTTGTAAGTAATATTTTATTCGCTGTATCTATCATATTTAAATTTAATTTGTTTTTCTAAAATTCTGAATTCTGAACGCCCCAAAAGTTTCACGTAACGTTCATGTTTATTTTGTACCATCAATTTTCCATTTATCTAACCACTAAATCATCAGAAGGCGTGTAAGCAAATTTTGTCCAAAACCACAATTTACAGGTTGGACCAATGTCGAAAGCGACTGTAAAGTCCCTTCGTGGTGCGTTTGGTGCTGATGCTGACCGATAGCACATGTACATTTTGCTACGCGTGTTCGCCTTCGGTTGGATGTTGGCCAAAAGCTAACAGCTTTTATCTAATAATCACCATCTGGCAAACTTGTAGACCATCTATGTTCGTCACTGCGCACTGTAGGCGTACTACGAGCGTATTATATCTATGAGGTTTTTCTGGAATCATCCGTGTAGTTCGTAATACACTGCTGAACTTCCACTGGGTTAATTAAACCAATGATGTCAGTACCAACTTACCAAGACAAGAAAGTTTATCTCTATAAAGTTCACTTAGACATTGAATTGAATTGTCTAAACTTGTATGTACGTCTAGTATATATTCGCTTTAAAAAATGGCATTTTAATTGTTTTGAAATTTTGTTTACTCGTGTTTGATCGATTTTTATGACTTAATGATTTTTAGTAGCTGCATGGAGCAGTACATCTTAGCCGCCTTTGGGGTCCGGTCGAAACACACGTATAGAAAAACTGGAAGAATGATCCTCAACTAAACAGTCGCACAGAGACAGACGGACACTTACAAGACTCACTAAGACCTTGGCACCTCAAAAGACCTGCTTTGAGAACTTGAAGAAAGGATTCTGGGGGGTGTTTCTCGAAACTCACGTAAGTTCTATGGTAAGTTAGATCGTAAGAAAGAAATTTACGTGTAGCGTAAGTTTGCTCGTAAGACGCTTTCTCAAAACTCACTTAGACTTTGCGTGGCTTACGCTGTTCGTAAGTCGTATCTGAAACGAAAAGTTGCATGTCTATGGTCATAAATCTGCAAATATCTTTACTTAGTCTATCGTAAGTTGCTTTCGAGAAAGACCCACCTTCGATAAAGTTTAACTTGACTTGGTTTGACTAAAGCTTCACGTACTATGCGATTAGTGCTTAAGTGCGTCTTACGACTGATACCGAGCAGTCGTAGGGTTAAGATCAACCTTACGAAAGACCATAGACATACGAACGTTTCGAGAAACAGTCTTTTGCGCAAAGTTACGAACTCGTAAAGTTGCGATCAATCTTACGCATAGCTAACTTGCGAGCCCTTCGAGCAACCCGTAAGTGTAGCTTACCCAACTTACGTCTATGGTCGATCGTAAGTTACTTTCGAGAAAGACCCCCCTGGGCCGCATATAAACCCTTCTCTAGCTTAAGGAACATAATAATAATAGAAATAATTATAATATAATTATAAAAATAAAAATAATTGATTACACCTGCCCCGATTGGGCCAGATGTGCAACCGACAGCTCAGCCGCAGCTATTGCGCGGCGCATCTGAAGGCTGCGTATGGCTCTTCAGTCCAAGGACTGGGGGGGGGGGGGTCGCCACACACCCTCAATTATCCCAGCTCATGCTGGCACCCATTTTACAGCAATTTGTGAACTGAAGCAAAAATTAATGCATGGTTTAAGTGTCTTGCTCAAGGACACAAATTGTTTCACTGTGGTCGAGCATCGAACCTCCTACCTTTAAATCACTAGGCTACAATCCTCTACAACACAATAACACGATAACAACAAAATACGCTGTTAGGTTCTTAAGCAGTCCGGAAGCTCATGCAGGAGCTACAGCAAAAACGTACATTAACTTTAAAAGTAACGTCCGATGGGCGCTATAAATAGTTATTGCATTAGAGTCACGCGTAAACAATTCGAAAAGCTATTTAAACACCTTTCTGTTTAAAAGCTCCAATGGTAAGATAGAAATAATTTTTCCAACTAAAGATTCCTCAAGCTATGGCTACCATTGTGGACATCAGCCAGGGAAGAGTTTCAATGGCTTCTCTGCTACCCGAATTGCCAGTTGAGGATGGCACCGTCAGGATCGATTCAAGAGCCTTCAAAGTCGAGGCGAGGACCCTCGTAGCAGCGATTCGAAATCCGCAACTACGCCAACAATGCATCGATGAAATCTGTTTGACGGTGTCAAAAAAGGACTCGTTCACATCCGCACAGCGACAGCTGCTGTTCGACTGGTCGCAGTCGGCCGACCCTTGCAGCCTGGCTGACTTGGCCGGCGCAGTGGCCAAAGAAGGACATTTTGAATATGCAGAAATGTAAGCAATATTAGTGTATTTATACTTTTTTACTCATAGTTTTCTTAGCCAGAAATGCTTAATATTATTATTTTAGTTTTTCATAGGATGTAATTCTGTCTAAACTATCTCTACAACCCCTATCTTATCTGAGTTTGAGGAGAGCAGCTTATGGTGAGTATGAATAGAAATACAGCTCTACAACCGCGGTACTTTGAACCATAGACTAAACTTCAGATTTGTAGGAGAATGATATATTCCTGCACGGTCACGAGTGCGGGAATGACATCTGCACGAGTGCGCGCTAGCGCACGAGTGCACGATGTCCTTCACGCACGAGTGAACGTGAAGGAATTCCATTGTCGGATGATTCATCGTGCAGGAATGCACAAAACCGTGCAGGAATGCATTTCTGCGCCTAATGCTTTTTCAGTGAGATTTTACCATAGACATCCATTCCTGCACGCAAAAGAGTGCAAGAATGCCATTCTTGCATGGAAAATCAGCCGACAATATTCTTTCTTTTACTGCGATTTTTACTCTTTTTCTGATTCTTTGAAGACTCACAAGTGTAGGCTACTTTAGAGATGCTCAAAAAGGCATAAATGCTCAGGAAGACCCAGGCAATGAAATAATAGTACGTTAATACCCATGCTTTAGGGGCGTTAATGGGAAAATCAGAGGGCAATAATTTCTCATTAACTGCCCGCTAATTTGCATTAAAGTAAGTTTAACATAGACAATCGGGCGTTAAATGTCATTGACATATGGCCAAGCATTCTTAAATTGCTGACACTATTCATTGTCTATGGCCAAAAAGCAATCCTTCACCAATAACGCGACTGTGCAGTGAATCCCAAGCCGTGCTGTCAATTCCAACCACCGTGCTTTAAATTCCCGCACGTATTCAACTTATTAAATTTATTTAAGTCTACCTAAGCTACTGGTCTAATTCTACCTGAGCTAATGAGCTAATCCTGCCTAAGCTACTGTCTCAGTACCTGAGCTACTGACCCAATTCTACCTGAGCTACTGAGAAAATTCTACCTGAGCTACTGACCCAATTCTACCAGAGCTACTGACCCAATTCTACCTGAGCTACTGACCCAATTCTACCTGAGCTACTGACCCAATTCTACTTGAGCTACTGAGAAAATTCTACCTGAGCTACTGACCCAATTCTACCAGAGCTACTGACCCAATTCTACCTGAGCTACTGACCCAATTCTACCTGAGCTACTGACCCAATTCTACCTGAGCTACTGAGAAAATTCTACCTGAGCTACTGAGAAAATTCTACCTGAGCTACTGACCCAATTCTACCTGAGCTACTGACCCAATTCTACCTGAGCTACTGAACCAATTCTACCTGAGCTACTGACCCAATTCTACCTGAGCTACTGACCCAATTCTACCTGAGCTACTGACCCAATTCTACCTAAGCTACTGAACCAATTCTACCTGAGCTACTGACCCAATTCTACCTGAGCTACTGACCCAATTCTACCTGAGCTACTGACCCAATTCTACCTGAGCTACTGACCCAGTTCTACCTGAGCTAGTGAACCAATTCTACCTGAGCTACTGACCCAATTCTACCTGAGCTACTGACCCAGTTCTACCTGAGCTACTGACCCAATTCTACCTGAGCTACTGACCCAATTCTACCTGAGCTACTGACCCAATTCTACCTGAGCTACTGACCCAATTCTACCTGAGCTACTGACCCAATTCTACCTGAGCTACTGACCCAATTCTACCTAAGCTACTGAACCAATTCTACCTGAGCTACTGACCCAATTCTACCTGAGCTACTGACCCAATTCTACCTGAGCTACTGACCCAATTCTACCTGAGCTACTGACCCAGTTCTACCTGAGCTAGTGAACCAATTCTACCTGAGCTACTGACCCAATTCTACCTGAGCTACTGACCCAGTTCTACCTGAGCTACTGACCCAATTCTACCTGAGCTACTGACCCAATTCTACCTGAGCTACTGACCCAATTCTACCTGAGCTACTGACCCAATTCTACCTGAGCTACTGACCCAATTCTACTTGAGCTACTGACCCAATTCTACCTGAGCTACTGACCCAATTCTACTTGAGCTACTGACCCAATTCTACCTGAGCTACTGACCCAATTCTACCTGAGCTACTGAACCAATTCTATCAGCCGAGGTACCGAAATTTAGGACTGAAACTTACATGTTCGCAGGCAAAAATGTTTTCCATTGCTATTGTCACTTAATTAAAATAATTATAAAGCTGATGTAACCGCCCTTGTCGCCTGTCCGCTCCGTTGAGAGACGAACGCATGACTAGAGGGGGGCAATGACCGTAGGCTGCCTATGACCGGGCAATGACCTGACGGACCTCCAGCACCAGACTGTCCCGCCCACATGATTGATAGCTTTGGTAGCGCTTCGTGACCAGAGGGCCAAGGACCCACATGGACCCCACCTGTAGCCAAGGTGCAATAGTTGGTCACTCGGTCATAGTATGACCGAGTGGCTGCCACAACTCTATGTGACCTGGCGCACCTGGATCTTTCTACCAGACCTCTCGAGGCTAGAGCCCCGCCTGGGATGGTTACCAGGAGATTTAGGCTAACAGGGGAGACACATGCAGCCGAGTACAGGGACTCTGCTTGGGGCATGATCGGGAACTCTGGGATCAATCCTGGAGGATTTCTCAGCAGGGGATCCTTTTTGGCTGTGAGCAAGGCTGACTTGCGACTTTGATTACTAAGAGTAGTATGAGGCGAACATGTACTGTCTATAGTTTAGATTGCTCAGGGCGAAGGGACGCGTCAGCATGGGGTTGCAACCTTCCTACTGCCATTCTGTGCCAAGACTCGCTAATCCCTCTACTGCACGCACCCGCGGCCCCGCAGCACGCACTCACAGGCGGGCTTTGCACGAGGAGAGGCCATTAGCTTACCCAACTTCCTTATGCTTTGCCACCCCGGGAGAAAGGCTTTAGCAAGCCATGGGTGAAATGATGGTGAAAGAGTGAATAATGATGAGGTTAGTTAATAGTTAATATTTATGCCCTTAGGCAAATAATCAGGCAATTAGGCGGCTTCACTATTGAGTAAAATACAGCAAAAAGTTACGGTATCACAATTGGCTCAGCTCTCTAGTCAAGCAATGGAAAATTCATTATTCACAAGGCAAACCCCGGATAAGCAAAGGCGATTAGAGCACAAATTAGTAACATGAACTTACCGGCAGCTGCACAGAGAGAGAGAGAGGCGGAGTAACCGAGGGCGGCCGTAGGCTGCAGTCAGGCAGACAGTGAAGCGGCGATGCGCTGAGGCGACGAGGCGCTGATGTAGATCAGGCGATGCTGATGATGCTGGGCGGTATCAGACCGCTGGCCGATAGGCGAGCTCGCTTGGGGAGCTGAAGATAACTTGGCGGTAACAGACCGCGGACCGGCAGGGGTTCGTCTTATAGGCGGGAAGGTCAGAGCAGTGTCTGACCGCAAGTCCAAAGAAGGACGAGGAGACGAACAGGTCGAAACGTTTTAGCATTCTCCTGCCGAAATCGCTTCCTTATATAGCCTTCCCAGCCGCCGCTCCAAGGTCGTTTCCATGACTCCCTCTCTCTGATTGGCTGCCGGCAGAATGACGTCAGAATGAGTCATGATGAGAAGCATGAGACCGGCATAGCAACATGAGAAATGGGAGAATTGCGCAATCCGGAGGTGGGGTGGGGGGATAATTGGCGCAGCGGGAGGTCGCGAGAGTGTTGCGCAAGCAAACATTGAGAACAATGGGGCTGGGGTCGAGAACAAAGGAATTGGAAATCGGGGATAATTGGGGAGAATCGAGAACAATAGAAAAGCTAACATTGGGGAAAAGGTGATAATTAGGTGCGAAAACGAGAACAATAGAAAGAGAAAATCGGAGAAAATGTGATATTTGGTGGGGGTAAAGAGAACAAAAGAATCAAAAACGAGAACAATAGAAGCGGAGGTGGGGTGGGTGTCGCATGAGAAATTTGGGGAGGAGAACAATGGCGTGAGAAAAGGTTGCGCAAGAGAGGGGGATGAGTCATCGATGAGTCATCGAGGGGACGAAGGGGTCACACGACTTGCGTCATCGTTTGGGAGTTTGAGAAGGGATGGGGTGACGGTGACCGTGCAAAATACTGTAAGTAGACACAGAGAAAGGGGGGACAGAGCAGGAAAATAGGGCGAAAAGGGGCAAAAAGAGGGGAGACAGGAAGAGTACATAAAGAATAGGGAGGCGCGCAGGGGAGATAGGGTAGAGGGGGAGGTACAAAGAGAGAGGGGGAAGCTCCGGAAAGGCAAGTGTGGCGGCAGGGGAGACGGAGCCAAGGCAGCGGGGGGGGGGGCAGCAGAGCGGGAGTCTCCAGGCCTGGTCGAAGACCTGGCCGAGCCTCAACAGCTCTGTGCAGGGGGTGCACGGCGATAGGAGGCACTTTCGAAAAAGTTCCCCTGCCCTATCCCGCGACCAGAGCGTGGTTACATCAAAGCCCTCTTATCCCTCTTATAGTCCATGCGTGCGGTAAATTCCATTGTCGGCTGATTTTCCATGCAAGAATGGCATTCTTGCACTCTTTTGCGTGCAGGAATGGATGTCTGTGGTAAAATCTCACTGAAAAAGCATTAGGCGCAGAAATGCATTCCTGCACGGTTTTGTGCATTCCTGCACGATGAATCATCCGACAATGGAATTCCTTCACGTTCACTCGTGCGTGAAGGACATCGTGCACTCGTGCGCTAGCGCGCACTCGTGCAGATGTCATTCCCGCACTCGTGACCGTGCAGGAATATATCAATCTATCTATGTCTATGGCTAAAACCAGAAGAATGCTTTGCCCATAAATCTATCACTAGGTTCCTTCGTGCGTAAATAGTCTATGGCACTGCGGCAATGGCAATAGTCTCTGCGCACTCGTGCCAAGACTATTTACGCACTCGAAACCTAGAGATAAATCTACCATTAACCGCCCGCTAATTTCGATATTTCTTTCCTGCAAGCGGGCTTAAATCATGGATGAATGAATAGAATGGATTGCTATTCTGGCTCTGGCTATTTTCGTTTTTGACTCTTTTGCATCCGGTTCCCCCCCGTGCCTTTTCATTGGTTAAATGTAGTCAATGGCATTAAAATGTGCACAAGAATAAGTGCCCAGTGGGCACAAAGGTCATGGTACAATTGTTCGTCAAGACTGTTTCCCGCTTTCACTGCCTTCTGGACAAGATCAAATCGATAGAAATCGCTGATCTCTCGTGTCTTCTCGATCGTCAGGTCGGAAGACGGGCGCTCCGGGTAAAATTTGCGTCCAGCGGAATTTGTTCCGGAAAGAATTCTGCCTGTGTTTGCAGCCTTGTAATTTTAAAGAAGTGCAGACACTAGAAGACACAGTTGCAGGGATTTTTCTCGGGTGGCAGAGAATTTGCTCAAAGTTTTCTATAAACTTTTATTCCTGCGAAAGGAGACTGGTTGCTCAAATTCTGATCTATTTCTCAGCTCTGAGCACTTGCTCCTCCAACTCAGAGCACAAGCATTTACTCGTGAGCAACTGTTCACTTTACCCATACGGCCTATTCTATCAATTTATTTTCGTGATCTAATCATGAAAATATACCCTATGCCACGTAAGACTAGCATAAACATCTGATGCCCCCTATTCTACTACTTACGAGTATTTACAGAATTTTTTTATAGTGCTATAATTAATATTTAAATTTTTATCAAATCCAACGCTATTCATAAGATAAAACTTGTTCATACAAAAAAATAAACGCCAAAAAGTTTCTTTCCAATATTTCGATTGTGAATATGTTAATAAGTTAATCAAAATAAGTTTTTACGAAGTCCGTTAAACGCTGATAAAGAACATGATCGCACATTAACCGAATGTTGCCTAACACTGTAGACAGGAAGGCTGCTGTTGCAAATTGTGCAAATTTCACTATTTCAATGCATTTTTACAGCCGCCTTCTAAATCGAGTTTGCACATGCAAGACGCATAACCGCTCCGTTTGGAATTTGATAGTTTGAAAATTATGAATTTCGTTGCTAAACTGACCTCCAACAAAATTTGCACGGTATACGAATGTATAGAGTCCTTAATTTTCAGTTTTACATGTGGCTCGTACATGCCAATTTCTATTGAAATGTGTTTAATTTAATTAATACGATTAAAGTAAAAAAATGTCATTGATCTACTCGTACATATACATTTACAGGCTTCTGAAAGGCATCGCAAATTCTGCGCAACGCGATCAAGGTCTCATCTTGGCATCAAAACAAGCCGTAGATGCTCAGCAGTGGAAAGCGTCTGCCTACTTGTTGCGACGAGTTAAAAACGAGCAGACAAGAAGACAGCAATGTCTCGAGTTAGCAACTCTCGCTGCTATTAATGGCTGGATGGAATTGGCTACCGCCTGCTGGGAGATAATCTCCGATTCCAGTTCACCGGGCCCCGACCTTTGGCAAAGCTGCGCCGATCTCGCCCAGAAAGCTGCGTCAATGGGTCAATTCGACATTGCATCTTATTTTTGCCAAAAGCTGACAATTCAGCAGCGGTCTCAGTTTCTTAAAACTTTTGTTTCGAAAATTAATACTCGTAAATGGGATTTTTCAGACGTCGAGAAATTTTTTGCGATTTTTGCCAACAATGTCCCGGCTGAGACGATAGAAGTGTGCCGTCGTGCTCTGACAATTCAAGCTGCTGAGCAGGGGAGCTGGATTCTGGCACAATCTGTTCTGGCAGAGATTTCCTGTGCAAGCAAACGATCTGATACACTTAAGAGTATTTTTAATAAAATCAGTGGATGCAAAGGTTGCATCAGAGCGTTGTCTTCAATTATCGAAGATGCCGGAGCAAAATCAAAGATCAATTGCCGGTTGGCCAAGGCCACTGTCTCCTCCTGCCAGCGCTGCCAACAGTCACCAGCAGGGAGACAGCAGCAGCAGTCAATAACGCAAATTCACCCAGAGTTTGTGCCCACTGACTCCCCTGTCGGCTGCCAGAGTCCAATTGATGCGGAGCAACGAAAAGCCTGGACTCTTCTGACTGTGGCTGACTATCTAGCTGAAGACGCAGAGGATGATCTTAAAGACGGCATCCGGCGCGAGGAAGTGAAGCTTTTAGTGAGGCGGAAGCTGTGGTACACAGCGAAACAGATTTCAGAAAGCATTATGAATCGAGACGAGCGCGATCAGAGTCTTATTGCTGCTGCTGAGTTTGCCATCGACTTTGATCAGGCCGAAATGTCAAACTTGTTTCTGAGCGGAATGGCTGACACGGACAAGAAAGAAAATTGGCGCTCTAGAAAGGTGCAAAAGCTGTCTGATAAAGGAAAGCAAGATGTGGCAGACCGACTGAAAGACTGGTACCTGACTGAAGCAGAAGTTGCAGCAAGTAGTGGTCGGTTAGAGGCTGTTAGAGAAATTCTACAGCGTATACACGATTCGAATAGGCGAGACGAAGCACTTGCAAAAACTGCTGAAATTGCTGCTAACTTTGGCTACATGGACACTGCCGAAGCACTGGTGCGCGAGATCTGCACAAGCCAGAAGAAGCTTGAGTGTTGCATAATAATTGCAAGGGGAATTCTTAATCCTCGCCCTCTAACGGCGATCAGGTGTGCCGCAGCTGCTGATTGCATTGACACTATTAAAACTATATTTACTTCGGTCAGCGACGATGAAATGCGCGGCAAATGCTGTGTTGAGGCTGTAAAATCAGCTGTGTGCAGCGGCTTCCATGACACTGCCTGTCGGTTGTTACTGAGCTTCTCTGAGGCTCTACAAGCTGAATGTCTACTTGTTGCCATCCGCACAGCTAGCGCTCTTTGTGGCTTACACACTGTTAGGCAGCTCATGTTGGCAATAGTTCAATTAAGAAATATTCCTGGCTTCAGTTGGGAACTGTTCAAAAAAGTTCTGAAAGACATCTGCAATAATCCAGAATTACGGAACCAGGTTTGCAAAGCATTAGTTAGTGCCTGTCTACGATGCGGCTTGTGGGTGCAGGCTCAAAATTATTTGAAATTCATTAAAGATGAGCGCATTATATGCATTTGTTGTGCTGATGAGGTGCGGCTGATGCTGAGCCAAGGCCAAGCCAAATTAGCTGCCAAGTTCATAGCTAACATTGAAAAAACACTGAAACATCTGATTGAGCATTGTTTAGTTGCCGGAGTCGACCTAATTTATGAGCAAGAGAGGCTGGAAACTGCTGTGCAATTTTTCAACTCTTATCAGAGTCCGGACGCCGACAAGTATCGCTTTAGAGTTGCCCGGTTTGCCATCCAGTTTCGACTTTACCAGTACGCAGAAGGAATGGTCGATTCTATTAGAAACTGCGACATTAAAGACGCAGTCTATCAGGAAATCGCTGAACGCGAGATCGCACTGTGGACGAGCAACGAAGACGTTGAATTCGCTTCAAAATTGTCTGCGTTAATTAAGAAGCTTTCGAAGTATTGTAATCGCAAGGAATGTTTCAAGAGAGCTTCATTAAAAGCAGCAAGCCTTGGATTATGGACTTGCCTAAATGAGTTTGCCTTACAATATAACGACGAGGCTGAAAGATTCCAGGATGTGATGCAACAAGCCATCTATTCCAACCAGGTCGACGCAGTCGAGCCTATTCTGAAATCAAGCATAAGCGCTGTAAATAGAGTTGACTTTCTGTGTAAACTAATTACTCGTAGTCTGACACATGAATTTCAGGATATTTTTACGTTACTCAGGAATATCCCAACGGAGGCGAATTGGATAATTGAAGCCGAAGATTTTCAGCGTACGCTAAATAACGCCTTAGTAACAAAGCCTAACAGTCACGACTTTGACAGATTTTGCTCAAGGTTTAGTCAGAGCCGGTTGCTTAAAACATTTCATGCATGCATCGAGAGAGGATACATAACTCTTGCGCATCGCATGCAACCACATCTCCTAGAAGTTCACCGCACTAATAGCGCTGGTGAAACGGCGCTGATGCTATCGGCAAAGTTCGGACGTAGCGACCTGATATTGCCGCTGATTGAAGATGGCGCATCGGTGACTCAGACAAATGCGAACGGACAAACAGCCCTATCGATAGCGTGTTTGCACGGTAAAGAGAAAGCAGTGAAAATGCTTCTAGACTTGGGCTCTGACGTGAACCACTGTGACAGCGCTGGCCGAAGCTGTGCACAGTTGGCGGAATCGGCTAAGCACGAAGTTGTGCTCAAGTTGCTTTGGTGAGAGATACGCTCGTACGTCGTATATGTAGCTCATTTCACGTAGCTGTTTATGTCAGTTTGTGCATTGGTTTTTTATTTCATACTTTTCCGATTTCAGCTCTTGGCCGAATTTTGATCTTAGCAATTATTTTGTCGAAAAAAGTGCCGCGTTGACCGAGGCGCTGACTCAGTCGGGCTTCACGCAAGACCGGGTGGTCTGTCTGCCAAGAATGGCAAGCTTCGTATCAGAACTAGCGTCGGCGATCACTGGCGAGGACATGGAAATTGCTGGCAGCACAGCCGAAGGCTATGGGATGATTCCACCCTGTTTGGACAGAATGGTGTCACCGGATTCCGACATCGACTGGCTACAAATTATAAACGGATGCGTATTACTCCTAGAAGATTTCTGCTCCTGCTTAGGACAGCAGAACTTGGGGAGCCCCATCGAGGGTCATGTGCCGCTCTCGGCTCCTGTAGGTAAGAAAACTATGATTTTCACATTGAATTCTAGCGTATTATAGAATTGTTATGTAAAATGAGCACTACTGTATGCTTTAATTTGTTAATGGAACCTGAAGAGAATAATCCAGTGCTCTTAAGTCCGTTTCACATTACCGCTAGTAGCACAGCAGTTGAAGGATTGTTCAAATCATTTTTAAAAACGTGTCTGAACCAACTGCACATTGATTTGAGCAGTCTTTGACCCGCGAAGCTACTGGCGGGAATGTGAACCGGCATTTACTTTCAAAGTTGTAAACTGTGCGATGTTTTGTGTCATAGTAGTTTTTGACTACTGCCATTGATATGAGAGCTTGACCGAAATGGACCTCTTATAATTAGGCTTAATAACTGCCTAAATATGAACATAAATAAATTAGCGTTATTAACATGTTTCAACCCCACACAGGATGTCAACCTGCACAGACTTCCCCTGCTAAAGGAGTTCTTCCCCGCATGGATTTCTGCTGCGCTTTTCCTGTCTGCACAAGAGACTTATCCTTATTGCACCCCCAGCCCGAAAATCTCGTCCGGGCTTCGAGGCCAGGACGCACGTGTGAGCTGCGAATCAGCTTTAACAGCCAGGAGAACAGACTAGTACGAGGCTTTTACGAAGTGCAAGGGCACTTACTGATGATCATCAAGCACTGTTTCAAGAACACTCCATTAAAAGATTACTATAAATCGTACCACGCAAAGTCGCTATTGTTTCATTTAATTGCGCGACACGCAGAATCGGGGAATCGGTGTGGAAACCCACAAATTTGGCTCGCCTTTTCCACGAAGCACTTGGTATGGCGATCGAGTTTCTATCGGCGAGTATTTCCAAGGATGTCGTTATGCCGCACTCGATGTGCCCAAGCGCACAGCTCTACATTAAAAATGCTGGCCTCGGGTACGGATTCGAAGACTCAAAAAAGGAAGCGGAAATATCCCTGAAAGACCTCCAAAAAAGGACCTGGCGGTGTTTGATCCGATGCTAGAGTTTTTGCGTCCGTTGAGCTCGCAAGAGTTCAGGTTTCACCCGTTCACTCTTCTGCCATTGCAGCGTGTTCGCCAAGGCGCTCTTAAAACGAAAAGACATCAAGACAGCACGGTGAACTTGCTGGCTAACTTGTACGAAAAAATCTGGCAAACTCTCACAGATTTGTCCAATGATGGCGAGTGTCCGAGCGTTGATCGTTTGATTGAGCGTTTAGAAACGCTGCCCAAAATTTGCCACTCTGCAGTCTGTTGCCTGAAGATAATGGCATATTGCAAGAGTGGTAGGTTGGATCAAGCAGACATTGTTTTAAGTTGTCTTAATGGTCACAAAGTTCAGCGCGGTTGGCAGCCTACTTCAGTTAGAGACGGCATCAAGTGGACAACGAAGCAGACTGGGCGTGGCGATTTTGCTTTCCAAGCAAAAGTGGCTTTCAATTTCCTTTTTGGCGAACTTTACGCAAAGTCTGTTTACAGCCAGACTATCTGAAAAATCTAAAACATCCCACGTCTACATTAACTTTCGATGCCTTTTTTGGAGTCTACAAGCAGAACTTCTGGGGGCTGGAGAAGTCTGTGTCGACGACTGGTATACTGAGATTCAAGCAGATGCAGATTTGGAGGAGCTGCTCACTTTAGCCAACTACTCAGACAGTCACCAGCACCGGAATTTCTGCAAAGAGGAGCTAAAAAAGCTGCGCAAAGAAGGACGCGTCGTTTTGGAGGACTACGACTTTAAAAGACCTGCTGCGAGCACTTCTTTGAATGAAAGCAAGTGACCAAATTGTTTTTCGAAGCATTAACTAGTAATGGCTTTAGAATGAAAAAACGCTATATAGAGTACCTTTGATTGCTTTTGATTGCAGTTTTGTGAAGAAATGAATTAGTGCTACGGGGCTACGATACACGTTTTTCAGTTTCTGCTTATGTTGCCCTAAACTATGGACTAATTTTTATTGAGTAGTAAGTTCGTTAAAGTTGGTTCAAATATTAATGCGAGTTTCTCTGTGGGTCAAATATTGCTCAAATCAATTTTTAACAGGCCTGGACCAACTGTACACGGAGTTGAGCAGTATTTTACTTGCAAAGCTGTGAACCGGCCTTTAGAGTAGATTTCAAAAATAACTAGCGAAAGACAACGGAAGTATATCTGTTGCCTACACATTGAGAAATTGACATTTGAATAAATATTAAATAAACTAATACATTATACTAATTTGCGTGTCCTCTTTATAGAAAAAAATTCTTTGATCAATATCTTTATAAAATGTATTTTTCGAACTTATTAATCACTTTATACAGCAAAAATGTTATGCATATTACTTTTAAAAAGTACCGCAGTTGTTTTTTTCTTTAATCGTATCGTAAGCAAATTATTCTGAAGGAAAGCTATAGTCAAACTGAAAAATGCAAAGTAGTATCAAGTGTCGCGAGTAGGTTTTTGTTGTATGTATTCTATCAATGTAACAATGTCAATCTATTTTAAAGTGTTTGATTGTCTTCTTTTCTTGTACATTGGCATTCATACTCTATGAGCTGATTTTGATTATATTCATTATTTCTTTGTTATAGCTCGTAATGCGTACGTTCTAAGAAATTGGTATTATTTAAATATTTACACAAATTTCTGTTTTCTCGCTTTTCCTCTGTCGATGTTGGTGATGATTTCGTGCTGTAACGATTGGCCTTCAGGCCGTAAGACGGTCGCTGAATCATTACAAACCTAGGAACTAAAATAGTTAAGTTAGTTTAACGAGAGAGTTTAACTTGAGACTGTTTATGTTTATTTAGTTATACGAGCAATCCTGTCACTGCACTTCAATACCGTACGGTATTGCATTATATGCATTT
>NIVC01001948.1:222855-305952 GCA_002269645.1 Macrostomum lignano
GAGGATATCAGAGGGCGATTCTTGAGGATATCAGAGGCGATTCTTGAGGATATCAGAGGGCGATTCTTGAGGATACAGAGGCGATTCTTAGGATATCAGAGGGCGATTCTTGAGGATATCAGAGGCGATTCTGAGGATATAGAGGGCGATTCTTGAGGATATCAGAGGGCGATTCTTGAGGATATCAGAGGGCGATTCTTGAGGATATCAGAGGGCGATTCTTGAGGATACAGAGGGCGTTCTTGAGATATCAGAGGGCGATTTGAGGATATCAGAGGGCGATTCTTGAGGATATCAGAGGGCGATTCTTGAGGGATGTCAGAGGCGATTCTTGAGGATTGAGAGGGGATTATTGAGGATATCAGGGGCGATTCTTGAGGATATTGAAGGGCGATTTTTAAGATTTGAAGGGGTTCTGAAGAAGGACATCACAGGGTAGAGGGCAACTCTCATTTAGTTACCTAGCAACCACGTAGGACGCAGCGGCCGTTAGGTTAGCGGCGAACAGGTGCAAGCAGGGCGAACTCGGCGCAGACAGACTTGCCGCTGCCTGGCGGGGCGCAACCAGCACGTTCTCGTCGAAGTTATACAACGAGTTGAACACCTGGGTCTGGATTGCGTTGAAGAACGAGATGCCAGCGTAGAGGGCCTCGTACCTTGACGGTGGCAGTTGGGTTAGTTTGAATTGCTTTGCTTGAAAATAAAGAAAATACATAGGCTCGTATTCTGCTACAACAGCACTGCTGCGGCATATAGTAGAGTAGAATGGACACAAAAGTTTACTGGAATACATTACGACTTCTGCTTCATAAATGTGTTGCATAAAAGCAGAAGCAGACTTTAGAAAAGAGAAATAAAAAATGACAGAATGGGACAGTAAATAAGGAAATAAAAAGGTCAAGACAGAAGAGTGTAGAGGAGATGAGAGAGAGAAAAGGATCGGAGAGGGGAAGAGAGGATATGAGAGGGAGGGGAGATGAGAGAGAGGAGAGGAGAGGGGAAGAGGGGATATGAGATGGAGGGGAGAGAGGAGAGGAGAGGAGAGAGGGGAGGAGAAGAGAGGAGAAGGGGAGATGAGAGGAGAGAGGAGAGAGAGAAGAGAAGGGGACGAGAGAAGAGAGAGAAGGGGAGATGAGAGGAGAGAAGAGAGGAGAGGAGAGAAGGGGAGAAGAGAAGAGAGAGAAGGGGAGATGAGAGGAGAGGAGAGAGGAAAAGGGAGGAGAGAAGAGGGAGAAGGGAGATGAGAGGAGAGGAGAGAGGAGAGAAGAGAAGGGGAGGAGAGAAGAGAGAGAAGGGAGATGAGAGGAGAGGAGAGAAGAGAGAGAGAAGGGGAGATAAGAGGAGAGAAGAAGTGAACAGAGAGCAGTCAAGTACCAATACAGGAAAGCAGATACCAGAGTGAACAGAGAGTACTAAACATGAGACTAGAGCAACAGAGCGCAGCACACTTAGCAGCCAAACCAACACCCAACACTCACTGAGGATTTCGCAGGGCATTAACGGGCAGCGGCTGCAAATCCAGCAGTTCAGTAGGCGGCGGGTTCTTCTCCGGCAGGATCATGTGCCGGAATGACACGGGCAGGACGGTCTCCGAGCCCAGCCAGCGGTCAGACACGGCCCGAATAAAGTACATCGGAGCTAGAGGCTCGTACACAGGCACGTAGAACTTCAACACGTGCTCGTCCTCGGAGAACTTTCTTTTAAGCATGAAATACTCGTGATGCAAGATGATCTCGGAGTCCACATCCTCGACAAAGATCCAGAAGGCTTGCGATTCGCCGTGCAGGTTGGCGTCGCCTGGAAGTCCGGGTGATGCACAGCTCGGCTCGCAGGGAGGACCTGGAGATCGGCTGGATGACAACTCGCAGATCCAGTCGCGGATCTGATGCAAGCATTTGTGCAGCGATTTTCCATTGTGGGCTTGCGAATCAGTTCGCCAAGTTCGTGCACGCTCAGGTCGAAGTAGCGCTCGAATGCGATGTTCTTCTTTTCGAGCTTGCGAATCACCTAGTGAAAAAGGGGGGGTGTGATAATTGACAATTCAGTGAGGACTTTAATGGAATCTGAGCTGACCTCATTTGGGATCTGAGCTGACCTCATTTGGGATCTGAGCTGACTCATTTGGGATCTGAGCTGACCTCATTTGGGATCTGAGCTGACATCATTTGGGATCTGAGCTGACAACATTTGGATCTGAGCTGACCTCATTTGAGATCTGAGCTGACCTCATTTGGGATCTGAGCTGACCTCATTTGGGATCTGAGCTGACCTCATTTGGGATCTGAGCTGACAACATTTGGGATCTGAGCTGACCTCATTTGAGATCTGAGCTGACCTCATTTGGGATCTGAGCTGACCTCATTTGGGATCTGAGCTGACCTCATTTGGGATCTGAGCTGACCTCATTTGGGATCTGAGCTGACCTCATTTGGATCTGAGCTGACCTCATTTGAGATCTGAGCTGACCTCATTTGGGATCTGAGCTGACCTCATTTAAGATCTGAGCTGACCTCAGTTGGGATCTGAGCTGACCTCATTTGGGATCTGAGCTGACATCATTTGGGATCTGAGCTGACATCATTTGGGATCTGAGCTGATATCATTTGGATCTGAGCTGACATCATTTGGGATCTGAGCTGACATCATTTGGGATCTGAGCTGACATCATTTGGGATCTGAGCTGATATCATTTGGGATCTGAGCTGACATCATTTGGGATCTGAGCTGATATCATTTGGGATCTGAGCTGACATCATTTGGGATCTGAGCTGACATCATTTGGGATCTGAGCTGACATCATTTGGGATCTGAGCTGACCTCATTTGGAATCTGAGCTGACATCATTTGGGATCTAAGCTGACATCATTAATAATAGAAAGTGGCATCATAAAAGATTACCAAAAGTAGCCAAAAAGCAACTTACATCCTCGGGAATCTTCTTGAACTGCCTCAGCGGAGACATTGACTGCCACATTCGTTGGGCAATCATTTTGCTAAGCGTCAGCGCCTTCTCGGTTAGCTGGGCCCAGCCCTTGTGCAGGGCGATCTCGAACAGGGCTCTGACCAGCCTAGCAGCCGACTGAGTGACGTAAACCATATCGCTAGCCAATGAGAACCCGTCCAGTTTCAACTGGGATATGTAGGCCTGCAGTAGGCAGTTGATCTTGGCGGAGGACTCCTCGATGCCCTCCTTGATTGGCACCGGTACACGTTCCAGCAGTTTGATCATCTCAACTTTCTCTTCCTCCCGTACAGCAATGTACCTGGATGTTAGCGTTGGGTTGGGTGCATTCTGCTTGCCGGGTTCAGGGCTAGTGGGGAATTATTCGGATTGGAATTCGGGCTTGTGGGGAATTATTCGGGTTGGGATCAGGTCTGGTGGGGAATTATTCGGGTTGGGATCAGGTCTGGTGGGGAATTATTCGGGTTGGGATCAGGTCTGGTGGGGAATTGTTCGGGTTGGGATCAGGTTTGGTGGGGAATTGTTCGGGTTGGGATCAGGTCTGGTGGGGAATTGTTCGGGTTGGGATCAGGTCTGGTGGGGAATTGTTCGGGTTGGGATCAGGTCTGGTGGGAATTATTCGGGTTGGGATCAGGTCTGGTGGGAATTGTTCGGGTTGGGATCAGGTCTGGTGGGGAATTATTCGGGTTGGGATTAGGTCTGGTGGGGAATTATTCGGGTTGGGATCAGGTCTGGTGGGGAATTGTTCGGGTTGGGATTAGGTCTAGTGGAGAATTATTCGGGTTGGGATCAGGTCTGGTGGGGAATTATTCGGGTTGGGATCAGGTCTGGTGGGGAATTGTTCGGGTTGGGATCAGGTCTGGTGGGGAATTATTCGGGTTGGGATCAGGTCTGGTGGGGAATTGTTCGGGTTGGGATCAGGTTTGGTGGGGAATTGTTCGGGTTGGGATCAGGTCTGGTGGGGAATTATTCGGGTTGGGATCAGGTCTGGTGGGGAATTGTTCGGGTTGGGATCAGGTCTGGTGGGGAATTGTTCGGGTTAAGATTAGGTCTGGTGGGGAATTGTTCGGGTTGGGATCAGGTCTGGTGGGGAATTATTCGGGTTGGGATCAGGTCTGGTGGGGAATTGTTCGGGTTGGGATCAGGTCTGGTGGGGAATTATTCGGGTTGGGATCAGGTCTGGTGGGGAATTGTTCGGGTTGGGATCAGGTCTGGTGGGGAATTATTCGGGTTGGGATTAGGTCTGGTGGGGAATTATTCGGGTTGGGATCAGGTCTGGTGGGGAATTGTTCGGGTTGGGATTAGGTCTGGTGGGGAATTGTTCGGGTTGGGATCAGGTCTGGTGGGAATTATTCGGGTTGGGATTAGGTCTGGTGGGGAATTGTTCGGGTTGGGATCAGGTCTGGTGGGGAATTATTCGGGTTGGGATCAGGTCTGGTGGGGAATTGTTCGGGTTGGGATCAGGTCTGGTGGGGAATTATTCGGGTTGGGATTAGGTCTGGTGGGGAATTATTCGGGTTGGGATCAGGTCTGGTGGGGAATTGTTCGGGTTGGGATTAGGTCTGGTGGGGAATTGTTCGGGTTGGGATCAGGTCTGGTGGGGAATTATTCGGGTTGGGATTAGGTCTGGTGGGGAATTATTCGGGTTGGGATCAGGTCTGGTGGGGAATTATTCGGGTTGGGATCAGGTCTGGTGGGGAATTGTTCGGGTTGGGATTAGGTCTAGTGGGGAATTATTCGGGTTGGGATCAGGTCTGGTGGGGAATTATTCGGGTTGGGATCAGGTCTGGTGGGGAATTGTTCGGGTTGGGATCAGGTCTGGTGGGGAATTATTCGGGTTGGGATCAGGTCTGGTGGGGAATTGTTCGGGTTGGGATACGGTTTGGTGGGGAATTATTCGGGTTGGGATCAGGTCTGGTGGGGAATTGTTCGGGTTGGGATCAGGTCTGGTGGGGAATTGTTCGGGTTGGGATCAGGTCTGGTGGGGAATTGTTCGGGTTGGGATTAGGTCTGGTGGGGAATTGTTCGGGTTGGGATCAGGTCTGGTGGGGAATTATTCGGGTTGGGATTAGGTCTGGTGGGGAATTGTTCGGGTTGGGATCAGGTCTGGTGGGGAATTATTCGGGTTGGGATCAGGTCTGGTGGGGAATTGTTCGGGTTGGGATCAGGTCTGGTGGGGAATTATTCGGGTTGGGATTAGGTCTGGTGGGGAATTATTCGGGTTGGGATCAGGTCTGGTGGGGAATTGTTCGGGTTGGGATTAGGTCTGGTGGGGAATTGTTCGGGTTGGGATCAGGTCTGGTGGGGAATTATTCGGGTTGGGATTAGGTCTGGTGGGGAATTGTTCGGGTTGGGATCAGGTCTGGTGGGGAATTATTCGGTTGGGATCAGGTCTGGTGGGGAATTGTTCGGGTTGGGATCAGGTCTGGTGGGGAATTATTCCGGTTGGGATTAGGTCTGGTGGGGAATTATTCGGGTTGGGATCAGGTCTGGTGGGGAATTGTTCGGTTGGGATTAGGTCTGGTGGGGAATTGTTCGGGTTGGGATCAGGTCTGGTGGGGAATTATTCGGGTTGGGATTAGGTCTGGTGGGGAATTATTCGGGTTGGGATCAGGTCTGGTGGGGAATTATTCGGGTTGGGATCAGGTCTGGTGGGGAATTGTTCGGGTTGGGATTAGGTCTAGTGGGGTTGGGATCAGGGCTAGGTGAAAATTACTTACAGGAGCAAGGGGAATTACTCAGTTTGGTTTGTGGCAATTGGGAAATTTCTCACTCAAGGACTGTTATGGGGAACTAAATTTAACGTGATAGGGGAACTACAAATCAAAGGAAATCAGACACACTCACTTGAACTCTGAGCTAAGCGAGAACACGCGGAACAGTTCAATCTCGCTGAGAGTCTTCTTCATCAACTGATTGTAGGTGTGCATAGACTCGTGAGTGCAATAATAATGCGACGCGATCCGGCCCAGCTCGGTGCTCTGCAACAGACCGGATCTCCGATCGTACCTGGCCAAACCGCTGCGCTCCAGACACATGGCGGCCGTGTGAGACAGATCTCGCAGTCGCTGATCCAAGCTCTCGTCTTGTCCGACTCCGTACAGAGCGGGATTCTCGGCCATTCGAACGTACAAATAAGTGTAGGTTAACCACTGCACAGCGTCGGCAATGCTGCTCACACTGCCGAGTACAATTTCGGCATTGAGATTGTCGGCTAGACGGGAGATCATGTGACTCTCAATTGGCAGCTGCTGGTTCATGAGGGACAGATAGTACTGCAGCTCGCTGTGATTGGTGATAAGGACGCCAACGCCAAGGGTGTCGTATTGGATTCGGCCGGCTCGGCCAAGCATTTGCATGATATCTAGCGGGCTGAGCTCCGTCCAGCGGCCCTTTTCAGGACTGTAGATTTGAGTGCCTTTGATGATTACTGTGTGGGCCGGCAGGTTGACGCCCCAGGCTAAGGTGGCGGTGGACACCAGCACCTGTAGGTTCGAGGGAGCAAAGATAATGGAAAATCCATGGAAATTCCGTGGGAAATGTACATAAGTAAGTCAATAAACGGTTGGAAAATCCATGGAAATTCCGTAGGAAATGTCCATAAGCAAGTCAATAAACAGATGGGAAATCCATGGAAATTCTGTGGGCAATGTACATAAGTAAATTAATAAACAAATGGGAAATCCATTGGAAATTCCGTGGAAATTCTATGGAAACTCGCGTGCAATGTGCATAAGAATCCACACAATATATGTACATACATTAGAAAAGTTCTTAGGCATACCTGAATGTGCCGATCGGCGAACAAGTCTTCAACCAGGGTCCGATCTACTCGAGTCATGCCAGCGTGGTGAATAGCGAATCCATAGGGTAGCAGGTCTTTCAGTTCGAGATTTTTCACCTCCGCAGCTTCTGTACGCAGCACCTCAGTGGACAGGGAGCCGGCCTTCAGGAACAGGCCCAGAGTGTCCTTCTCCAAGCAGAGGTCGCGCACGGCTCGAGCAGTTTTGCCAGTCTCCTTGCGGCTGTGAACAAAGACTAGCACTTGGTTCTTGCCGGCGTGCTCGATCACTTTGTCGTACACAACCTGTCAAATTTTTCTAATCAGATTAGTTTTGGGATATTTTTGACAACATTTTAATAGAGATGCACGTTAGACATTATTAGGATAGTTTAAGCCACGCATCCTCAGATCCCTATCATAGGATATTTCAAGCTACGCATCCCCAGATCCCATTCTGGGATATTTCAAGCTACGCATCCCCAGATCCTTATCATAGGATATTTCAAGCTACGCATCCCCAGTTCCCATTCTGGGATATTTCAAGCTACGCATCCCCAGATCCCTATCATGAGATGTATCAAGCTACGCATCCCCAAATCCCTATCATTGGATATTTCAAGCTACGCATCCCCAGATCTCATTTAGGGATATTTCAAGCTACGCATCGCCAGATCCCCTATCATGGGATATTTCAAGCTACGCATCCCCAGATCCCATTCTGGGATATTTCAAGCTACGCATCCCCAGATCCTTATCATAGGATATTTCAAGCTACGCATCCCCAGTTCCCATTCTGGGATATTTCAAGCTACGCATCGCCAGATCCCCTATCATGGGATATATCAAGCTACGCATCCCCAGATCCCATTCTGGATATTTCAAGCTACGCATTCCCAGATCTCATTCCGGGATATTTCAAGCTACGCATTCCCAGATCCTTATCATGGGATATTTCAAGCTACGCATCCCCAGATCTCATTGTGAGATATTTCAAGCTACGCATTCCCAGATCCCATTCTGGGATATTTCAAGCTACGCATCCCCAGATTCCTATCATGGGATATTTCAAGCTACGCATCCCCAGATCCTTATCATGGGATATTTCAAGCTACGCATCGCCAGATCCCCTATCATGGGATATATCAAGCTACGCATCCCCAGATCTCATTGTGAGATATTTCAAGCTACGCATTCCCAGATCCCATTCTGGGATATTTCAAGCTACGCATCTCCAGATCCCTATAATGGGATATTTCAAGCTACGCATCCCCAGATCCTTATCATGGGATATTTCAAGCTACGCATCCCCAGATCCCTATCATGGGATATTTCAAGCTACGCATCCCCAGATCCCTATCATTGGATATTTCAAGCTACGCATCCTCAGATCTCATTCCGGGATACTTTAGGTGACGCATCGCCAGATCCCATTTTGGGATGTTTCAAGCTACTCATCCCCAGATCCCTATCATGGGATATTTCAAGCTACGCATCCCCAGGTCCTTATCATGGGATATTTCAAGCTACGCATTCTTAAATCCCATTTTGGGATATTTTAGGCTACGCATTTCCCGATCCTATTTTGGGATATTTCAAGCTACGCATCCCCAGATCCCATTTTGGGATATTTCAAGCTACGCATCCCCAGATTTTATTCCAGGATATTTTAAGCTACGCATCCCCAGATCCTTATTATGGGATATTTCAAGCTACGCATCCCCGGATCCCATTTGGGATATTTCTAGCTACGCATCCCCAGGTCCTTATTATGGGATATTTCAAGCTACGCATTCTTAAATCCCATTTTGGGATATTTTAAGCTACGCATTTCCCGATCCTATTTTGGGATATTTCAAGCTACGCATCCCCAGATCCCATTTTGGGATATTTCAAGCTACGCATCCCCAGATTTCATTCCGGGATATTTCTAGCTACGCATTCCCAGATCCTTATCATGGGATATTTCAAGCTACGCATCCCCAGATCCTTATCATGGGATATTTCAAGCTACGCATCCCCAGATCCCCTATCATGGGATATTTCAAGCTACGCATCCCCAGATCCCATTCTGGGATATTTCAAGCTACGCATCCCCAGATCCTTATCATAGGATATTTCAAGCTACGCATCCCCAGATCCCTATCATGGGATATTTCAAGCTACGCATCCCCAGATCCCTATCATTGGATATTTCAAGCTACGCATCCTCAGATCTCATTCCGGGATACTTTAGGTGACGCATCGCCAGATCCCATTTTGGGATATTTCAAGCTACTCATCCCCAGATCCCTATCATGGGATATTTCAAGCTACGCATCCCCAGGTCCTTATCATGGGATATTTCAAGCTACGCATTCTTAAATCCCATTTTGGGATATTTTAGGCTACGCATTTCCCGATCCTATTTTGGGATATTTCAAGCTACGCATCCCCAGATCCCATTTTGGGATATTTCAAGCTACGCATCCCCAGATTTCATTCCAGGATATTTTAAGCTACGCATCCCCAGATCCTTATTATGGGATATTTCAAGCTACGCATCCCCGGATCCCATTTGGGATATTTCTAGCTACGCATCCCCAGGTCCTTATTATGGGATATTTCAAGCTACGCATTCTTAAATCCCATTTTGGGATATTTTAAGCTACGCATTTCCCGATCCTATTTTGGGATATTTCAAGCTACGCATCCCCAGATCCCATTTTGGGATATTTCAAGCTACGCATCCCCAGATTTCATTCCAGGATATTTTAAGCTACGCATCCCCAGATCCTTATTATGGGATATTTCAAGCTACGCATCCCCGGATCCCATTTGGGATATTTCTAGCTACGCATTCCCAGATCCTTATCATGGGATATTTCAAGCTACGCATTCTCAGATCCCATTTTGGGATATTCAAGCTTCGCATTCCCAGATGCCTATATTATGGTACGATTAAGCTACAAATTTCAGCTCATTTATTAAATAATTATTAATTCGCACTGCACAACCAACAGACCTGATTCATAACAGCAAATCGTTTAATAGCTTTCTTCTCCGTAACGCCAATGTACTGCTGCTCCAGCGGAACCGGCCTGTAGGTGCTGTCAAAAAAGTGCAGCCCAGTTTTGACGTTGACGCGCAGAAAGCTGGCAACGCTAGCGTAATTAGGCAGGGTGGCGCTCAGGCCAACAATGCGAACGGCTTCTTGAGTCGATTCCGAGTTGCGTAGAATCCTAGCAACTACAGATTCGAGCACGGGACCTCGTTCGTCGTGCAGCATGTGCACCTCGTCTAGAATGATCAGCCTGACTAGCTGGGTGTACGTCCGCTCCCCGCCTTTGCGAGTGACGATGTCGAATTTCTCAGGGGTGCACACGATCAGCTGGGTGTTAGCGATCTCCTCCTTGGTGAGCTGATGGTCTCCGGTCAGTTCGTCCACCGTCAGGCCGAAGCAGGCCAGGCGCTGACGGAAATTGCCAACCATTTCCTGCGAGGAGGGAAGTGGGATATGGGATTTGCGGCTGCCCTGTCCCATGCCTCGATTCTCCTCATTTCCCATGCCTCGATTCTCCCCATTTCCCATGCCTCAATTCTCCCTATTTCCCATGCCTCAATTCTCCCCATTTCCCATGCATCAATTCTCCCCATTTCCCATGCCTCAATTCTCCTCATTTCACATGCCTCAATTCTCCTCATTTCCCATGCCTCAATTCTCCCCATTTCCCATGCCTCGATTCTCCCCATTTCCCATGCCTCAATTCTCCCTATTTCCCATGCCTCAATTCTCCCCATTTCCCATGCCTCAATTCTCCTCATTTCCCATGCCTCAATTCTCCCCATTTCCCATGCCTCGATTCTCCTCATTTCCCATGCCTCAATTCTCCCCATTTCCCATGCCTCGATTCTCCCCATTTCCCATGCCTCAATTCTCCCCATTTCCCATGCCTCAATTCCCCCCATTTCCCATGCCTCAATTCTCCCCATTTCCCATGCCTCAATTCTCCCCATTTCCCATGCCTCGATTCTCCTCATTTCCCATGCCTCAATTCTCCTCATTTCCCATGCCTCAATTCTCCTCATTTCCCATGCCTCAATTCTCCCCATTTCCCATGCCTCGATTCTCCCCATTTCCCATGCCTCGATTCTCCCCATTTCCCATGCCTCAATTCTCCCCATTTCCCATGCCTCAATTCTCCTCATTTCCCATGCCTCGATTCTCCCCATTTCCCATGCCTCGATTCTCCCCATTTCCCATGCCTCGATTCTCCCCATTTCCCATGCCTCAATTCTCCCCATTTCCCATGCCTCAATTCTCCCCATTTCCCATGCCTCGATTCTCCCCATTTCCCATGCCTCGATTCTCCCCATTTCCCATGCCTCGATTCTCCCCATTTCCCATGCCTCGATTCTCCCCATTTCCCATGCCTCGATTCTCCCCATTTCCCATGCCTCGATTCTCCCCATTTCCCATGCCTCGATCCTCCCCATTTCCCATGCCTCAATTCTCCCATTTCCCATGCCTCGATTCTCCCCATTTCCCATGCCTCAGTTCTCCTCATTTCCCATGCCTCAATTCTCCCCATTTCCCATGCCTCGATCCTCCCCATTTCCCATGCCTCGATTCTCCCCATTTCCCATGCCTCAGTTCTCCTCATTTCCCATGCCTCAATTCTCCCCATTTCCCATGCCTCAATTCTCCCCATTTCCCATGCCTCAATTCCCCCCATTTCCCATGCCTCGATTCTCCCCATTTCCCATGCCTCGATTCTCCCCATTTCCCATGCCTCGATTCTCCCCATTTCCCATGCCTCAATTCCCCCCATTTCCCATGCCTCGATTCTCCCCATTTCCCATGCCTCAGTTCTCCTCATTTCCCATGCCTCAATTCTCCCCATTTCCCATGCCTCAATTCTCCCCATTTCCCATGCCTCAATTCCCCCCATTTCCCATGCCTCAATTCTCCTCATTTCCCATGCCTCGATTCTCCCCATTTCCCATGCCTCAATTCTCCTCATTTCCCATGATGATTAAACTTCCTTAAATTATCCTCACTTCTAATTTCTAAATCATCCTCACTTCTCTTCCCCAAATAATTCCCACATCTTTTCCCAAATTATCGCTACATCTCCTCAAATTATTCCAAATTTTATCCAGAATATTATCATTTTCCCAGTATCTCTGCATCTTTTTCCTTAACTCTCAATCTCTCAATAAAAACTTTACCTGAGCTAGCGATCTCATAGGGGCGATGTAGATAATTTTAAAATCGTCTTTAGAGACGGCATTCTCAGCGTCAGTCGCCGCATCCGGGTCCCTGTGCTGGCCAATGGTCCTCAGCATGGTCAGCAAAGCGCAGATGGTCTTGCCGGATCCTGTGGGGGCGCACAGCAGCATGTTCTCGTCCGACTCCATGGCGGTTTTCATGATGCGACTCTGCACGCGATTCAAAGCGGACACGTTGCTGGGGAAGGCCGGCTGGCACCAGGCTGGTAGGCTAGATATTTTTATCAGCGATTCGGTTGCGTCGAACGGCTTGGGCTTTGGAGCGGGCACGTGCACCTGGAGTTCGGGCGGTGGAGTTATTATTATGTAATCTTTTAACTGATTATTAATAATTATTATTGTTAATAGTAGTATAGTAGTAGTAGTAGTAGTAGTAGTAGTAGTAGCAGTAGTAGTAGTAGTAGTAGTAGTAGTAGTAGCAGTAGTAGTATAGTAGCAGTAGTAGTAGTAGTAGTATAAGTAATATTAGTAGTAGCAGTAGTAGTAGCAGTAGTAGCAGCAGTAGTAGTAGTAGTAGTAGTAGTAGTAGTATTAATAGTAGTAGTAGTAGTAGAAGTAGTAGTAGTAGTAGTAGTAGTAGTAGTAGTAGTGTTAATAGTAGTAGTAGTAGTAGAAGTAGTAGTAGTAGTAGCAGTAGTAGTAGTAGTGGTAGTAGTAGCAGTAGTAGTAGTAGTGTAGTAGCATTACGCATTTTAGTATACTACTAAAAAAGCTCAAGCAGTACTATAATTGGTACTATAAGTAGTAGCACAAGTAAACCGCGGGCCTCACCTCCTCATAACCAGAGCCCTGCTTTCTGAAGCTACCGTCGGGCAGCTGGCAGCGCTTATTGGCCATCAGATGCGAGCCCTGAGTGAATGCCAGATCTTCCAGATCGAGATCTTTGCCCTGAATGTAGCCGCCAGCCACTGCAGCTGCCACAGCCTCATCATCAGCCAGCTGCTGTTGCTGCTGCTCTCGAACTGCCGCCGCCGCGGCCGCCGCCGCCGCCGATGACGATGCGTCGGCTGCCTCGCCGCCTTCGGCTTTGCCTTCGGCGCTGCGCAACTGGCGAAGTATCGGCGCCAGCTTTGGGTCGGCACGCATTCGGGCCTCGATTGCTGACCGTTCAGAGCGAGACTGGGCCTGGGCGAGTAGGGTGCAGTGCAGCACCATCTGCCTGTTGGGGGGATGGGGATACAATGGGGATTATTATTGAGTGAGCTCATTCTAGGGATAATTTATTGGGGATTATTATTGAGTGAGCTCAGTCTAGGGATAATTTATTGGGGATTATTATTGAGTGAGCTCATTCTAGGGATAATTTATTGGGGATTAGTATTGAGTGAGCTCATTCTAGGGATAATTTATTGGGGATTACTATTGAGTGAGCTCATTCTAGGGATAATTTATTATTGGGGATTAGTATTGAGTGAGTTCATTCTAGGGATAATTTATTGGGGATTACTATTGAGTGAGCTCATTCTAGGGATAATTTATTATTGGGGATTAGTATTGAGTGAGCTTATTCTAGGGATAATTTATTATTGGGGATTATTATTGAGTGAGCTCATTCTAGGGATAATTTATTGGGGATTACTATTGAGTGAGCTCATTCTAGGGATAATTTATTGGGGATTATTATTGAGTGAGCTCATTCTAGGGATAATTTATTGGGGATTATTATTGAGTGAGCTCATTCTAGGGATAATTTATTGGGGATTATTATTGAGTGAGCTCATTCTAAGGATAATTTATTGGGGATTATTATTGAGTAAGCTCATTCTAGGGATAATTTATTGGGGATTATTATTGAGTGAGCTCATTCTAAGGATAATTTATTGGGGATTATTATTGAGTGAGCTCATTCTAAGGATAATTTATTGGGGATTATTATTGAGTAAGCTCATTCTAAGGATAATTTATTGGGGATTATTATTGAGTGAGCTCATTCTAAGGATAATTTATTGGGGATTATTATTGAGTGAGCTCATTCTAAGGATAATTTATTGGGGATTATTATTGAGTAAGCTCATTCTAGGGATAATTCATCTTAGTAAACGAGCCAATTTGAAGAATAGCTTTGGAAATATTTGGGTCTTTTACGTTATGAGAGCAGTTAATTTCAAGAATCAGGTAGAAATCATTTTGAAGGTTATTTAACCCCCGGTTACTGACAGCTGTCAGTAATAACAAAGATATTTATAAAAGGTAAAACAGCAGGAGCAACTATACTTAAAGGTTCAGTACAAAATGCCTCGTCGCATAATTAGTATCTAAATTCCAAGAAACTTACCGGTTCTGCCGAACCAGTTTAATTAGGTCGAACGCCTCGTAGCCCAGAGCTTTCACTAGTCGATTTTCCAGATCCCGATCGTCCCCAGCCGACTTCAACAGCTGCAGGCATTCGGCCGCTTTGGCCTGCGCGGCAACCGGGTCTGTGTAGCGCTTGGCCAGCTGGCGTTGAAGCCAGAAAGCGTCGACGTCGCGCGGGTGCAGGCCGCCGCTGCCGCTGCCACCAGCTCCGTCATCGGCAGTTTTACGTCGACGAATTGCGGCCGCCTCGGCGGCGGCAGCGGCACTGGTATTAGTGGCGCTTCTGTCATCGCCTTGGCCTGCCTCGCCGTCTTCGCCTTCGCCGCCTTCGTCGTCGTCCTCGTCGCTTTCGTTGACTTCGCCGTAGTCGGCTGCGTCGTCTTCGTCGGCGGCGTCTTCGTCGGAGTCTTCGAATTGAATGTTCACCCCGTAGGTCTCGTCGATGTCGGCGGCCTGTTGGTCACCGGACTCGCCGCCTTGTTGGCCGCCGCTCCAGTCGGTGGCTTTTTTAGACAGGTTCACCAAGAGGGCGTACGTGTCCTCTGCCAGGTTGCCTAGCAACGATTCGATTTCGCGTTTTCTCTCTTTGTCGCGCAATTTGTCGTCTTTCATAGCCGCCAGGACCTGAGCGAGTGGGAGGTTATGAAAGTTATATAGGAGCTTTTGTTAGTAGCTGTCTGTCTTAGTGTCTTAGTGTCTGTCTTAGTGACTTAGTGTCTGTCTTAGTGTCTGTCTGTCTTAGTGTCTTAGTGTCTGTCTTAGTGACTTAGTGTCTGTCTGTCTTAGTGTCTTAGTGTCTGTCTGTTTTAGTGTCTTAGCGTCTGTCTGTCTTAGTGTCTTATTGTGTGTCTTAGTGTCTGTCTGTCTTAGTCTCTGTCTGTCGTTTGTCTGTCTTAGTGTCTGTATGTCTGTCAGTCTGTCTGTTTTTCTGTCTGCAACTACCTACCTATCTATCTACTTATCTATCTATCTATCTATCTATCTATCTATCTATCTATCTATCTATCTATCTATCTATCTATCTATCTATCTATCTATCTATCTATCTATCTATCTATCTATCTATCTATCTATCTATCTATCTATCTATCTATCTATCTATCTATATATCTATCTATCTATCTATCTATCTATCTATCTATCTATCTATCTATCTATCTATCTATCTATCTATCTATCTATCTTATCTATTTTATCTATCTTTTCTATTTATATATCTATCTTATCTATCTATCTATTAACCCACTCGCTAAAGCATTTTCTCACCTCGTCAGCGGCGCCGCACAGGACATCCCTGGGCTCGTCGCCCAGGCACTCCTGAATGCAGTGCAGCAGGGACTCATAATTCCGCCTTGTCTCCGCAGTTTTCGGCCTATAAATCAATCCGGACATGCCGTCATCTTCCGTGGCCAGCACACCGCCTGTGGCTTTCAGTTTGCCAACTTCGTAGCGACGATTCTCGTCACGCTTCTTGCGCTTTGCCTGCTTCTCTTCCACTCCGGTCGGCTTGGACCTGTAGGCCCGGTCGCCCATTCTCGTGCCTTCCAGTTTGCCGGAAAGCGACTGCACAACGCCTGTGGACTCATCGCGGGGACGCCGATCGATCAGACTCTTGTCAGCTTGGGTGACAATGTTCGAGTTGACTCGATATTCGAATTGCAGATTCCTGGCCGCTTCACCAGCCATGACTGCTCAAGTAGTGTAGGAACTGGTGTTTGAATTCTCTGCTTTCACTTGTTATAGTGGTTTTTGCTTGATTATTGCATGCATCAGTTAGTGTGGGGTGATTTTAATTAGCTTGGGATGATTAATAAATAGTGCGGGATGATTATCAATAGTTTGGGATGAGTATTAGTTTGGGATGATTATCAGTAGTTTAGGATAATTATCAATAGTTTAGGATGATTATCAGTAGTTTGGGATGATTATCAATAGTTTGGGATGAGTATTAGTTTGGGATGATTATCAGTAGTTTAGGATAATTATCAATAGTTTAGGATGATTATCAGTAGTTTGGGATGATTATCAATAGTTTAGGATGATTATCAGTAGTTTGGGATGATTATCAATAGTTTAGGATGATTATCATTAGTTTAGGATGATTATCAATAGTTTGGGATGAGTATTAGTGTGGGATGATTATCAGTAGTTTAGGATGATTATCATTAGTTTTGGATGATTATCAGTAGTTTGGGATGATTATCAATAGTTTAGGATGATTATCATTAGTTTAGGATGATTATCAGTAGTTTGGGATGATTATCAATAGTTTAGGATGATTATCAGTAGTTTGGGATGATTATCAATAGTTTAGGATGATTATCAGTAGTTTGGGATGATTATCAATAGTCTGGGATGATTATCAATAGTTTAGGATGATTATCCATAGTTTGGGATGATTATCAATAGTGTGGGATGATTATCAATAGTTTAGGATGATTATCAGTAGTTTGGGATGATTATCAATAGTTTAGGATGATTATCAGTAGTTTGGGATGATTATCAATAGTTTGGGATGATTATCAATAGTGTGGGATGATTATCAGTAGTTTGGGATGATTATCAATAGTTTGGGATGATTATCAATAGTTTGGGATGATTATCAATAGTGTGGGATGATTATCAATAGTGTGGGATGATTATCAATAGTTCGGCATGATGGGTAGCATAGTAGCCTATATCTACCAGTGGGCATTGGACATATACACAAATAATTTTTAAATTAGCAAAGCCAAACAAATGAAACATATTTTCGCCACAAGTTTTATTAATGCAGAACAGATGCAAAGGCAAAGGTAGAAGAAGAGAACAGAGAAACTCAGCCTAGCAACATATATAGCTAAGTGGCAAAAGCAGACAAACAACAGACAAATTGCTTTTAGTAGCATAAGATATAACAAAGCAGTTAAATATCTACTAGAATAATTCGTAGCTACAATCAGGAGAAAAACGATATCATAAAGAACAACCGCGCGAGAGCACTGTGTTTAACAAAACAAAAACATCATCATCAATGTAAGAACGTTGTGCGCGACAGAGTTAACAATGAAAATTTACCAGCATCATTTTTTGGCACACAAAGTTGTTTTTTTTTTAAAACGGCGTGAAAAATCTGGGAGCAAACAAAGGAATACGCCACAGCCGTGTGAGTTTTTGCTCAGCTTACATGATAGCTTTGCTTGTAGTGAACAGCCAGTTCGGCTAAATATGTCTTGAAATTTAATTCGTTAGTTAGATAATGGGGAATTACAAATCGCTAATAGAGATTAAAAGGGAATTACAAATCGCTAATAGAGATAAAAGGGAATTACAAATCGCTAATAGAGATAAAAGGGAATTACAAATCGCTAATAGAGATAAAAGGGAATTACAAATCGCTAATAGAGATAAAAGGGAATTACAAATCGCTAATAGAGATAAAAGGGAATTACAAATCGCTAATAGAGATAAAAGGGAATTACAAATCGCTAATAGAGATAAAAGGGAATTACAAATCGCTAATAGAGATAAAAGGGAATTACAAATCGCTAATAGAGATAAAAGGGAATTACAAATCGCTAATAGAGATAAAAGGGAATTACAAATCGCTAATAGAGATAAAAGGGAATTACAAATCGCTAATAGAGATAAAAGGGAATTACAAATCGCTAATAGAGATAAAAGGGAATTACAAATCGCTAATAGAGATAAAAGGGAA
The DNA here is from genome assembly GCA_002269645.1 of Macrostomum lignano. Classification (NCBI taxonomy): domain Eukaryota; kingdom Metazoa; phylum Platyhelminthes; family Macrostomidae; genus Macrostomum; species Macrostomum lignano. The sequence goes on from NIVC01001948.1 coordinate 240,862, forward strand.
TTACAAATCGCTAATAGAGATAAAAGGGAATTACAAATCGCTAATAGAGATAAAAGGGAATTACAAATCGCTAATAGAGATAAAAGGGAATTACAAATCGCTAATAGAGATAAAAGGGAATTACAAATCGCTAATAGAGATAAAAGGGAATTACAAATCGCTAATAGAGATAAAAGGGAATTACAAATCGCTAATAGAGATAAAGGGGGATTACAAATCGCTAATAGAGATTAAAAGGGAATTACAAATCGCTAATAGAGATAAAAGGGAATTACAAATCGCTAATAGAGATTAAAAGGGAATTACAAATCGCTAATAGAGATAAAAGGGGATTACAAATCGCTAATAGAGATAAAAGGGAATTACAAATCGCTAATAGAGATAAAGGGGGATTACAAATCGCTAATAGAGATAAAAGGGAATTACAAATCGCTAATAGAGATAAAGGGGGGATTACAAATCGCTAATAGAGATAAAAGGGGGATTACAAATCGATAATAGAGATAGGGGGAATGACAAATGGCTAAAAGGCTGGATAAAGGGAAATTACAAGTCGTTATTAGAATAAAGGGGGTAACAAATCTCTAATAGGGATAAAGGGGAATCACAGAATCACTCATTAAGATAACGGAGAATTATATATCGCTAATAGAATAAATGAAATTACCTATAGCTATTAAGATAAAGGGGAATTACAAAATCGCTCATAAAGATGAAGGGGAATAAAAAATGGTCATAGAATTAAAGGAGAATTACAAATCGTTACCCGTTGATCTGATTAACAAATACAAGGGAAATTAAGGGCAATAGGGTAGATAATTCTACACTCAAAGTACAATAACAAGAAAAGAATTAGATAAAATTGAATCACACAGAAAAAGACAAATAAGCAATGTGACTATATGAATCGGTAGTCTGATTAAATCCTGTGCTTAGATTGCAAGGTAAGGTAGGCGATAGGCATTCAATAAATAGGACATGACGCAAACACATGCATGCAGAGCAGATTACTAATTAACATGTAAGAGAATTTGTAAAGATAACACAATTAGATTACACAGACGCATGCATTATTCAAAGTCCATTGTAGACACGCTGAGCGGAGTCCTGCTTCAGCAGACGTTTGACAGCCTCTTTATCCTCGGGTGGCAGGGTTAGGCCCTTGGGAAATTCCACATCGAATGTGATAAACAGGGAGCCTTTGACATTGTTATTCTCATAATTTGGCATGCCTTCGTTGGCTTTGCGAAGCATCGCGCCAGGCCAAGTGACTTTCTCGCGTGTGACGCGGACCTTGTGCCCGTCCAGATGTTCGATGTCCATGGAGAAACCATTCAGAGCGTCTACTAGGGTGATGCTCAGGTTGGTGTACAGGTCGTCGCCGCGGCGTTGGAATCGGGGATGCTTCAGCTGATGGATGCGAAAGCGGAGGTCGCCCGGCTCGCCGTCGATGTGGGGCTCGCCTTCGGCCACGAACGGGTAGATCTGGGGGTGGAGGGTGCGGGATTGGCGCTTGTGTGTGTTGCGGCTTTGACATCATTGCCTGAAATAGTGGGCTATTGCCTAAAATAAAAAACCATTTTTAGTATATGGACTAGCCATTTAGCCCCCCACGGTGATTATCCAAGAATATAGGGTGATTATCTATAAGTATAAAGTGATTATCCAGGAGTATATGCCCATTGTTTTGAGAAGTACAGTGGATTCTATTAAAAATTTTGGCGAACTCTCTTATAATATTAATTTATTAAGTTGGACATTGGGCGATTTTTAACATAGCTGATAAGTAAAGAGCGATTATTTCGACAATTTACAAGCTTAGGCAAGATTCCATTTATCGAAAGAAGACAAACCTGTCCATCTCTCATTCCAGGCTCAATCTCCAACTCCAGCAGCTTCTCCTCCGGAACTAAGGTGACATTTTCGCACTCGTCGCAGACTTCCTCCTGGGTCATCTGGAACCGGCCCGGCCCCAGTGACCTCGTTCGCATCTCGTGCCGACAGTTGCAGCGACGCTTGCCCGGGGCCTTCTTCTTCACCGGCTTGTTGCGGACAATCTCCACGAAGTTGCCATTGTACAGCTCCTCCAAGGTCACGTCGAGGTCGACCACAACGTCGCCGCCTCGGGGAATCTCTCGCTCCTGGTTGCCGCCGCCAGTGTGGAATTGAAACATGTCGCCGAAGAACGACGAGAACGGGTCGCTGCCGCCCCGCCCAACGCCGTCCTTCAAGCCTTCCTCGCCGTGGGCGTCGTAGATTTTGCGCTTCTCCGGGTCCGACAGCACCTGGGGAATTACAAATTGGATTAATAGGGAATTACAAATTTGGTTAAATGGGGAATTACAAATTAGTTTAAATGGGGAATTACAATTCCGATAAAAGGGGCATTAGAAATTGGATAAATAAGGATTCAAATAATTGAATAATTGGGGAATTACAAATTGGACAAATTGGACATATTGTATTATGGGAATTATAAAGTAGACAAAAAAGGAATTACCAATTTAATAAAAGGAATTAAAAATTGGATAAACAGGGAATGAAAAGTTGGTAAAAGGATAATTATAAATGGTATTAAAGAAAAATACAAAATGGATGAAATTGAAATTACAAAGTGGTAATTTAAAACTGAAATTCAAAAGCTAATTCAAAACAGTAGTTCACCATTTCCAGAAAAACACAACTCATTACCTCATAAGCAGCATTCAGATCGCGGAACCTCTCCTCAGCTTTGGGATCGTCCCGATTGCGATCCGGGTGCAGCTGTTTAGCCAGGCCTCGGTAGGCCTTCTTCACCTGGTTAACAGTGGCCGCCCGTTGCACCCCAAGGATCTTGTAGAAGTCGCGACTGTTAAGGGGTGAAGTTTAATGCAAGTTAAACTTTTTTGCTTTGGGGTTTTTCAAGTATCAGAATTACAGGGGGATAAATAGTGACCAGTAGAACTCTTGTCTAAACAGATTGTCAATTGACTTCTCAACCAATTACACAAAGCCAGCTACCATGCTCTCTAGTTTAATGGCATTCATTTCAAGGGCCAATAGAATGTTTTCATGAATCTAACTCCTTGAGCTGCTGGCTTTATTATTCTTGGATCATGGATCAAAGTGACATTTACCAAACTAGACTGCTTCATATTGAGTATCTGAGTAACATAGTCAATTTGACAAAGGACCAAATAGCCAGAAGGATGGAGCATAACATTCTATGCTTTTTAATGCAATACTGGTCAAATAAGCTTGCTCATATTTAGCCAAATATATTTCTATTTTAGATATTTTAACTTAATATAAAATTAAAATCCTAATACATCAAATAAGTATAAATATAAAACTTGCCTTGATTAGTTAATTTATTATATCCAGATTTCAAAATACTTGAGAAAATATATAACCAAGTTGCCTTGCTAAACAATTTAGTCCTAATAATTATGTATTATGAGTTTTATGATAAAACAAACTTTATAATTTAGGTTAGTGACAATTTTATTTGACAAGCAATGGGGCAGGACTGTTAGCTAAATAGTAGAAAGCTTATTTGACTGGTGCCAGCTAAAGAAGCACTGCCAATGCATTAACCTTGCTTTATTTATAATGAATCTAATTTGACAATAGATCAAATTGTCAACTAGTATTTTGTTAATTGGGGAGCCATTGCCCTTAGGTCACTTCATTAACTGGCCAATCAATAGACTTCTAAATGTGGTCACTTTGTCAATTACCATTTGTGACACTTTAAATTGGTAGTTACTTTGTCAATTGTGTTTGGGGCATAACTAAGGAAAGGACACTAGGAACATGTCCAAGAGGTGGACTTTTTACTGCCTTTGCATCTTTGCTTCTATTGCTAACACTGAATAGATTGATGTCTCTGTCCCCCTAATATAAATCCTAGCTATATATTTGACTATGCATTATATACATATACTAGGATAGAATTTATCCCAAAAACAAAAATCCAATTCTGTATAGAGAGTAAATAAAATAAATGCATATGTAGAACTTCATTTTTCTTTGGCCTTAAATATGTTTGAATTTTCTAAATTATTTAAATTTAAATTTAAACTTTAAATTCAAAATTGAATTCCAACAAAATAAAAAGGATACTTTAAAAGGAATAATGAATAATGATAAATAATTAGCCAATTAATAACTGAATTAGTGATGGATCCGAATATTTGGATTCAGATTCCGAATCCGAAAAAAAGTCTCACTTTTTTAGAAATCCAAATGTTTCGGATTCGGAAATTTTATTTTCCGAATATCCGAATATGCTTCTGAATATGAAAAAAGCAAACAACCAAAAACAAAATTATGCTAACGTAAAAGAAATACAACTTTCTAAAAGAAAGTCAGTTAAAAAACGATCAACGCAAAATTTAACGTAATATTGCTCGTTTTTACAATTGTCTGTTTTGCAATAACGTATATTATTAAAAAGTGTTAATAAGTAAAGTCACTTTACATTGGAACCTTTGAGGCATTCAACCTAAAGTTGCAGAAACATTTAATCGCAGTAATCATTGTTTAAGTGTAATCATCACTTTTTTTCAAAATGCAAATTAATGTGCATGGACTTTACGTGCACACAGTAAAGTTATCAAATTGCACAAACGTTATGTCAGTTAGTATTAGTATTTGGAATTAGTTAGATTAGATATATAAGAATTGAGTTCAATTCTAAGTTTAATTCAATTCAAATACTAGATAGAAATAGTATAAGCCCGAGATTAGATTGAATCTTGTCAGTAAATTAATGTACAGCGCTAATACGATTATTAATTAGATGATGAGGCATTTTTTGTCATTTAAAGGTGTCATAGTTACTCCCGCCATGTACCTTTTACTTTTTTCTACATTTGGAAACACATTTGGATATTCGGATTTGGATTCGGAATTTTTTTGTACATTTGGATTCGGTTTCGGAAACTTGCAAAAATCTACATTCGGTCCATCACTAAATTGAATAAAATCATGACTAAAGACCTTTATACAGAGCTCAATTTTCCAAACACATTTGGTACCAAAGTAATTACCATACTCCAGATCATGTAGTATATGCTCGAAAATTTGGGTATGCATTGGCCTTGCATGCCAAAAGTAGGCATGCACAATTGGTGTGCATCAATCCTAAATAATAGTATGCCTGCATACCTGGCATATATTTCATAGAATCATGCGAGTTATTGTGAAATAGAAAAAAAGATAAAAATAGGTTCAGTTTAAGCGTAAAGTTCAAGCATTCTAGGTTTTTAAGCTTGTAATAAAGCATTTAAACAAATATTTGCATGTATTAATTTTCTACTATAAACAGTATCATTGAAAAAGCAGAAAAATAAACCTAATTATTTTCTAAACAAGGTTCATAACGCAATTTAAATAAGGTCACTTATTTATAATTATTGTCACAATGTAAAAAGGTCATTTATTGTCACGACATAAAAAAGGTCATTAATTGTTGCAACACTGTCATAGTTTTGAGAAATGGGCATACACTCAATTTTTGGTATGCATTTGTATTTATTTTTTGGGGTGTGTATGTGCACCCAGTATGATCCAGACTATAGAGTAATTATAGTAGGCTTTAATTAAAAACTTTGTCAATTGCTAGGCCCCTACTAATTTAGCCAAATATTTAGTTCATCAACTGCAAATATTGCTACCCTTATATCAAATAATCACTTTGTCAACTATTTGAGGCTAGCATCCTAATATGCTTGTACAATATGCAAATTTTTAAATGAAATCATATAACTTTTTTGTAATTGCTAAAAACCTACACATTTAATTATAAACCCTTTAAGTTATATAGGTTTACTAGAGATATGCTCAAAAGTGTGCAAGTTTTTGTCAATACACCAGGAATGCATCTAGGATTTTGTGCAAAATTATATCCTAGGCCCTAAGTCCTAACCCTTAAATCTAAGCCAAATCTAAGGCATTAATTAAGCAAGTGGCTATCAATAAAATATCTTGTCACAAAAATGACTGTAATCCAAAACTTAAGCAAGACATTTAGACAAATTGCCTATAGAAGTATAGGGCCAGATCTTTAGTAGGGGGCCTACCGCCTAGGCCCTCCTGTCCTGAGGCCTCCTTCCATATGGCATACATGTGATACATTTAGAAAGTAAAAAAGAAAAAAATGCTAAACATCTTACCCAGCAAAGCCATAATCAGCTAGAAGTACAAGAACAATAATGACAATAATATTAATATTCACGCGCATTGTTTTGTAAACTGAAGGTATAGAGTCTAGATTTTACTTTGTTTATGAGCTACAGAGCTGGGTCTAGCCAATCGAAGTCTAAATGAATTCGCTATAGATTTAACCTATTGTCATTGATATTTTATATTAATAAATTATAATTTTAGTGACTTTTTTCTAATTCTTATCCTAAACTATTTGTTATTAGCTTTAACAACGGCTATTGACTAAGACATCAACTACCACTTCGTGACGTGTCAATTCAGCTCGTTAACTTCGCAGTGAAAATTGACTATTATCTGAAAATAGCATTTAAACTACCGCGAAGTGCGCCAGATCAAGATAAGTAGGGTCTGTATAAAAGCAGGGCACCATTGGCACATTGGACACCCCTTATGTTAACAAAAATCGAGTTTTGATCGTTGTTTTGCTTGAATAAATATACTTTGGCTTTCGAATAAAAATGTAAATATTTATTTATAATTGCACTTTTTCATATACTTCTAACAACCATGAGATTGGTAGTATCAACAAGTTTTATTCTACATTTAAATTCATTTCTTATCTTGCTTTATTGTCGAACTACTTTCGGTACGTCATTTTCATTTACCTAGTTGGTGCACTTACAGAAAACATAGAAACATTAAATGCCGTTTCTTGTCCTCAATAAACGTTGGAAAAAGTGAGCAGCAGACTAGTTGCAGAATTTTATTGCCGGACATGGCATATTTGACTATTTGCAGCTGCTCTGGCTTGTTTACTGCCTTTCCATAAATCAACAGCAATGGTGAAAGTGAATCTAATCCTTCTCTCTCTCTCTCTCCCATAATGTTAATGTTTGATTTGCTGTTAATATGGATTTTTAAAATCCCCCGTGTCTTAAATAAAAAAACGAATAATTTTTTAAGTTGTGATTTCCATCAAAATGCAATTAATTAATGTTTTAAAAACATTTAAACTCAATAAATTATTTATTCTCTTATCAAATAGAATCCAACTCTAGAATCTTTTTCAAGGAAGGAATACTAACTATCCTTAATATTCAATATGCATGATAATAAAGCAGTGCATTACTTTTTCAATTTAGAGAATCTAACAAGGAAATAAATATAATTTAGTACAGTACCATTGTAAGCAAAAAACCATAAGTTTACAGGTACAATTTTTTGTAAAGATAGATACAGCGGAAAATTAAAATTTGACAAAAGAATACCACAAACACTAAAAATGGGGAGAAAAGGTATTACAAACATTGGCATTAATAAAAAAGTAATAAATATTGCAGCTGAGCAAATGAAATTAGCAATTAAACAATGCAATGAGTTAAATGATAAATAACAAAGAAATGCTAAATAACATCTAGCAATGTATATTAAAGCAATTGAAGTGCACTCTGAGTTGAAAGGCTTACAACTCATAAAGTACAGTTTAAATGCAATGTAACTTTTTATTTATTTGTAACTTTATAATAATAGAAATCATTACCATAAGCAATTGTATGAAAAGTTGCTATTAATAGTCTTATGTACTTTATCTCTACTCTAAGAGCTAACTTTCTATAAATATATATGATTCCTTGTATAAAATTAGGGATTCTTTAAAAAATTCATGCTGTAATATGCATATATCACACTCTTGACCCAAGAAAATTATTGAAAGTGGTCAACCAATTAGCACAAAAAAAATATAGACGGCTGTAATGGTGCAAGTGGTGTTTCGGCACACCACTTAAATTAAAGTTGAAATTTTTGGAGCAGTTACACTAAAGAAAATTATTATTTTATAAAATTAAGAGAGGCTAATAAAATTAGTAGGGCTTGAATTGAATAATATGCTGTGAAGACTCAAACTTGTAAGCCAAGAAGGCTAGAATTAGGGTTAGCAATTAGGCAATTAGGCGAACTATAGACATTAAGGAATGTGTAGGTATTAAATAAATAAATCATGCAGGTGCTAATAGTAGCTTAAAACCTATCACTTGGTCCCTTAGAATGCCATAATTTTGGACATTAGAATTAAAATATAGTGTTTTACTGATTGGGAACTTGTTCTTATTGAAAAACTTCTTATAAATATAGAAATATTAATATAAACAATACGAATAAATTTGCCTATTAAAACTTTGTGGCATTTGTAGGATTTTAGAAGAAGGAAGTATACCCTGCAACATACGTGCAGAATATTTATGTGCTAAAGGATTTAGGTCTGAAATAAATGACAATAAATGTTATGTGAAGATGGTTTATATGTTGTTTTTTCAAAGCGTCACATATAAACTTTCAGTAAAAAGACTTCTTGGTCTGTGAGGTAGATTTTTTACTTATATGCTTGCATTTTTTAACTCATAATTTAAATGATTAGCACAATTTCTTAAATATCATGACTTGGCAAATTATTCATAATAATGTTTTCTTAAAAGGATTGTATATAAAGAAGAGACTGTAATTTGAACTTTCACTGAGTAGCTATTCCTTTTTTTGTTGGTTGAAATCATACAAAAAGTAATTGAACTAATAAAAGAAGAAGCTTGGAAATTATTAATTTAATCATCATCTTACAAAGTAAAAAAAACTTTTTGGGTGCAATTTTTTCATCAAATAATCTGCCAATGTATTAACTTTTTTAATATAGAAATACTTGCAATTTGGAATATCCAAAGTTCGTTCTTCATGAAGTAATCCTAACAAAATAAGTTGTGGTTTTTTGATAAGAGCAGAATGCTTCATCATTTTATGGAAAATTGAGTTCTGACTATTAGTTTGATCATTTCATATATCAGGCATATTTAGCATTAAATCGGTACGCCTGTAGTACAGAACCTTCGGGGTAGTAAAATCACAGTGTAATAGCATTGCAAGCTGCAGTTTTTGCATGTGCGATTATTTTAAAAAATCGAATGCCAAATTAAACATGTACAAAAAACGATAATACAAAGAATATTTAACAAATGATCTATCACGAAAGCAAGGATGTCATTTCTATTATTATCAATTTTTTAAATTATTTAAAAGTATCTCCGCAAGTTTATTCTGCATTTTCATATCTAATTTTGTTATAAAAAGGGGTGTCCAATGTGTCCAATGTGCCAGTGCCAGCTTTTATACACACCCAAGATAAGTACAACAAATATAAACACCTTAGTCTTTAAACTAAATAACTGACTAAGCTTTAAAAAAATTTACGGACACACGAAAGAAAACTAATAGATTTGATGGATTTTTATGACAATAGGTAATGGCGCCGTTTTAATTAACACGATAAACGCCGCGGCATGAGGTTCAGTCAACGTTTCGTTTCAACTCTCGACAATGCCCTTGTAAAAGTTTAGGCTCATTTGTGAATTAAATTTTGCCTACCAATGTTTAAAATGTACAACGGATGAATCAGATTTTTTAAACGCTGCCTAAGGGCGATTTGTACTCTTTTTATTATGTTTCAAATACATTCGCAACTTTTGAAAATGTGAACAAATTAGCATGCATGTAGATGCTCTAAAATTTAAGTTTAGCTGATGATTTTATTTAGCTTTTCAAATAATTTTTTTCATTAAATGCACTTTCTTTTTTAATATAGAATCATAAATATATAATAGATAACTATTAACGGACGAGTTAATACTAAATATTTTTGTATTTTTATTTTACGTTATTTATTAAAAGTTAAAAGTTAAAAAGCACTTCTAGTGATCCTTGGTAAATATGTCCATAAAATAACTATGCAAAATGCTTGAATCGGCAAATTAACAATTTTACTAATTTACAATTAACAGAATTTTAAGTTCATTGTTGGTATAATAATGGTGCCCATTGTACAAATATTTTCTTTGAAGACGTCCATCGTTCGTACTTTAAGAATTTTGGAATTGTTATGCATATAACAGCTAGTTTTAAAATTTGCCTACAATTGTTTTACCACTGTCAGCTCGTAATGTAAGCAAAAACACGTCCACACAAAATATTTTCCAGTAATATTTTTATGATAAAGAGAAGCTAGGGTGCATCAAAGTACATGTATTAAAATTTAAGTAAGTTTTAAATGAGCTATATTACAGTGCTAGTTTTCATTTTTTCGTCTCTTCTTTTCTGGTGTACTTTATAGCGAATACTCGTATGAAGCGAAAAATTTGTAGATATAGTTACCGATTATATATGATAATTAAACCCAACATACTCTTACCTGGAATTGACTTGGAGAAGAAATAGATTAGCTACTAAAAACTAACAGAAAACGAAAAATTTCTTCTCAGGCGATGCGATTCGAAGGCAAGAGATTCCTCATCACTGGCTGCAACCGGGGCATCGGCCGCGATCTCGCCATTTCGTTGGCCAAGCAAGGCGCCGAAGTGGTCGCCTTGTGCCGTTCCGGCCTGTCCGATCTACCGGCGGCTTGCCCCGACCCGGAAGCCCGAGCTCGCCTGCGCCCCGTGCAGTGCGACCTGAACGATTGGTCGGCCACGCGAAGCCTCGTCCTGAGCCTTGGTCGATTCGATGGTGTTGTTAACAATGCAGGCGTTTCCAAAAATGAGGCAGTCGGTTCCATCACTGAGGAAAATTTGCAAAACTTGTTTCGCGTCAATCTATTCGCCGCGATCAATGTCGGCCAGACGGCCGCCGAGTCGATGCAGAGCGGCGCCAGCATAGTGAACATCTCATCGCAGGCCAGCTTCATGGCGCTGCCAGGCCATACGGCCTACGCGGCTTCGAAAGCGGCGCTGGACTCGGTAACTCGCAGTTTTGCTTCCGAGCTGGGCAAACGCGGCATTCGATGCAACTCTGTCAACCCTGGCGTGGTAATGACGGACATGAGCCGGGCTTATTGGTCAAATCCGCAGGTTGGCGAGCCCATGCTCGCCAGGGCGCCGCTTGGCCGATTTGCCGAGGTACCCGAAGTTGTTTCCGTTGTTGAATTCCTACTGAGCGACGAAGCCAGCATGGTTAATGGCGTGGTGCTACCAGTAGAGGGCGGAGTTTCTGTTAACCAGCTCTGATTTATGCTAACTATTACCTAAATTTACTAGTGGTAAAACGTCAGTACTATATAGTATAATTACCGAAACAGTTTTCTTGTGACTGACTGAGCGACTTGCGTCAGATCGACGTGCAACCTTTTAGTAGAAATTAACGTCCTTAGTTGATCTCTCTCATGCACTACTTGGGGCTCAAATGACTGGATTCCGTATTACTGGGATTACTGGCTTAGCTAGAAAATCAATTAGCTACTTTTGATTGATAGTTTCGTAAGAATCATGAATGTTTCGTGTGCTACAACTCCTAATTTCTAAGTTCTTCTTGTTTGCCAATTCGAAACGAGTCACGCTTCCACTGCATTAATTGTTGATCAGGGAATCGCAATAAATTTCTTCCAAAAACAGCCTATAAAAAAACACAAAAATATTTACGGTGACTTGAATTGTAGTTTTTGCTTTTCGGGGGGGGGGGCGATTTCTCAAGATCTGAATTTCACAATGTTTAAAAGATTTAGATGCCTTTAAAGTTGTTTAATCCCAGCTATACAAGGGTTTTAAAAATCTGTATCCTCTCTAATGGCATCTCAGGATGAGAGCAGCATTCATTTGGTTGATATAATTTTATGGACTGCAAGGCTATATCTAACTCGTGCTGTATTAGCTATAGCGTACCTTAGAACGACATGTATAAAGAAAGATATGGCAAATTTGTTAACAAGCGTTTCGTTATATCGTTTAGCTACATTATGTAAGCGAACTGGTTCAGAGCCTTAAGAGCCTGACCTAGGAATACTTCTACTATCTCACATATTATCTACTACTACGAATCAAGATTGTAACTATTTTATATTAATTTGGACTTGCTGCACAGATTAGGACTTTCAGTGCAATTTGGTCTGTTTGTGCAATTACGAGTATAGCTACTCGGGCTCCAATTGTGCGATAGTGGCTCCTGATAGTGCGTGCGGCTTGGGAGTGCTTGCCAATTCTATTCCTGCAGCAGGGAATGCATGGTTTTGTTGCATAGCTGAATAATAGAATAGACAAATATAGATAAATTAATCATTAGTTTTTACTTCATTAGTCAAAGGCAAAGCATTCGAACTAAAAGCCTCTACCAAATGACATGAAGAGGATGACATTTAAATTTCAATTGAGCACTCCAGCAGGGTCTGCGATCGCCTTCGAATTGCCTTCGGTAGCAGCCGCGGCGGCCAAGCCGGCCCTGCGACTCATCTCCTCAATCGAGTAGGTGCTCGTCAGCTCGTTGTAGAGCTCATCCAGCCCAACTTCCTGGTCAGTGGCTTCGCCTTGGCTTTCGCTGGAGTCACCTCTGCCCAATGAGTTTGCTTTCGATTTCGCTGCCGCCTTGGCTACCGCAACTGCGGTGGTGGCGACGGCTGCACCGGCGGACGTCTTGCCGGCTTTCAGTGCGGTTCGACCCGGTGCAGCTGCGGCAGACGTTGTCGAGTTCGCAGCCATTGCCAGCGGAGTTAAGGAGCGCCGCCTGGGTGGCTCCGGCTGTTGCTGCTGCTTGGGCGTCAGTCTGCCGGCTGGAGTCTGCCGACTAGCTGTCGGATTCGGCGTCCGGGCCTGTCGGTTTGGCGACGTCCGGCTGCTGCTGCCGCGGGCGTCGGTCTTGGACAGAGGCTTCAGTCGGTGTTGCTGCTGCTGCTGCTGCTGCTGCTGCTGCTGCTGCTGCTGCTGCTGCTGGCAACTGCTGGACCGGCGTCGTTTCACCAGCTTCTCGGCTGCCGGACTGAACAGAGCAACCTCGGGCGTTGTGCAGCCCTGCGCTCTGGCCCACTGCTCCGCCGTTCGACCGGTCCGTTCGTCAGTTTTAGACACAGATGCGTGGCCCTCGATGGCCAGTAGCGAAGCGCTTTCGGTGAAGCCGTTCTTAGCGGCAATCAGCATGGCTGTGAAGCCTTCCTTGTTCACGCGGTCAATGTCGAGACCAAGGCGTCGGAAACATTTGATTAGTATGCCGATGCCAGTGTCGTTGCCAACTCTGGCGCAGTGCATCAGGGGCGTGTTACCTGCGAATTAATGCATAGGAGAGGGATTGTTTTCATGTGGGAGCTGTGGTAAACCATCCAGGTGATTCAAGTGTGAGCTGTGGTAAACCATCCAGGTAATTCAAGTGTGAGCTCTGGTAGAGCATCCAGGTGATTCAAGTGTGAGCTGTGGTAAACCATCCAGGTGATTCAAGTGTGAGCTGTGGTAGAGCATCCAGGTGATTTAAGTGTGAGCTGTGGTAAACCATCCAGGTGATTTAGGTGTGAGCTGTGGTAAACCATCCAGGTGATTCAAGTGTGAGCTGTGGTAGAGCATCCAGGTGATTTAAGTGTGAGCTGTGGTAAACCATCCAGGTGATTTAAGTGTGAGCTGTGGTAAACCATCCAGGTGATTTAGGTGTGAGCTGTGGTAAACCATCCAGGTGATTCAAATGTGAGCTGTGGTAAACCATCCAGGTGATTCAAGTGTGAGCTGTGGTAAACCATCCAGGTGATTCAAGTGTGAGCTCTGGTAGAGCATCCAGTGATTCAAGTGTGAGCTGTGGTAAACCATCAAGGGGATTTAAGTGTGAGCTGTGGTAGACCATCCAGGTGATTCAAGTGTGAGCTGTGGAAAACCATCCAGGTAATTCAAGTGTGAGCTCTGGTAGAGCATCCAGTGATTCAAGTGTGAACTGGTGATTCAAGTGTGGGCTGTGGTAAACCATCCAGGTGATTTAAGTGTGAGCTGGTGATTCAAGTGTGAGCTGTGGTAAACCATCCAGGTGATTCAAGTGTGAGCTGTGGTAGAGCATCCAGGTGATTCAAGTGTGAGCTGTGGTAAACCATCCAGGTGATTCAAGTGTGAGCTGTGGTAGAGCATCCAGGTGATTCAAGTGTGAGCTGTGGTAAACCATTCAGGTGATTTAAGTGTGAGCTGGTGATTCAAGTGTGAGCTGTGGTAAACCATCCAGGTGATTCAAGTGTGAGCTGTGGAAAACCATTCAGGTGATTCAAGTGTGAGCTGTGGTAAACCATCCAGGTGATTCAAGTGTGAGCTGTGGTAAACCATCCAGGTGATTCAAGTGTGAGCTGTGGTAAACCATCCAGGTGATTTAAGTGTGAGCTGTGGTAAACCATCCAGGTGATTTAAGTGTGAGCTGTGGTAGAGCAACTAACTCAAATCACTTGGAATTTCTAGACCCTAATTAGAAGTTGAATACCCTCTAGTCCAATGGAAACTTCTCCAAATGACAACAAAATTCTAGCTAAGGTGTCTTTAAAAGCACCCTATAAAAAAGCAATTCCATCGCAGTTAATGACTCTGCTAATTCCTAAGCTGGAGATGTGACATGACATTGCGTGCCAGGTGAATTCAATTTTTTAAGAGGAGCGCACCCGATTGCCTATAGTTATTTGGGACAGGATCACGCATTTACTGACAAATCTCGTTGTAGAATACAGTCCGGCACTTTTTCAAATCAGCCGGATCCGTAGCCTCTCCAATCAGTTGGATCGGTAGCCTCTCCAATCAGCTAGATCCGTAGCCTCTCCAACCAGCTGGATCGGTAGCCTCTCCAACCAGCTGGATCGGTAGCCTCTCCAATCAGCTGGATCGGTAACCTCTCCAATCAGCTGGATCGGTAGCCTCTCCAATCAGTTGGATCGGTAGCCTCTCCAATCAGCTGGATCGGTAGCCTCTCTAATCAGCTGGATCGGTAGCCACTCCAATCAGCTGGATCGGTAGCCTCTCCAACCAGCTGGATCGGTAGCCTCTCCAATCAGCTGGATCGGTAGCCTCTCTAATCAGCTGGATCAGTAGCCTCTCCAATCAGCTGGATCGGTAGCCTCTCTAATCAGTTGGATCGGTAGCCTCTCTAATCAGCTGGATCGGTAGCCTCTCCAATCAGCTGGATCGGTAGCCTCTCCAATCAGCTGGATCGGTAGCCTCTCCAATCAGTTGGATCGGTAGCCTCTCCAATCAGCTGGATCGGTAGCCTCTCTAATCAGCTGGATCGGTAGCCACTCCAATCAGCTGGATCGGTAGCCTCTCCAACCAGCTGGATCGGTAGCCTCTCCAATCAGCTGGATCGGTAGCCTCTCCAACCAGCTGGATCGGTAGCCTCTCCTATCAGCTGGATCGGTAGCCTCTCCAACCAGCTGGATCGGTAGCCTCTCCAACCAGCTGGATCGGTAGCCTCTCCAATCAGCTGGATCGGTAGCCTCTCCAATCAGCTGGATCGGTAGCCTCTCCAATCAGCTGGATCGGTAGCCTCTCCAATCAGTTGGATCGGTAGCCTCTCCAATCAGCTGGATCGGTAGCCTCTCCAATCAGCTGGATCGGTAGCCTCTCCAATCAGTTGGATCGGTAGCCTCTCCAATCAGCTGGATCGGTAGCCTCTCCAACCAGCTGGATCGGTAGCCTCTCCAACCAGCTGGATCGGTAGCCTCTCCAACCAGCTGGATCGGTAGCCTCTCTAATCAGCTGGATCGGTAGCCTCTCCAACCAGCTGGATCGGTAGCCTCTCCAACCAGCTGGATCGGTAGCCTCTCCAACCAGCTGGATCGGTAGCCTCTCCAACCAGCTGGATCGGTAGACTCTCCAATCAGCTGGATCGGTAGCCTCTCCAATCAGCTGGATCGGTAGCCTCTCCAATCAGCTGGATCGGTAGCCTCTCCAACCAGCTGGATCGGTAGCCTCTCCAATCAGCTAGATCGGTAGCCTCTCTAATCAGCTGGATCGGTAGCCTCTCCAATCAGCTGGATCGGTAGCCTCTCCAACCAGCTGGATCGGTAGCCTCTCCAATCAGCTAGATCGGTAGCCTCTCCAATCAGCTGGATCGGTAGCCTCTCCAATCAGCTGGATCGGTAGCCTCTCCAATCAGCTGGATCGGTAGCCTCTCCAACCAGCTGGATCGGTAGCCTCTCCAATCAGCTGGATCGGTAGCCTCTCCAATCAGCTGGATCGGTAGCCTCTCCAATCAGCTGGATCGGTAGCCTCTCCAATCAGCTGGATCGGTAGCCTCTCCAATCAGCTGGATTGGTAGCCTCTCCAATCAGCTGGATCGGTAGCCTCTCCAACCAGCTGGATCGGTAGCCAAATAACCAGACCAATAGCACCTCACCGTCCTTATCCGGCAGCTCCGGGTCCACATTGTGACGCACCAGTAGTCGCACAACATCATTATGCCGCATCTCGCAGGCGTAGCTCAGTGCCGTCCTCCCGGAGTCGTCCTGGTAGTTTGGCTGAGCGCCGTACGCCAGCAGCATCTGCATAATTCTCTGGCGACACTTTTCCTCCTGTAGAAGTTTTTTTGAAGTTTCAGATGTTTAAGTGGCATTCAAGTGCTTCATTCCTTTTTAATTGTTTTATCAAATCCAGTTTGTACGGAAAATCCAGTTTACATGTACACAAAATATAGGGGCGCCAGCACCAGGGGCGCCAGCACCAGGGGGTGCGCCAAATCTACTGCAAGGAGGCGCCAAAGCCACTGCAAGGAGGCGCCAAATCTACTGCAAGGAGGCGCCAAAGCCACTGCAAGGAGGCGCCAAATCTACTGCAAGGAGGCGCCAAAGCCACTGCAAGGAGCGCCAAAGCCACTGCAAGGGGCGCCAAAGCCACTGCAAGGGGCGCCAAAGCCACTGCAAGGGGCACCAAGGCCACTGCAAAGGGCGCACTAAAGCTAGTCAGCGCCAGGTGAAGGGAACAGTGAGTTTTTCAAATAAAATTTTTGTAATAGTTCAAGTTTCCTTGAAAAGTCAACCAGTAAGAAATTGACACCTTTGAGCAGTATACTCAAGCCGGGTGAAAATTCAAAGTTTAACTTTGACTTGCCTACATCACAATAGCAATTGAAATTGTCAATGTCGAGATTTACATGTAGAAATCGTTGATAAAATCAATTAAGACAGAGGCGAAACTGCAGGTAGATGCTGACTGACACATTCATCAACCCTTTCTGCACTACGAGAGCGTATTAGGAGTTCACAGAGAGCTTCTTAGCTGATCACCTGTGACAGGTGTGGTGAGGGAGAGGAACTAAAGTACACGTTGACAGGAGATTTCTACAAAAAATGGAGAAAAAATCTGAGATGAAGGAACCGCGTCAGCTGAGCAGGATGACACGGGGCTCACGGATGCTACAGGCTTAATGAGCGACAGGCAGGTGAACTCCTGGTCAGCTTACAGTTGCACTCTTGCATGCAAGCAACAGTATAGGCTGATCCGTTCGACTCAAATTGCTTGTTTTTCATGGCCTATCATTTTTCTGCTGGCAATTTTTTGATCAATTTTTTGGAGCAAATGAGGAAACATGTGAAAGGATGGGGAGAGGAGGGGGGAAGGCAGAAGAGGGGGAGAAGGGAGAGAAGAAGAGGAGGGGAGAGAAGGGGGAGAAGGGAGAGGAGGGGGAGAAGGGAGAGAAGGGGAGGAGGGGGAGAAGGGAGAGGAGGGGGAGAAGGGAGAGGAGGGGGAAAAGGGAGAGGAGGGGGAGAAGGGAGAGGAGGGGAGAGAAGGTAGAGGAGGGGGAGAAGGGAGAGAAGGGGGAGGATAGGGAGAAGGGAGAAAAGGGGGAGAAGGGAGAGGAGGGGGAGAAGGGAGAGGAGGAGGAGAAGGGAGAGGAGGGGGAGAAGGGAGAGAAGGGGGAGAAGGGAGAAAAGGGGTAGAAGGGAGAGGAGGGGGAGAAGGGAGAGAAGGGGAGAAGGGGGAGGAGGGGGAGAAGGGAGAGGAGGGGAGAGGAGGGGGAGAAGGGAGAGAAGGGGGAGGGGGAAGGGAGAGGAGGGGGAGGAGGGGAGAAGGGAGAGGAGGGGAGAGGAGGGGGAGAAGGGGGAGAAGGGAGAGGAGGGGGAGAAGGGAGAGGAGAGGGAGAAGGGAGAGAAGGGGGAGAATTGGGAGAGGAGGGGGAGAAGGGAGAGGAGGGGGAGGAGGGGAGAAGGGAGAGGAGGGGGAGGAGGGGGAGAAGGGAGAGAAGGGGAGGAGGGGGAGAAGGGAGAGGAGGGGGAGGAGGGGGAGAAGGGAGAGGAGGGGAGAGGAGGGGGAGAAGGGAGAGAAGGGGGGAGGGGGAGAAGGGAGAGGAGGGGGAGAAGGGAGAGAAGGGAGAGAAGGGGAAGGAGGGGGAGAAGGGAGAGGAGAGGGAGAAGGGAGAGAAGAGGGAGAAGGGAGAGGAGAGGTCAGATGGGAAAGGGAGAGGAGAAGAGGATCGGAGAAGTGAGGAAAAGAGGAACTGGGAGAAATTTCAGGTACATGTAAGTCAATAGAGATGGGCAAACTACAAGCGTGGGATGAAGCAAGCATCAGACTGTGCATGGATTATGTACACAAAGCATCTCCAGCAGGCTGCATAGTCTGAGTAAACGCTACGCATTCCGGATAGAGAAATGCAAATAAAAAGAGCTGTGTGATGAGACAGGGTCAGAAACTGCGGCAAGGGCCTGGCGGGTTAGTGGGAGAAACCAGCTGAGAACATCGGGACATGCAAGACGAGGCTAAACGCAATCAGAGAACATGGAAGCTACTTGTAGCGCATTGCAATCAGATATGCTTGTGGCTATAGATGCAGGACAGCCTGCAACAGTGCAGTGTACTCGTATAATCCACTTGTTTATTGTGAGCATTTGGCCACACGTAGATGAATTCAGTTTATAGTTAAACAAACTTTGAATAGAATTGTAATATTGCTTGTGTAAGAAGCCCGTAAATCCTTGTTCCTTTATTTGGCACCAAGGGGCGCCAGTACCAAGTGGCGCCAGCACCAAGGGGCGCCAGCACCAAGGGGCGCCAGCACCAAGTGGCGCCAGCACTAAGTGGCGCCAGCACCAAGTGGCGCCATCACCAAGGGGCGCCAGCACCAAGGGGCGCCAGCACCAAGGGGCGCCAGCACCAAGGGGCGCCAGCACCAAGGGGCGCCAGCACCAAGGGGCGCCAGCACCAAGGGGCGCCAGCACCAAGGGGCGCCAGCACCAAGGGGCGCCAGCACCAAGGGGCGCCAGCACCAAGGGGCGCCAGCACCAGGGGCGCCATCACAAGGGGCGCCAGCACCAAGGGGCGCCAGCACCAAGGGGCGCCAGCACCAAGGGGCGCCAGCACCAAGGGGCGCCAGCACCAAGGGGCGCCAGCACCAAGGGGCGCCAGCACCAAGGGGCGCCAGCACCAAGGGGCGCCAGCACCAAGGGGCGCCAGCACCAAGGGGCGCCAGCACCAAGGGGCGCCAGCACCAAGGGGCGCCAGCACCAAGGGGCGCCAGCACCAAGGGGCGCCAGCACCAAGGGGCGCCAGCACCAAGGGGCGCCAGCACCAAGGGGCGCCAGCACCAAGGGGCGCCAGCACCAAGGGGCGCCAGCACCAAGGGGCGCCAGCACCAAGGAGCGCCAGCACCAGGGGCGCCAGCACCAAGGGATGCTAGCATAATCCCAAAGGGAACGCTGACAACCCTTAATTGTAGCATAGGTATGCAGCCACCACCATCCGGAATGCAATGCTTGCGCTCACCGTAATATACACAGATCTAATTAGCGGCGTTTTGCCTTTGAAATCGCGAAAATTTGTCGCCAACCCGACGTCGCCTTCGCAAGCTTCCAATATAAATTTGGCCAGGTGGCTCTTGCCGCGATTAACCGCGTCAAGGAGCGCATTGGCCGCGGTCTCCATGCCGGGCTGATCGCGGGCGGTCTTTGCAGCCGAGCTCTGCAGCTGCTGCTGAGGCAGAGCTGAAACTTTTCCTGCAGCCTTCATCTGGCTCTGAGGATAGGAGCGGTTCATCCTTGGGAATCCAGGTATTTACCTCTCTGCTGTAAACGCTTTCGGGAAAGGCGATCGCGGACAACGAGCTTTAAACCGTATTTTCTGTTCAAGAAACATTTATGTAGCTGTTTCTGCTCTCGGGTGCATAGCCAATCGGGCATCAGATGGGAAGCAGTCGGAACTTCTCTGGGAATTTTCTAGCCAAGGAGTCCAGCAACTAGAACCTGGACTAGCGCATCAACTGATTTTATACAAATGGGTTATGAAAAAGAGTTAGCCTGTTCAGTCCAAGGACTGGGGGGGGGTCGCCACATACGCTCAATTACCCCCAGCTAATGCTGACCTCCATTGTACAACTGGGTGAACTGAGGCAATGCAGAGTTAAGCGTCTTGCTCAAGGACACAAATTGTTCCGATCTTGAGTCGTGAATCGAACCCACGACCTTCAAGACGCGAGTCCGACGCTCTGACCATTAAAGGGTTCAACCGCCTGTAAATCCATGGTCTGGCTTCGGGTCTCCTTGACTACATTTAGACTGACTGCATGCATGGCCCAACCCCGGAGAGAAAGATTTCCTTGATGTGTTCACTTCAGCCTGCTAATTGGCAATTAACTTACAGTCGAAAAATTGCGTGCGCGTTTCTAATCATCGAACTGGAGCAAAAGTACACTTACTAAAAAGTTAATTCTGAATCTTAGGATTATTGTGCTGAACTTTCTAAATGCTACTACGAGAGGGAGCTTGTTTTCAATGGTTAAACATTTTTATATTACGTACATGTAACGGTGCATGCAAACGTAGTTTAGTGCATGCTAGACAGATAACACAGTAAAATAGACAAGCCCACTTGGTAGTACAAAAGAAACTCAGAGAGTAGCTTCTCAAGGGCGATGGTAGGTTCTCAGGGTGCCACGGTAGATTCTTAAGGAGCCACGGTAGATTCTTAAGGAGCCACTAGATTCTTAAGGAGCCACGGTAGATTCTTAAGGAGCCACGGTAGATTCTTAAGGAGCCACGGTAGATTCTTAAGGAGTCACGGTAGATTCTTAAGGAGCCACGGTAGATTCTTAAGGAGTCACGGTAGATTCTTAAGGAGCCATGGACCCACGGTAGATTATTAAGGAGCCACAGTAGATTCTGTAAGGTGCCACGGTAGATTCTTAAGGAGCCACGGTAGATTCTTAAGGAGCCACAGTAGATTCTTAAGGAGCCACGGTAGATTCTTAAGGAGCCACAGTAGATTCTGTAAGGTGCCACGGTAGATTCTTAAGGAGCCACGGTAGATTATTAAGGTGCCACAGTAGATTCTTAAGGAGCCACGGTAGATTCTTAAGGAGCCACGGTAGATTCTTAAGGAGCCACGGTAGATTCTTAAGGAGCCACCGTAGATTCTTTAAGGTTCCACGGTAGATTCTTAAGGAGCCACGGTAGATTCTTAAGGAGCCACGGTAGATTCTTAAGGAGCCACAGTATAGATTCCAGAGCAGAATTAAACGACCCCTGAACGTAGTGTAGTTTCTTTTTAGTTTTTACATGTGTGTTTTATTTTTGTGCAAAATTTAATAGCGATGATTTCAATAACGGCGGTTCAGTCCAAGGAGTGGGGGTCGCCACACACACCCTCAATTACCCCAACTAATGCTGGCACCCATTTTACAGCTGGGTGAATTGAAGCAATGAAGAGTTAAGTGTCCTACTCAAGGGACATAAATTGTCCGAGAGAGACGGGAATCGAACTCCCGACCTTTCAGTGGTGAGTCAGACGCTCTGACCACTAAAAGCTACAACGCCGTAAAGACGCGCTCTATTACTGCAGCCTGTACTTGTAAGGACTAGAATTTGTTGAAAAGTTTTAGGTTAGAAATTAAGTTTGTAAACTTTCTTGGACAATTTCACGAATGAATAAATATCAATAAAGCTAGGGAGCCCACAAGTAACGCTCAAAACCTGTAAAACTTTATTTCGAATAAACATTCTTTTAAAGAGCAATCCCGTAACACATGGATATTGCTCAATATTACTTATAATAGTATAATTTTTATTATGTAACAATCAATGACAAAGTCAATAACGCTCGTACTTGGAACTTAGTGTCTGGATCATAATTAGTGCATCTCTGTATCGCATCTACTACTGCTAATAGCAATTTCAAGTTTTTTTACTTGTTAAATTAACAAAACTTTGACAACGACCCACACAAAGCAATTAACAAAGTTTGATAGGAAATGTCTCGTGAAACATTACGGAATGATAAAAATATACATCTTAATACTGCAATATATTTTTAATAGATAGTAATAAACAATATCCAGAAGAATTAAAACAAGCCAGATGAAAATCATATTGCTAGATGCATAAAATGAACAATAAAACAAGGCAAGGCACATATTGGTTTCAGTTCACAGCGAGGGATCACAATAAAATTTATGACTAATAATCTAGCTAGTTAAGGTGCTTTGACCTTCAATTGTCTAGTGCAAAAGAAAAGTACGACAGTACCTAAAAATGATAAAATCTTTGGTTTTATCACCAGACCAAAGGAATCGACCGAATTGGAAATTAAATAAAGCTATTGGGCTCATTATTTATGCAATAATTATGCAATAGTGAGCAAAGAAGATATCATAACTCGTAAATGTTTATTCGTTTTTTTATTAACAGCTAAGCTGTTTTAAATAACAGAGCTATTGCACACAATCGGCATAAAATACTGGATTGCAGACCACCGTGCAATGAAGTAATCGCAACCACTATTTGACCTTCAATTGTCCACAATTGGCACCGCAGCACCGCGGTCTGGCGCGCCGCTCTGATGTACCTGCTTGCCAGCGACCCAGGCTCTGCTTGTGCAATTAAAGCCATAGAAGTGTACACGTTTAACTATAAAATAAAGTCATAGGGCCACTGTACACTCCTGTGTGCCTGCTCAGGGGAGTCGGCGGAATGGGCAGTAATGCCTCTCGCCGCTTAAAGTGCGTCAGGGTGCACATAGCCCTTGCCTATCTATATAACTAAATTAACACCGATCCTATTTGACCTTCAACTGTTCACCTGTCGGTTTTATCCGCCCCAGTAGCACCAGAAGAATCCGCCGACACAAGCGCCATAGCGGCAGTATAAACGCTAGTAAAAGAATAGCCTTCAGCTCCGAGCATGTGGCTATCGTCTAGAAAGTACTCAATGTACTTTAAATGGCAGAGCAGAGCCGGCTGGCCGGAGGTGGCCACAACGAATGCCAGCACGGGCACCAGATCGTCGGCGCCGATTTCGCCGGCCCCGGCGGCCGATCGCATCGCCGCTAAGGCGCTGTTCAGAGTGTCCTGCAACAGTTGGCACTTTGCCAAAGGCGTACCAGGCGAGGCGCACAGTCGGCGCAGTAGGTCGCGCGATTCCGACAACGGCGCTAAATCGGTTGTTAAACTGTCGAATCGTTGACCGACGCCGCACAGTTTAGCAACGGATTCTAACTGAGAGGTGACCTGACAGTCTGCCTGTTTGTCCCCTGCTACTTCGATCATGACAGCGGCCAGTCTGCTGAGATGAGGCCGCAGTACGATGGCCAGTCGGGCCAGGGCGCACGACTCCACCCGGGGGGAGAGCAGGCGGCCAGACAGCAGCGCGGAGCATGCGGCCACCTCGTGACTGGCTAATCCGCCATCGCTGCCGCCGCCGCCGCAGAGAAGACAGGCGGCCAGAGCCAGCCGACGCAACAGACGACAGGCGACGCGGCCGACTCTGGCTGAGGAATCGTCGCGATCGGCGTCAAGCAGCAGACTGTCCGTCAGGCTCAATAGTTCAACGTCGGGAGCCTCGACAGAGTCGGCAGGGGTTGGCGGCGCTACGGACAGCCGATTGGCCAGCCGGTCGGAGAATGCGGCAATAAAAGCAGCCAGTGGGTGGTCGGGAATGGACAGCACGTACTGCAGGCGGGCAGGCGGCTGGCCGGCGGATTTCTGGTACAGCTGATCCCGGTACAGCACCAGGTAGTCGAACTCGCTGCACCGGCAGTACAGGGTGCGCAGCTCGGCGGCATCGATGGCCTTTTCCTTGAAGGGGGTGGGGGCACCGAATCTTATCGCCTCTGACACTGAATCGTATCGCCTCTGACACCGAATCTGATCGCCTCTGACACCGAATCTGATCGCCTCTGACACTGAATCTTATCGCCTCTGACACCGAATCTTATCGCCTCTGACACTGAATCTTATCCCCTCTGACACTGAATCTTATCGCCTCTGACACCGAATCTTATCGCCTCTGACACCGAATCTTATCGCCTCTGACACTGAATCTTATCGCCTCTGACACCGAATCTTATCGCCTCTGACAACGAATCTTATCGCCTCTGACACCGAATCTCAGCACACTTGACACCGAATCTTATCGTCTCTGACACCGAATCTCAGCACACCTGACACCAAATCTTATGACACCTGACACCGAATCTCAGCACACCTGACACCGAATCTGATCACACCTGACACCGAAGCTCATCACACCTGACACCGAATCTGATCACACCTGGCACCGAATCTCATCACACCTGACACCGAATCTCATCACACCTGACACCGAAGCTCATCACACCTGACACCGAATCTGATCACACCTGACACCGAATCTGATCACACCTGACACCGAATCTCATCACACCTGACACCGAATCTGATCACACCTGACACCGAATCTCATCACACCTGACACCGAATCTTATCCTAGCAATAATTATCAAACACTGACTGACACAAAGGAAAATATCACAGAATCCTTAAAGCCAAACCTCATCAGACTCCACAGGTCCGTCATTATATTCGAATACCTCCGTATGCAGCTGAAACAGGCGGCTACAGTCGGTCCGTTTAGCCAGCAGATCATCCTGCAGAGCCTGTTCAAAAGCCGCCTGTTTCGGCTTAGCCAACTGCAAATTCTCTTCTATTCGGCGTTGCAAAGCCAGGTGTAAATTAACCCGGCGTGGGTCACCTTTGGGCAGGGCGCTGGTCCTAGCCAGATGGGCGCTGTAGAGCCGCCTGTTCAGCTCCATCGCTTCTTGCATGGGGGATTTACGCGGACCAAGATAGGCTGGAGCTGGAGGAAGTGGAGAAGAGGCAGTACCCGCAAGCTGCGCCGGAGTCTGGGCCGCTGCTTGATGAGGCGGCGGCTTACCCGGTTGCTGGGGTGTCCGATTACCAGGAGGGGCGGCATTTAATAACGCGTCGCTTCGTTCTAAACACAATTTCATCAATCGCATCAACTTCCGCTGCTCATCCAACTGTTGAGCTGATAATTGAGCAACTGGGACAGCCTGAGAGGCGGCAGCAGCAGCTGAAGCAACAGCCGCAGCCAGGACCTGCTGCATGCAGGCTAAATAAGGGAAATAGCATCGTTCGCTTTGGCCTTGTTCGTCCTGACGGAGAACGTCTAGGACTGCCGTCACGGCCGTCTGTGACTGCAGCGGAATTTTTTAATCAAATCAAAATTTGCGGTATAATAAGTTATTCTTTTACGCCAATAATAGTTCCAATCCAAAGAGCACTGCATCTTGAGAACCTTTCCGGGAGTCAATCATCTAGATAAACTTTCCTAGAAACCGTTATGTAGATAAACTTTCCTAGAATCTGTCATCTGGAGAACTTTTCCTAGAATCAGTCATCTAGAGACCTTTTCCTAGAATCAGTCATCTGGAGAACTTTTCCTAGAATCAGTCATCTGGAGAACTTTTCCTAGAATCAGTCATCTAGAGACCTTTTCCTAGAATCTGTCATCTAGAGACCTTTTCCTAGAATCTGTCATCTAGAGAATCTTTCCTAGAATCAGTCATCTAGAGAACTTTTCCTAGAATCTGTCATCTAGAGAACTTTTCCTAGAATCTGTCATCTGGAGAACTTTTCCTAGAATCAGTCATCTAGAGACCTTTTCCTAGAATCTGTCATCTAGAGACCTTTTCCTAGAATCTGTCATCTAGAGAACTTTTCCTAGAATCTGTCATCTGGAGAACTTTTCCTAGAATCAGTCATCTAGAGACCTTTTCCTAGAATCTGTCATCTAGAGACCTTTTCCTAGAATCTGTCATCTAGAGACCTTTTCCTAGAATCTGTCATCTAGAGACCTTTTCCTAGAATCTGTCATCTAGAGAATCTTTCCTAGAATCAGTCATCTAGAGAACTTTTCCTAGAATCTGTCATCTAGAGAATCTTTCCTAGAATCAGTCATCTAGAGACCTTTTCCTAGAATCAATTATCTAGAGAATTCTTTCTTAGAATCAATCATCTAGAGAATTCTTTCCTAGAATCCATCATCTAGAACTTTTCCTAGAATCCATCATCTAGAGAATTCTTTCCTAGAATCAATAATCTAGAGAACCTTTCCTAGAATCCATCATCTAGAACTTTTCCTAGAATCCACCATCTAGAGAATTCTTTCCTAGAATCAGTAATCTAAAGAACTTTTCCTAGAATCAATCATCTAGAAAATCATTCCAAGAATCTGTCATCTATACAACCATTCCTAGAATCAATAAAGAACATTTCTCAGAATTCCTAGAAAAAACATTTTAGAAACTTTCGTATTTCCGCATAACAGAAAAAAAAACAAGAAAGACTTGAAATTTTTAATCCATCAATCAAATTGGGCACGCGCAAGTGTATTTAACGGTGTCAATTTTATTCAAGTTGTTAGTTAAGCTTTTAACGCACAAAGTGAGAAACAGCCACCATTAGATCAGCTATATAGCTCAGCTCAGTTAACTCATCACTTCTTCTCCTTCTCAGCCTGCTCGGCTTTCTTCTTGCGCAGTCCGTCGAGCCGCTTGTTCGCCCGAGCCTGTCGGATAGCGTGGAAGGCGTGGAACTTCTTGTCGTCCTCCGATTGGACGCGAGCCTTCACGCGGCGCAGTCGGCGGCCCGGAGCCACCACAGGCGGCAGCGGACGCTGTACAACAGAACGGAGCTCCTCCTCCGAAGCTTCGCCAGCCTTCGGCGCCTTGGGATTCTTCGGGAATAGGATCAGCTTGCCGCGGTAGGCCTTCAATCGCTGGGCATTGCGCTGCAGACTCTCGGCTGAGCGATTCTTGCGCCGATGATCAACGGCGATGCCGATGGTTTGGGCGAGTCGGCGATTGATGCCGGCGGCCTTGAGCTCGTCCAGGCTGAAGCCGCGGCCGGGGCGGACACGCATGTTGTACCTGATGGTCTGGCAGCGGACCACCGGGCGAAGAGGCCCGTTCACTGGCCGGGGCGCTATAAGGCGCGCCTTCTCGACGCGAGCTTTACGACGGCGCTCCTTGCGAGCGGGCTGGTTGAACCAGGTGCGAACAAAGCGCTGCCAGTCCTTGTGGAAGTGGGCATTCGGTATGATGTTCTTGCGCTTCACCATGGCGACCGGAACTGCATGCAAATCTGCAATTGCAAAAGTCAAACTTTGTTATTACTATGAGTAGGTTGACTGGATTATTTGTTTTTTTATTGAAGAAGTTAGATCTAAACTATTAGTTAGAGGACTCAAATGGGGACCTTTGACCAACATTTCTGAGCTAAAGGATATTGATGCTATTCAAACAAATTTCTACAAATACCTTTTCAACCTACCGAAGCATCTTTTTAGCAATAGTATTATTTAAGCTGAACTCAGCATCTTGCCAATTTCCTACACCAGATCCATAAAGCCTTTTAAATTTATTTAGTTAAAACTAAGACACAAAAACACTATCAACACCCCCATTGAACTCTGAAGCAAACACAAGCTCACAAAATCTATGGAAAACTAATAATGTAACTAAAATACTACATGGCATCAATTTGGAATGCATGACCACAATGAACCCAGACAAAAAATCTCTGTTTTACATTACCTTCCCACTCCCAAATCTTATATACATGCCAGAAAATTCCAACATATAACAGATAAATTTTACTATATGAATGATATATAGCTGATACAACTGCATAATCTTGTAGTTGACAATAATAATTGTGAGTGGCTGTGGCACTAAAATGAGTGCCTGCGGCACTAAAATGGGACCTGCAATGCCAATCTATGACATTGTTTTATTAATTACCTTATTTTATATAAAAAATGATCAAATTTTGCAATTGATTTGTTTGAGGCGGAAGGCCTTTTAGTTCGATAGATGGTATGGCAGCGAAGAGTTTGTGCTGCTTTGCGCGTGTATTTATATATTTACAAACAACGCCAGATTGAGGGGCCAAGCCAAGGGAGGTGCGAAACAGGTGGCGTGGCGTGATTGGCTATGCCAACCCCCCCGGCTTAGCGAGCCGGCTAGCTTGGCGCGTACCCACCCCACCTCAGCTATAGACATAGGCGGGGGGGGGGGTTTCCAGTGCGGCTGCACTGGTGCTGCCGGTCGCGTAGTCTGGCCGCCACATGTTACTAATATTACTGCATGCCATAGGTTAAATGTTCTAATGCAAATATTCCATGCAAATGCGTCATCCATATGCATACTTAACTCTAATTCTAACCCATAGACATCTGTGTGTTGATGAATCTTGAGTATTTGTGTTATGCAACCATATATGCATCTACATAGGTTATTCATCCTAGCAAAATGCATCAGGAACAAGAACTACTATAGTCCTTATGGAGTCATGAAAATTAGTGAACTGTGTCCACAAGTTCCCACTCCTCTACCCTGCTATGTGTAGTCAACCAAAGCTAATCCCCTATAACAAGTCTTGATATCTAATAATGCTCTTGGAGAATATCATGCACAATTCACATGCATCATACCATATTGTATAATGAATTTCACTCTGTCATGCTTAATACTAGGCTTCTGTAAGCTGGTCTAAAAGGAAGCAATACCTATCAAAGAAATGGCAAAATGATATATGTTCTATTTCTATGACATATATTATTCTATAATTCAAATCCAAAAAGAAATATTGTGTATATCTATCATACTTATCAGTCATTAGTATAGCATTTTGCAGTCAAGCCTGAACCGCGGGCATTCAAATTAGACGCTTGACCAGATCTCACTGCTGGCACAAATGCTATCTATGGCCTAGACAAAATCACACTGGTGGGCACTCAATTTAGACAAGGGGCATTCAAATTAGACAAGTTCTCAGGCGCATTGGCTGGGCAATTCAAGATCGTGTTGCATCTGTTGTCAGACAACCATTCTGTGAACCCTGAACTATGAAGATAAGAACAAGTTATAACAAAGTAAGCATGTGTGAACAAACAAAACAGGGTGCTCAGCACATCAATGAACAAGAGTCTCACAAGAGTCTCATCTGATAGAGAATTCAAACGATGTCTTCATTTGCCAGACAGCGTGGGATGAAGCGGAGCGTGTGCTGATACCAGTGAACGCACTTCAGTGTAGTCACGTCATCCATCGCGATTTCCCCGCACCTCTGCAGCACCATCAGTCTCCATTGAATGGCAGTCATGTCAGGAGGCGGAACAGCCAATTCTCTCTGAACTTCAGGATTGGACAGCTGCCTCTTGACTGCTGATTTAAAGGCACTGTGAGCCAGTTCAACTGGGTTCAGGAAAGGAGAGTAAGGTGGTAAGATCTTCAGTTCAATTCGACCAACCCACTCCTCCGGGATTTGCAATCCGTCGTGGATTGTCCATGGTCTTTCTCTCTGGCACACATAGACTTTCCGCTGCTTGTCTAATTTGAATGCCCATTGTCTAAATTGAGTGCCCGTCAGTGTGTTTCAGTTTGTGCCACAGACATAAAGTTCTGCTTGACTTGGGGATGGATTCTGAAATTTGGCTCTTCCCTTCTTGTCTAATTTGAATGCCCGCAGTTCAAACTTGACTACAAAATGCTATACTTAGTGAGTTGCAAGATTTAGATTTGACTAAGCTTGAAAAGAAGACTTTTGACTCTTTATAATCAATTATTCTTTACATGTATAATATTTGTTTTAGGAGTATATTATAATATATGTTTTTTCTTTGTGTTTGCAATGTTTTAATTGCAATTTTTAGTGGCAGCATAGGGCAAGAACAAATGTCATTTTAGGCTAGTGAAGCATTGTTTAGATTGCTATTTTATAGAAGTTTAAACAGAATCCAAAATCTTAAAATAATCAAGATGGCATAATTTATTATTGAAGTTTCATACTTTTCATTTTTATCATTTTCATTTAGAAATAAAAAAACAAATTTTGATTAAATTGTTTGTGTGGTATAACTTGAAAAATTATTGAAAACATTTTATATTTTTTGTAATTTTCTAATAAATAAACAAAGCACCTTTGCTCGTATTTGAATTTATCATCAAATGTAAACCAAAAGTAAGTATAGGCCCTAACATTTTCACTTTTATCAATAAATAAACCTAAAATAAAAAACTATTTTAAGAAATCTAGTCATTTCTAGAAATTGAATTAGAAATGGAATGTATTATAACAATTGATTATGACTATTCATATTTTATAAGTCAGAAATGTTATTATTGATCAAACATTATAATATATACTTAGAAAGTTAGTAAAGTAACCATTGATCAAACATTGTATACTTGGGAAATCAGTAAATTAACCATTGATATATCAAACATTGTATACTTGGGAAGTTAGTAAAGTAACCATTAATAAAACATTGCATATTGGGAAAATCAATAAAGTAGGCCTAACTATAAAAAACATGACATACTTTCTAAAACAACTATATATCCATTAGAATAAAACATGGAGACTTTTAAAATAGGCCTATTCCTACAACTTACATGGTAAACTTGGCAAATATATGTATTATTACTTGCAATTAAAGACCAATGTCTATTTTCCAAGTACTTTCCAAGTTAGTAATGCTTTTTCTAGGTATTAACTAGGCCTAATAACTAGGCTTACCCTATCAAGTTAGTCATCTCCAATGGCGGATCCATAGAAGGGGAGGTTGCCTCCCCCTTTTGCCATGGCTAAACTTGCATATAAGGGGGGAGTATTGCACTTTTTGGCTTATTTAGAGTTAGGCCAATCTACCCAGGATTGCCACTCCCCTAGGAATTACAATCACTTTGGCAACAAGTCACTTTGGCAACAGTCACTTTGGTGACAAGTCACTTCAGCGACAGTCATTTTGGTAACACATTTGGATCACTTTGGCAACAATTAATAACAGCTAAAGGACATATTTTTTGCCAATGAAACTTCACAATTAAAAAGTATGATTTATCCTGCCCCCTCCACGCCTCATGCCACCTTTCTTATCCCTATTCTAATCTAATTAGTTAACATACGAGTACATAGTAGGCCTAATGCATGCACATTTACAATCCCCCCACTAGAGCTTATATTAAACCGCCTTCTACTTATTAAATTGAAAATAAATATACCTAGCTAAATACCTAAATATATATAAATATAAACTTGTATTGCTTTTTTATTCATGCAGTTTCATTGGCAAAAATTATTGTATTATAAATACATTTTTAGCTATTATTAATTGTTGCCAAATTGATCCAAATGTGTTGCAAAAATGACTGTCGCCAAAGTGACCTATTGCCAAAATGATCAGTGACCTCTCCTGGGAGCCTAGGCCTACTTTAAAAATCCTGGATCTGTTACAGGTCATTTCAAGGTTTTTTTTGCTGAAAAATTTAGTTTTTTGTGGCCACAGGGGGGGGTTAGTTAATTGGCAGTTGATGAAATGATCATAGGCAAAAATAAAAAATTTAAAAAAATGAGCTCTAGCCTCTAAGTACAACTTACAAGTCTAATATCAGGCCTAGACTTGTAAAACACATTTATAAATCAACCTACAAAGGCTGCTGGCATAACTATGGTTTTGTTCGTTATATTATTTTATTTAAAAAAGCAAAAAGTTCTTAGAGATTACGACAAACTGTACTCGGAGAAGTTCAGAAAAGATGACCCACCACCAAAAAAGTTCAAATTAGAGTTCGAAGTCACGAGAAAGATAATTAGAGGGGATAATAATGTGACACCCAGTAGAGAAAGTTGCCAAACACATTCTGTGGATATAGACGGCGCCACAGAAATTCCTGCAGATGAGTTTCGAATAGACCATCACTCGTCCCGTACATGTTGCAAAACTTCGCCTTGCAATGTGCACCCACGTTCCCTCGATAATGTTCGTATGAACCTTTGGGTCCTGGGGGTCCACAAAATGGAGCCGGTGGTTTACAGACGCGTGGAATGATTGTCGTAGGAGCCGGTGGTCGTCCAGCCATTTCTTCGTACGCTGGAACAAATTTGAAACAAGAAATAATATAACGAACGAAACCATAGTTATGCCAGGCTGCCTAGTACCTACTAGGCCTACTATTAGAAAGGGACATAATCATTGTCCAAACTGGCATCATTATAATATGCCGTGTTTTCTAGGTCAAATTTGTAGACAAGACATTGACAAGACACTGACTGTCTGACTTGAACTAGCCTAGAACTAGTGAAGGCTCTGTTGCCCTCGCAATGAGTCCTCATCAGATTCAGCAACATACTGAATAACATGGATAGGCCTACTAAAATTAAACTAGAAAACTTGCAAACGAAAGAGGTCCTTAAAACGTTCTAAGGACTAGGCCTAACCAATTTCAATTTCAAACTTATACTAAGACAGGCAATGATTAGTCTGCTTTAAGCTAGACGTGTAGAAACATGAAATCTTGCTTGGCCTATAAATGATTTAAAATTGTTACAATGTATAACAAACCAAAATTCTCTATAATTAAGCAACGTCAGTTGGTAAAAGGCATTATGTGTTTTTACTTATTTAAAAATATTCTTTCATTAAAGTCTACTAATATTGTAATTACAGTTTTTAAAATAACGAAAAGTCTGTTGAAATATTTCAAGAAAAAAATACTAATGCTATAGCAAGCAACTTTGCAAGCCTCTCACGTAAGGCGGGCGGTCGGGAGTCGGGACTAACAATAGCTGGCTATGCCACTATGCTAGCCTGCTTAAAGATAAACATCGAATACTAAACTTTGTCTTATACTAAGTTACTAAGTTTTTACATATTTTGCCGTTAGATAAGTTCTCAGTCTAAGCCCTAAAAGGGAGACTAAGGTCTACTATCTGATGATCTAAATATTTGATAATTAGGCTTAAGTCAGAAATTTTAGGTCTTTATATTTTATTAGGCCTCATTGGCCCCCTAGGCCAAACTTTAAAGTTCACTAATAAAAGATAAAAAATAATTGTTTCATCTTAGACTTAGGCCTAGTTAGAATTAGATTAGAATTATAGGCCTATATAAAATTAAAATAGGCCTATAAAAATAGGCCTAGGGGGACTACTATTAGAAAAAAGCAAAGAATATTTCATATTTGCATTTCATAGGCCCTTATGATACTTTTTTGTATTATGTAGGCCTAAAGATGCATTATGTAAAGAAGTATCTATTTTCCATGCCATGCCTTACCTTTATATCATAGATATATTAGGCCTAGGCCTAGCCTATAGAATTAAGCAACTTCTAGCTAGCTAGGGCCTATTGGCTTAGCCAATAATAAAATTTATTAGCTACTAGCTATTAGCTATTAGTTTACTAGCTAGCCTAATTTAAGCTGTCTACTAGGCCCTAGCATCTAGAATTTTATTGTTTCCCCTTGACTTTACACTTACATGGTTATACAAATTAAATCAAGTAGGGCCTAATTATCTTGCTAGTTCGATGCAATAAGCTTTTTATTAGTTGGCTATAAATCTTTTGATATAATCAAATTTAAATTAGCTATGAAGTTTCTCACTATATGCAATTAAATTAGGCTTAGTAATAGTTAGTTGGATACAAATGCATTAAAAAAGCCTATTTAAAACAGTTTTCAAATATTTAATCCCACTTAGCAATGAGCTAGAACTTAATAAAAATATATTTATCAATTATCATCTTGGGCACATTTGATATGTTTTGGGGAAGAAATTATAAAAATCAACTAAAAGCCTTTTAGGAGATTATCATTTGTATATAAGCAAGCAAACATATATAAACTTTTTATTTTTAGTATATTTCTTGCTCTTAGGCAATTTACTGCTCTAAGGAAATCTTCTTTAGACTATTAAGTAATTTTGACTTTCAATGGGTTTTAATTCTCCCAATGTTGGGGTCTCTTATAAAAAAATAAAAGAAATAAACTGGATAACAAACTTGATTAGTAAGCCTATCTTTCCAAATTGGAAGTTGATTATAAATGTTTACAAGCAGTTAGAAATACCAAGTTGTTGCTCTTTTAGTTTTTAGGCTTTTATTTATATTGGCTGTAAAGTCAGTTTCATACCATTATATAGGCCCTACCATTAGAACAAATTTATTTATAAAATATTTTTTGGAAACACTAATTCAATGAAAATTAAGGTTAAGCTTTAAATGCAGTATTTTTAAAAAAAAGAATAAGTTTTGAAGAAGAATATACAAGAAAAGAATAAGCCCTATACTAGGTCTATATAATGAATGCTATATTACTAAGCCTATAAAAAGAGCACTATGTCACTAGCATATTCAAAAGAAAATAATTATTAATTTTTAGTATATGGATTAATTGATCAATATTACTAAATTAAACAAGCGAACTAGATATACAAATTATTTTCTTGTAAGTATATTTCAAGTATTTTAAGTATATACTTCAAAAAATAACTTTAGGACTTAAAGACTAATTTGAGCTTTTAATTTCATTGACTAGTAAAAAGTAAATCAATAAAAATAACTAGGTAAGTAGATGTTGTTAGTGGTATTACAAACCTTTTAAAAGGAACTTTAAGTCATAGGTTAGAAAGATTTTCAATGCTTTATATTATGAATAAGATGAATATGATTGGGATAATAAGGTTAAGTATAGATATAAAAGGTTTTATTTGAACACATGAATATACCATAAATAAATAATATATTATAAATGAGTTTTAAGTAAACTTTTGCTTTAATTCTTTATTTTCTCATTATATTTTATTAAGTGATAGAAGAACCATTGCTATTGGAATTAATATCAATTTAAAGTTTAAGGAAGTTATAGGAAATTAAGTAGCTATAGATATTGATTGATATAAATAAACTATGGGAAAAATTAGTGCTACCACTATAGATACAAATATAGGCAATTGTCGGTTATAGTAGAACTCTAAGAATTAATATATTGTAATTACATAATCAATAATATAATCTGGATTAATATAAAAATATATATATCTTCCTAATAATCATAATATACTACCTAAATGATAAAATAGTAGTCAAAGTTCTTAAACATATAAGTGTATACAATATTATTGTCCTGTATATTATAGGCCCTATTATTTAACCTTTCAGTAATAATATATTTTTAGTATGGCTTAGTTATAAACCAAATATATTTTTATAAAATGAATTATTTATATTAGATGACCTTGTTTGTTCATTATATGCTCAAAGTACCTTGATAGCATTGGCATAGTTATGATGTATGATAATTAAAATTTAAACCTCCAAGTAATTGATATGCTTGCATTAGTTGGCATTGGTAATCCCTAAGTATGTCTATGTTATTTAGTATTCCTCATTTGTATTATAACATGGAATATCTAAAAGAGCAGATTGAGCAAATTGCCTAATAAAATGATTATTTATGCAATAGTGCTTCATCTCACATGCCAGAAACACAATTTAACATAATTTCAAGTGTTTATCTTATTGAGAGAAATCCCTACCTAAAAAATTTTATCTAAAGGTTTTGAAATTTGAGATTTTTATTTTTCTATTTTGATTGGATTTTTTAAATAAAAGTAAGCCTTTTTGTCAACTGAAATGTTAAATGTAGTAAAATGTTAAGTTAGCCATGCATGCACCTGTAAAGTAAAACTCAATTGAAGCATTCTGGTAGGGATTTGTTAGTCAGACAAGTGCTTAGATTTTTGTCTGATGTGTTTTAGACATAGGATGAAGCACTTTGTAGTTCGCATAACCATTGTATTTGAATTTTTTTGGTCAATCCGCACTTCTAGATGCACCATAGTTGCTATTTTAATCTCTGAACTCCCGCAGACATGGCCCCAGCCTATGAGATCTGTGTCGGCCTGAAAAAGGGCCACCGCATCACGGCCAACACGCCTCGCCCCAAGCCAGCCAATCGTCGGGGCAAAAGTACTAAAAATAGCAAATTTGTCCGTTCCGTTATTCGCGAAATTGTCGGCTACGCGCCGTACGAGAGGCGAATTGTTGAACTGTTGAAAATCTCCAAGGACAAGCGGGCGCTGAAGTTTGCTAAGCGTCGGCTTGGATCGCATCTGCGCGCCAAACGCAAGCGCGAAGAGATGGTGCGAGTTGTGCAGGCGCAGCATCGCAAGAAGGAACAGAAGGAGTAACTTGACCCGATGACCCTTGCCATCTGTGGCTCTTTAATGTCGAGTTATGTTGTGTCCTAATTCAATTATACAGAACACTCGACAAATGCTTGGATTGAAAAAAAAACCTTTTTGTGTTAACAATTAAGCGACTGTCTTTTGTTGTTCATATTGCCTTTGTTATTTATAATCTAGAACACCAGTGTTTGTACAGGTGCCAGAATCTAGAACATCAGTGTTTGTACAGGTGCCAGAATCTAGAACACCAGTGTTTGTACAGGTGCCAGAATTTAGAA
Source organism: Macrostomum lignano (assembly GCA_002269645.1). Classification (NCBI taxonomy): domain Eukaryota; kingdom Metazoa; phylum Platyhelminthes; family Macrostomidae; genus Macrostomum; species Macrostomum lignano. The sequence continues at coordinate 277,332 of NIVC01001948.1, forward strand.
CACCAGTGCTTGTACAGGTGCCAGAATCTAGAACACCAGTGTTTGTACAGGTGCCAGAATCTAGAACATCAGTGTTTGTACAGGTGCCAGAATCTAGAACACCAGTGTTTGTACAGGTGCCAGAATCTAGAACACCAGTGTTTGAACAGGTGCCAGAATCTAGAACACCAGTGTTTGTACAGGTGCCAGAATCTAGAACACCAGTGTGAGTACAGGTGCCAGAATCTAGAACATCAGTGTACAGGTGCCAGAATCTAGAACATCAGTGTTTGAACAGGTGCCAGAATTTATCTAGAACATCAGTGTACAGGTGCCAGAATTTATCTAGAACATCAGTGTACAGGTGCCAGAATCTAGAACACCAGTGTGAGTACAGGTGCCATAATCTAGAACACCAGTGTTTGAACAGGTGCCAGAATCTAGAACACCAGTGTTTGTACAGGTGCCAGAATCTAGAACACCAGTGTGAGTACAGGTGCCAGAATCTAGAACATCAGTGTTTGAACAGGTGCCAGAATTTATCTAGAACATCAGTGTACAGGTGCCAGAATCTAGAACACCAGTGTGAGTACAGGTGCCAGAATCTAGAACTTCAGTGTACAGGTGCCAGAATCTAGAACACCAGTGTTTGTACAGGTGCCAGAATCTAGAACACCAGTGTGAGTACAGGTGCCAGAATCTAGAACTTCAGTGTACAGGTGCCAGAATCTAGAACACCAGTGTGAGTACAGGTGCCAGAATTTATCTAGAACATCAGTGTACAGGTGCCAGAATCTAGAACACCAGTGTGAGTACAGGTGCCAGAATCTAGAACACCAGTGTAAGTACAGGTGCCAGAATCTAGAACTTCAGTGTACAGGTGCCAGAATCTAGAACACCAGTGTGAGTACAGGTGCCAGAATCTAGAACACCAGTGTTTGTACAGGTGCCAGAATCTAGAACACCAGTGTGAGTACAGGTGCCAGAATCTACAACACCAGTGTGAGTACAGGTGCCAGAATCTAGAACTTCAGTGTACAGGTGCCAGAATCTAGAACATCAGTGTACAGGTGCCAGAATCTAGAACACCAGTGTTTATACAGGTGCCAGAATTTATCTAGAACATCAGTGTCAGTACAAGCGTCGAGTCTAATGCAATGTAAACATGTAATGCATACGGTCTTCTGGTAAATCAAGTTCTCCAGATTGTTTATGTAACGCCAAAATCCAATAGAGTGAGGTACTTTTAATGCGTGTACATGGAAAGTTATTCAAATAAAAACTCTTGAGCTCCTCAACAGCCGCTGATATGCATTTGGGCACATGTGCTAAAATACTGTACCCAATCAATCTGCCGCAGTGTAACTAGAGAAGTCGGTAATATTGTTGAATAATTCAAAGACATTTTCGTTCGAGGCACGCATGCATTTACTTGAAACTTGAAACAAACGTGTCTTATTCCCACCCGGAAGCTAGCGTATAAAATAACACTCAAAACACCCCAACAGGTGTTTCAGCCCTACTACTCGAGTGGTTCTCGTTACTCGTTACTCGTTACCAGTCAAGTTTAACAATGCAGCAATTCCGTTTACCGAGACTGACCGTCCCAACGTTCACCCCTATGACGCCAGACGGGGAGTTGGACCTGGACAAGATCCCAGCCTACGCACGCCTGCTCAGCCAGTCCGGGGTACGGAGCGTCTTCGTCTGCGGCAGCACCGGCGAGTTCCCCAGTCTCAGTCTGGACGAGCGCAGGCGTGTTCTCGAAGCCTGGTGTCAGGCCCGCGCTGACGGCCTAATCGACACGGTGACCGCTCACGTGGGCACCTGCTGTCTCAAGGACACCATCCTACTGGCCAGACACGCCGTGCAAAAGTGCAACGCGGACGCTGTAGCATCCGTGGCTCCCTGGTACTTCCCTATTGACCAGATCGACGCTACAGTGGAACTGCTGGCCAAGGTGGCTGCTGAGTGCGACGGCAAGCCCTTCTATTATTACCACATCCCGATGTTCACCAACAGCAAGCTAGACGTGGCCCAGCTGATGCGCCGGGCCGCTGCACTTGTGCCGAACCTGGTCGGGCTGAAGTTCACGGACTCTTCGCTTAGTCAACTGGCCGCCTGCTCGGAGGTTGTTGCACCCGACGGGCGACAGATGCAGGTGCAGGCGCGAGTTAAAGTTGCCTTTATGGTGGATTTATTATGCTCTACTCAGACCTTCCCACACTACCCAACCTACTCAATCCCTACCCAAACTACTCAACCCCTACCCAACCTACTCAACCTATCAATCCATCCAATCAACTTGACCTACTCAACCTACCAATATATCCAATCTACTTAACCTACCTAACCTACCAATCCACTTAACCTACTAAACCTACTAATCCATCCAGTCTACTTAACCTACCAATCCATCCAATCTACTCAACCTACCAATCCATCCAATCTATTCAACCTACCAATCCATCTAATCTACTCAACCTACCAATCCATCCAATCTACTCAACCTACCAATCCATCCAATCTACTCAACCTACCAATCCATCCAATTTACTTAATCCACACCACAACAGGCCATAATCGGTCTGGACGACCTGACTTTGCCAGCCAGATCGGTGGGTGTCCTGGACGGCATCGGCGCCAGCTACAATCTGATTCCGGACGTTGTCAATTCTCTAGCCGACAGCTTTGACTCGGGCAATCTGAGCACAGCTCGCAGCGAGTCCAGCCGCATCCGGTCCCTATTCGAGGCGATCTCATCGGCAGTGGAAGGCTACGGTATGGTGTCGCTGTTAAAAATCACCATGTCCTTGATGCGAATGGACCTAGGACCGCCGCGTCTGCCGTTGAAGCCGCTGAATTCGCCTGCTAGAATCATTCTAGAACAGCGGCTAAAGTTCGACGGATTCTTAGCCAGGGATGAAGCGCAAGAGAAGCTGGCTTGAAGACCAACTGAATTTAGAATGACATTTTGAAGACAATCGACTGCCGAGTGTGATTTGAAGCTTAAAGGTCATTTGAAGCTAATAAATACACTTCTTTAATGGGTTTTCACCACTGTGTAACTTCCAGTGCCAAGTAGCTAGGGATTTTTGCTACTGGGGAATTCCTGCTACTGGGGATTTCCTGCTACTGGGGTATTCCTGCTACTGGGGTATTCCTGCTACGGGGTATTATAGCTACTGGGGTATTCCTGCTACTGGGGTATTATAGCTACTGGGGTATTCCTGCTACTGGGGTTTTCCTGCTACTGGGGTATTCCTGCTACTGGGGTATTCCTGCTACTGGGGTATTCCTGCTACTGGGGTATTATAGCTACTGGGGTATTCCTGCTATTGGGGTATTCTTGCTACTGGAGTATTCTTGCTACTGGGGTATTCCTGCTAGTGGGGTATTATAGCTACTGGGGTATTCTAGCTACTGGGGTATTCCTGCTACTGGGGTATTCCTGCTACTGGGGTATTCCTGCTACTGGGGAATTCCTGCTACTAGGGTATTCCTGCTACTGGGGTATTCCTGCTAGTGGGGTATTCCTATACGGTATCTGAGAATTCCTGCTGTCGTCAAAGTTTTAAGGGCCGCTGTTAGAGTAGATTAGTGTAAAAAATTCCATGAAAACCCGTCAGTAATGACGACAATTTCAGTTTTAACAAAATGCATTACAACTAAAGCAGCACAGACAGAGTTTTAATGTATTTGTGTGCGTGCAAGCAAACTGACGTTTTGCTATTAGTAGCAACAGCAACAATAAGGAAATATGATTTATGTAAAACAGCTTTTATTTGGTATTTGAGTGGACTATAAAATGTAAAATTAAAAAGTAACAGTTTATTTAAAGATTATTTAGGGTATGGATATTTTAGCACTAAATAATTAATTCATAAATGCGCGTATTTAAAACGGACTTGCTGTAGAAAAGACGGATGCTTAACAAAATGCCCACAACAGTAGGTTTCTTTTATAATAAATAAAGCCAAGAAAGAAGCAACAGTGACAACGAAAATGCATGCTAAATTATATTAAACTACTATGAGTAATAAAAAGCAGTAGAAATAAACAAGGAAAACAGTTTGAACTGGGGAAATAGTACATACAGCACCAGTATGTTTTGTAAGCCAAAATGCAAACTTTTCAACTCGGAAAAGATGTTTAGAACAATAAGAAACAACAAAGGTTTTTTTATTCAAATCAATCAGAACTAAAATAGCCAACTACTACTGGTAGGCGACGCGGTATAAAACAGTTCAGTTGCTATGGCAACGCACAGATTAATAAGTCAGTCGCCCATTACCAGTTTGCGTACAGTCTTAGCGCTGCTGCTGCTGCTGCTGCCGCTGCCACCGCCTGCGGGTCGGCGAGGTCCCGGCCTGCCCGGGTTCATCTCGATGCTATAGACCAGGGTTTTCTTAGCTGGCACAACCGGTTCAGCCGAGCTAGACGAAGCTGATAGAGAGCTGTTATTGTGCTGCTGCTGCCCAATGGCATGGCTGGAGCGATTCTCGCGTTCTGAGCCGCCGCTAGGCCAGCGCTGATGCTGCTGCGGCTGCTGTTGCTGCAACGTCGACATGGAAGCCGACGTATTTTTCGGCCTAGTAGAAGCGGCGGCCGATGTCGTCAACGCCAGTCTTGGCGCGGCAGATTTCGGCGATTTGAACAGGCGCTGACGCTGAGGTGGCGGCGGCGGCTGCTGCTGCTGCTGCTGTTGCTGTTGAATTCCGCCAGCAGACAGGCGGTTACGATCGCTCAGCACAGCGGCGGATGTCGACGACCATGTCGACGCTAATGTCGATGTCAGGGCTGACGTGGCGATGGTTGAAGTGGACCGACTTGCCACGGCGGACGAAGCTGGGATTCAGTTTGAGGGGCAGCAAAATCAGTCTGCGAACATTGCACTGACACAAATTAACTGTCGAACGTACCTAAAGCTAAAATACCACTTATGCCGCCGTTTTCTGATACGACTTTTCACCGCGTTGCTTCCCTGCTCTCTCTTCTCTCTCTCCCCTCTATCTTCTTCCCTTCCCCTCTCCCCTTCTCCCCCTTCCACCCCCCTCTCTTCCCTCCCCTCCCTTTCCTCTCCCCTCTCTTCCACCCAGGTATCACTTTTTTATCACTGAGGCTACAATGCCACTCACCAGTGGACTCAACAATAGACCTGGGCGTAACAATAGAACAATAGAATGAACCAACACAGGTCAAATATTAACAGGAGGGTCGTGACTTCGGGGTCAGAGCACTTTCTCACCCCCAATCACTCGATTGCAAACTTTGTCTCCATTGCTATCGAACAAGTTCTTAATAACAACAAAATCGAACTTAGGGAAGAGATCTGGAATAAAAAACTGGGGACTGACAAACCGCCGGGTACGAACATCAGGGTCGACAATCATCTCCGACCCATCCCATTGGTCCTTCCTTTTCACCCATCTACGGTCTGGCTCGCCAACGAGATAGCTAAAAACTTTGATAAGCTACAAAATAAACCAGGCTCCCGCATACTGCCCGCTTTTACACGGCAACGTAACTTACAGAGCCTCCTGGCTCCCAATAAGTCAAGTCTCAGCCAGGAAACCAGTAACTTACAGAGCCTCCTGGCTCCCAATAAGTCAAGTCTCAGCCAGGAAACCAGTAACTTACAGAGCCTCCTGGCTCCCAATAAGTCAAGTCTCAGCCAGGAAACCAGTAACTTACAGAGCCTCCTGGCTCCCAATAAGTCAAGTCTCAGCCAGGAAACCATTGAATCATTTTAACCAATGCGCTCATTTTACCCTATTGAAGTACAATATTTATTCACGTTTATTTCTTTCAATGATTGTACTCACAAATATCGATTTTTATGCTCCTACCCTACCCCCAATACCGAAATTTCATCTAATCGTATAATATCGTATATCGTACGAGTATAGTACTTCGAAATAACAAATTTTATATAATAAATATACTGTGTCGATTAAAATTAATGGTGGAAAGCCACTGGGACAAGTTAAAGCTAGGCAAAACAGGGTTTTAAATGTACATCCCTCACATGTACAACTACTCATCAATTTTATCAGACTAAGAAAAATAATACTTAAAAGACCAACTTGAATTGCATGACACACAGATTTTTTTGGCCTGACGAAGAGCCCAGAGGCTCGAAACCGGTAGCCAATATTAAATTAATTATTTTTTTAAACACGCCGTGACCTCTCTTCTCTCTCTCTCTCTACCTCTCTCTCTCCCCTCCATCTTCTTTCCTTCCCCCCCTCTCTTTCCCCTCTATCTTCTTTCCTCCCCCCCTTTCTCTCCCCTCTATCTTCTTTCCCTCTATCTTCTTTCCTCCCCCCTCTCTCTCCCCTCTATCTTCTTCCCTTCCCCTCTCCCCTTCTCCCCTTCCACCCCCTCTCTTCCTTTCCCCTTCTCTTCCCCCCTCTTTTTACTTCTCCTCTCTTCGCTTCTTCCATCCCCCTCTCTTCCCCCCTCCCTTTCCTCTCCCATCTCATCCCCCTCCCTTTCCTCTCCCATCTCATCCCCCTCCCTTTCCTCTCCCATCTCATCCCCCCTCCCTTTCCTCTCCCATCTCATCCCCCTCCCTTTCCTCTCCCATCTCATCCCCCTCCCTTTCCTCTCCCATCTCATCCCCCCTCCCTTTCCTCTCCCATCTCATCCCCCTCCCTTTCCTCTCCCATCTCATCCCCCTCCCTTTCCTCTCCCATCTCATCCCCCCTCCCTTTCCTCTCCCATCTCATCCCCCCTCCCTTTCCTCTCCCCTCTCTTCCACCCAGGGATCACTTTTTTATCACTGAGGCTACAATACCACTCACCAGTGGTCTCAACAATAGACCTGGGCGTAACGCTAGCAGTCTGAGTCTCAACCGGATACGAGCTGCGCAGCTGAGCCGGCTGCCGCTGATTCCTCTGCTGCAGTTCCGCGATACGCTTCCACTCAAGCAGGTGCGCGTCCTCGTCTTCGCAGGACAGCTGGCCGCCTTTACCGCCGCCGCCGCCACCGCCTGCGCCACCAGCAGCGGCTGAGCAGCCGTTATTACTAGCGTTATTACTAGTGCTCAGAGCGAACGGTCTGCGATCAAACACTGGTGAAGCGGCCATGTTCACGTCGGAGTTGGCCCGCACCAGCTGGTGCACCCGGTTCGACTGCAGCGGCGGCGTTGTCGGCAACTGGCGCTGCTCGTCGGCAGGCTCCGGCGATTCAACAACTCCACCGTTGCGACGCTGCTGTGCCGAGCGGATGTTGGCGGCCTCCTCCAGTTCCTGGCATCTCACCAGCAGGCGCTCCTTCATCTCAGCTTCTTCGTTGCGCTCTTCGATGGCTTTTTTCAACGCCGCCTTTCTACGCTGACAGGCCTCAACTAGGCTGGCCTGCTCAAGCTCCACCTGGTGGAGATTGGACCGCAGCTTGTGCGCCTTTGGGGTGGGATGGGGTGCAAAGCAACCATGGCATAGAGAATCGTGATATGTACCAATAATCCATGGGACAATTCACTAAATCTTCTCTCACACAGGTACATAATTCCTGACACAAAACAAGAATTCCTGACACAAACCAAGAATTCCTGACACATACCAATAATCGCTGACACAAACCAATAATCCCTGACACATACCAAGAATTCCTGACACAAACCAAGAATTCCTGACAAACCAAGAATCCCTGACACATACCAAGAATCCCAGACATATACCAAGAATCCCTGACACAAAACAAGAATCCCTGACACATACCAAGAATCCCTGACACATACCAAGAATCCCTGACACATACCAAGAATCCCAGACATATACCAAGAATCCCTGACACAAAACAAGAATCCCTGACACATACCAAGAATCCCTGACACATACCAAGAATCCCTGACATATACCAAGAATCCCTGACACAAAACAAGAATCCCTGACACATACCAAGAATCCCTGACACATACCAAGAATCCCTGACACATACCAAGAATCCCTGAAACACAGAATCCCTGACACGAACCAAGAATCCCTGACACATGTCTAAAATCCCTGACACAAAACATAGAATCCCTGACACATGTCTAAAATCCCTGACACAAAACATAGAATCCCTGACACATGTCTAAAATCCCTGACACAAAACATAGAATTCCTGACACAAAACTAGAAACCCCGACAAACCTCCGCCTTGGATGCCTTCAACTCCTCCTCCGCAGCCTCCAGCTCTTTAGTCAGCCTATCCGTCACGGCTTTAACCTCGCGTTGAACCTCTTCGCGGGCAGCTGCCGAGGCGCGCAGCTCGGCGCCGCTGCGCTGCCGATTGCTTCGATACTGCAGCTCCTGCAGCTGGTCCTGCAGCTCGGCCAGCTCCAGCTCCGACTTCGTTCGCAACTCGCGCAGCTTGTTGGCCGCTTCGGACTCCGCCTGCAGCCGATCGCTAGTGGTCGCGAGTTCGCGCCGGAGCCTGGCCGATTCGCGCTGCAACTCGTCCTGCTGGCTGGCCGCCAAGGCCAACCGATTGGACAGGCGATCGATCTCGGCATCTCGGCTGAGCAGCTCGTCTTCGCAATCGGCCAGGCGGCGCTGAAGGCTCTCGACTTTCCGCTGGGCTCGGTCGCGTTCCATGGCGATCGATTCCGACGCCTGCTCGGCCGCTTGGCGGGCCTGTTCGAGGTTATTATGATTTATGATCAGGTATTGTTTGCGTTTGGAGTTTCCAGCATTGCATTTTTAGCTCAGGTTTTGCTCCAGAGACTTTTTTGGCGAAATCCTGACACATTTTACAGGGCAATTCTGGCTAAACCCCATCGGGGCTGGCCGCCAGTGCTGGACTGTCAGGCGTGGGGTGGAAGGTCCGCTGGCCACGGACACGAAAGCTGGAATTACGGCCCCTCTGCTAGGGTTGACCCTGGTGGACCTGGTGGCAGGCTCGCCGACATGCCCTCTGCACACTCACGCGGCGACGCGGTGGTGCAAGGCCCCTGTTCTGTGGTGAGCGGGACATTGACAGCTGGCTGTGCCATGTTGCAGTCAGACCGTTCCCATAGGCCCAATGACCAGGTGACCCAGTTGGGCCGTCAACAACAATCAGGGCCATGCTGACACATTTTTAGCTTCATACTGACACCTTTTCAGCGCCATCCTGACACATTTTTAGCTTCATACTGACACCTTTTCAGCGCCATCCTGACACATTTTTAGCTTCATACTGACACCTTTTCAGCGCCATCCTGACACATTTTTAGCTTCATACTGACACCTTTTCAGCGCCATCCTGACACATTTTTAGCTTCATACTGACACATTTTTAGCTTCATACTGACACATTTTTAGCTTCATACTGACACCTTTTCAGCGCCATCCTGACACCCTTTTCAGCGCCATCCTGACACTTTTTAGCGCCATTCTGATACCTTTTTTAATGCCATACTGACACTTTTTCAGGGCCAGGTTGACACATTTCTCAGCTTCATTCTGACACATTTCTCAGCTTCATCCTGACACATCTCTCAGCTTCATTCTGACACCTTTTTTAGCTTCATTCTGACACATTTCTCAGCTTCATCCTGACAAATCTCTCAGCTTCATTCTGACACCTTTTTAGCTTCATTCTGACACATTTCTCAGCTTCATCCTGACAAATCTCTCAGCTTCATTCTGACACCTTTTTAGCTTCATCCTGACACATTTCTCAGCTTCATTCTGACACATTTTTAGCTTCATTCTGACACATTTCTCAGCTTCAATCTGACACATTTCTCAGCTTCATTCTGACACATTTCTCAGCTTCAATCTGACACATTTCTCAGCTTCATTCTGACACATTTCTCAGCTTCGTCCTGACACTTTTCTCAGCTTCATCCTGACACATTTCTCAGCTTCATCCTGACACATTTCTCAGCTTCATCCTGACACATTTCTGAGCTTCATTCTGACACTTTTCTCAGCTTCATCCTGACACATTTCTCAGCTTCATCCTGACACATTTCTCAGCTTCATCCTGACACATTTCTGAGCTTCATTCTGACACTTTTCTCAGCTTCATTCTGACACATTTCTGAGCTTCATTCTGACACATTTTTAGCTTCATTCTGACACTTTTCTCAGCTTCATTCTGACACCTTTTTTAGCTTTATTCTGACATCTTTTAGCGCCTTGTTGGCACATTTTCAGCACCACCCTGTGACACCCTAATACGAGTGTAAAAGCAATCCTCCAATTGTAAATCAGCTCACTTTGACGATCTCAGCGTCAACCCTCGCCTTCTCCTCCGTCGCGGTGTCCAGCAGGGCCTCCCGCTCAGCCAGGCGTTTGTCCTTCTCGGACAGGCTGTCACGCATCAGGCGCAGCTCCTCCTGGAGATCTTTGCATCGGCGCTCGAGATTTTCGGCCAGCCGGCGAGAGTCCAACAGTTCGGCGCTGGGTTCGGGTTCGGATTCGACGGCGGCGGCTGCCGTAGCGGCTGCGGTAGCGGCATCGGCTTCCAGTTGACAGATTCGCTCTTTGGCATTGTCGAGTTCGCATTGGATGTTGGTGAGCTCGCCTTCGAGTCGGAGTTGAGTGTCCGCGGCGATCACCTGCTGGGCTTCCAGCTGCTCGTGCAGGTCCGCAACTTTGCGTTGATTGGCCTGGGGATGTTGGAGATTTTGTTGAGTTGAGTTGTGGGACTATGAGTGCTTTGAATATTCTGAGCTGCACAATGGGGATATTCCAAACTACACAATGGGATATTCCAAGCTACACAATGGGATATTCCAAGCTACACAATGGGATATTCCAAGCTACACAATGGGATATTCCAAACTACACAATGGGATATCCCAAGCTACACAATGGTATATTCCAAGCTACACAATGGGATATTCCAAGCTACACAATGGGATATCCCAAGCTACACAATGGGATATCCCAAGCTACACAATGGGATATTCCAAGCTACACAATGGGATATTCCAAGCTACACAATGGGATATTTCAAGCTACACAATGGGATATCCCAAGCTACACAATGGGATATTCCAAGCTACACAATGGGATATTCCAAGCTACACAATGGGATATTCCAAGCTACACAATGAGATATTTCAAGCTACACAATGGGATATTCCAAACTACACAATGGGATATTCCAAGCTACACAATGGGATATTCCAAACTACACAATGGGATATTCCAAGCTACACAATGGGATATTTCAAGCTACAAGCTCACCTTCACCGCAGCATCGTACGCAGCCTTCAAGTCGGCCAGTTCAGCCAGAGCCTGATCTCTGGCAGCGCGCAGTCCTTCAGCGAATTGGCGCTTCTCATTTAGCGCCGATTCGAATTCGGCGCGCGCTTCAGCTTGGCGCCGGTCGGCGTCCTCCATAGCGGCGGCGCAGCGCTCCCTGGTGTCGTGCGCCTCCTGACTGCCGGCTTGCCGGGCCAATTGAAGCTCTTCAACAGTGTGCGCCAGCTCGGCGGCCAGCTGATCCCGATCCTGCTCAAGGCAACGCTTCACTTCGTCTAGTTCGCGTTCTCGAGTTTCGAAGTTTTTGCGCGAATTAGCCAGCTCTGCTTTGACCGACGCTAGGGCCGTTTTGTGCTCCTCAGCCTGCATAAGCAGCTCGGTTTGTAACTCTTTCACTCGTTCGTTGGCGCTGTCCAACTGCGATTCCACGAACTTGTAGGCCTCTTGCATTTGTTCAATGAGCTGCAAGCGTGTGTTGTGTATGGCTTAGTGACGTATGAGCCACACTTGCCAGGGTGACATGTTGGCGGCAGATAAAGTGGGATTTGCATCGAAGGAAGGAAGGGGAAACATTGTGAAGGGAGATTGTGAAGGGAGGGAGAAGGTGATAAAGAGAGGGAGATAAAAGCGAGGGTAAAGATGGTGATGCGAGGGGAAAGATGATGGAAGGGAGGGGAAAGATAATGGAAGGAGGAAGATGATAGTAGGGGAAGAAGATCAACGGAGAGGAAAGATGGTAAAGGGAGGGGAAAGATGGTAAAGGGAGGGGAAAGACGGTAAAGGGAGGGGAAAGATGGTAAAGGGAGTGGAAAGATGGTAAAGGGAGTGGAAAGATGGTAAAGGGAGGGGAAAGATGGTAAAGGGAGTGGAAAGATGGTAAAGGGAGTGGAAAGATGGTAAAGGGAGTGGAAAGATGGTAAAGGGAGGTGAAAGATGGTAAAGGGAGTGGAAAGATGGTAAAGGGAGGGGAAAATTGGTAAAGGGAGGGGAAAGATGGTAAAGGGAGAGTAGAGATGGTAAAGGGAGGGGAAAGATGGTAAAGGGAGGTGAGGGGAACCAGTGTAAAAGTGAGCAATAGGATCAACAATCAATTCCAGCAGATCCGCAGGCGTCACTCACAGTTTTAGTTCTCTCAAACTGCTTCTCCAGCCGTTCCACACTGGTAGTCCTATTTTTCATTTCGGTCAGCGCGGCATCCTTAGCGGCCGTCTCGGCCTCCAGTTTGCTGGCCAACTCCCGCAGCCTGTCAGCTTCAGCCTGCAGATCGGCAACCCGATCGTTGGCAGCGGAAGCCTCCAACTGAGCAGCGTCCAGTTGGAGCTCCTTGCTGGCCAGCTCCTTGCGCAAGTTGTTCATTGTAGACTCGATAGAGGCGACAGATTTCTTAGCGGCCGCTTCGCGATCGGCGGCTGCATTCTCGGCGGCCTGCTTGATTTTCTCTGCCTCTTCCAATGCCTCCTTGGAGGTGGCGTCGGCTTCAAGGCGAATCTGCAGCATCTCCATCCGCGCAATGCCCAAATCAGCGTCCAGCTTGTTTCGTTCCTCGCGAACTTTGGCGGCATCAGCTCTGGCTGCTTCCAGCTCCTGTTCCAAGTAGTAGATCTTCTTCTCCGTGACGCCGAACAGGGTCTCGGCCGAGTCTGGCTCGGCCGCCGCAGCCATGGCCGAATCGTCCAATCTGGAGCTCATCTCGGCCAGCTGTTGGCGCATCTCGGCGCAACGGCGCTCGGCCGCCTCGGCCGAATCTTGGGCCTCCTTTTTGGCCTGCAACAGCCGGTTGATTTCGCTGTGGGGGGGGGGTAGGCGGCGATGATTCTCATGCATACCGTGAGATTTTGTGATGATTCTCATGCATACCGTGAGATTTTGTGATGATTCTCATGCATACCGTGAAATTTTGTGATGATTCTCATGCATACCGTGAGATTTTGTGATGATTCTCATGTATACAATGAGATTTTGTGATGATTCTCAATGTTCTCATGTATACACTGAGATTATGTAATGATTCTCATGCATACAGTGAGATTTTGCGATGATTCTCATGTATACAGTGAGATTTTGTGATGATTCTCATGCATACCGTGAAATTTTGTGATGATTCTCATGCATACCGTGAGATTTTGTGATGATTCTCATGTATACAATGAGATTTTGTGATGATTCTCAATGTTCTCATGTATACACTGAGATTATGTAATGATTCTCATGCATACAGTGAGATTTTGCGATGATTCTCATGTATACAGTGAGATTATGTAATGATTCTCATGCATACAGTGAGATTTTGCGATGATTCTCATGTATACAGTGAGATTTTGTGATGATTCTCAATGTTCTCATGTATACACTGAGATTATGTAATGATTCTCATGCATACAGTGAGATTTTGCGATGATTCTCATGTATACAGTGAGATTTTGTGATGATTCTTATGTATACAGTGAGATTTTGTGATGATTCTCATATAAACAGTGAGATTTTGTGATGATTCTCATGTATACAGTGAGATTTTGTGATGATTCTCATATACACAGTGAGATTTTGTGATGATTCTCATGCATACAGTGAGATTTTGTGATGATTCTCATGCATAGTCGGTGTGATTTTGATATGCCAATTAACTATAGCCGAATACTCACGAATTAGCGCGCATCAACTCGTCAGTGAGGTGTCCAACGTGCTCTTCGGCTTCCCGTCGAGTACAGCTGCCCTGCCTGTTGGCCTGCAGTCGTTCCAGCGTCGCTTTCATCGCCTCCCGTTCGTGCATCAGCCTGTCGAACTCCTGCTCCAGGTAGCTGTACCGATCGGCATACCGGCTCATCTCTTGTAGCGACTCGGTCACGTGACCCAGCTGCTCGGCCTGCTCAGCTAATCGACGATTTTCCTCTCGCAGCTCGGCCAGTTCGTTTGATTGGTGGCCGAGCTCGGACCGGCTGCGGCGGAGACGGTCTTCCAGATCGGAGCAGTCGCGCTCCCGTCTGGCCAGCTGGTTCTGCGATGCGCATGAGAATGAATAAAAATACCAACGCAAAGGTAATTCTGCCGATTCTGTTTGACTCCTGAACACATTACATGCGCGCCAATGCTGTACTCATAGAAACGCTCAGAGCTGGTGAAGGGAGGGGAAAGATGATAAAGAGGGGTAAAGATTATGAAGGGAGAAAGATGATTAAGGGAAAGATGTTTAAGGGAGAAGAAAGATGATTAAGGGAGAAAGATGCTTAAGGGAGGAGAAAAGATGATTAAGGGAGGGAAAGATGATTAAGGGAGGAGAAAGATGATCAAGGGAGGAGAATGATGATTAAGGGAGGGAAAGATAATTAAGGGAGAAAGATGATCAAGGGAGGAGAAAGATGCTTAAGGGAGGGAAAGATTATTAAGGTAGAGAAAGATTGTGAAGGCAGGGGAAAGATACTAAAGGGAGGATAACGATGATGAAGGGAGGGGAAGATTGTGAAGAGAGGTGAAAGATGATGAAGTAAGCACAGCGGTGTACAGCTCACACAGGGTGTACAGCTCACACAGGGTGTACAGCTCACACAGGGTGTACAGCTCACACAGGGTGTACAGCTCACACAGGGTGTACAGCTCACACAGGGTGTACAGCTCAGGCAGGGTGTACAGGTCACACAGGGTGTAGAGCTCACACAGGGTGTACAGCTCACACAGGGTGTACAGCTCACACAGGGTGTACAGCTCACACAGGGTGTACAGCTCACACAGGGTGTACAGCTCACACAGGGTGTACAGCTCACACAAGGTGTACAGCTCAGGCAGGGTGTACAGGTCACACAGGGTGTACAGCTCACACAGGGTGTACAGCTCACACAGGGTGTACAGCTCACACAAGGTGTACAGCTCAGGCAGGGTGTACAGGTCACACAGGGTGTACAGCTCACACAAGGTGTACAGCTCAGGCAGGGTGTACAGGTCACACAGGGTGTAGAGCTCACACAGGGTGTAGAGCGACCCTTTGACTTTTTAATCAGGGTGCCCACATGGGTTGTAGAAACATTAATAACAGCAAACCTGAGCATCAAGCAGCTGCTGCTCGAGCATGTCCTTCATAGTCATCTCCGACTGCAGCCGATGATTCAATTGTTGAATCGCCTCCGACTCGGCAGTCGATGCCGTCCATGTCGCCGCCGCGGAAGTTGACATAGACACCGAGCCAGCTACCGAGTTCCTCTGTCGGCAGCGTCGGCGAACCAGAGGCGAAGCGGCCAGGTGCAGCTTCAGCGGTGAGCAGGTAGCGGCAGTGGCAGCGTCCAGAGACCCGCCAGTTGGACCAGCGGCAGCAGCGGCGGCCGCAGCGGCGGAAGCAGCCGACGGGAACAGCACCCGAGCCAGTTGAGGACTAGCCGAAGACTTCTCCGCTGCTGCACCAGGATGATCTTCATCGTCAGCGGTAGAATCCGTGTGCAAAGCTCGAAGCTGATCCAGGCTTAGGCAGCCGTCCTCGGTGTCTAACAGCTGTCGGGTTAGCGACATCACAGTGCGCTGACTGGCTGCGCCAAGGCGGTCGGCCGCGGCGGCCACGCGAGCCTGCGAGCTGCCTGTCTGCAGCCAGGCGCCCAGCAACAGCAGGCAGAGGCGCAGGGCCTGCGTGCATATTTAATCCGTTAGTTCTGAACTAACTGACTCCCACTGACTCACTAGTAATCCCACTGACTCACTAGTAATCCCACTGACTCACTAGTAATCTCACTGACTCACTAGTAATCCCACTGACTCACTAGTAATCCCACTGACTCACTAGTAATCCCACTGACTCACTAGTAATCTCACTGACTCACTAGTAATCCCACTGACTCACTAGTAATCCCACTGACTCACTAGTAATCCCACTGACTCACTAGTAATCCCACTGACTCACTAGTAATCCCACTGACTCACTAGTAATCCCACTGACTCACTAGTAATCCCACTGACTCACTAGTAATCCCACTGACTCACTAGTAATCCCACTGACTCACTAGTAATCCCACTGACTCACTAGTAATCCCACTGACTCACTCACTGGGAATCCCACTGATTCACTAGTAATCCCACTGACTCACTCACTGGGAATCCCACTGATTCACTAGTAATCCCACTGATTCACTAGTAATCCCACTGACTCACTCACTGGGAATCCCACTGATTCACTAGTAATCCCACTGATTCACTAGTAATCCCACTGACTCACTCACTGGGAATCCCACTGATTCACTAGTAATCCCACTGACTCACTCACTGGGAATCCCACTGATTCACTAGTAATCCCACTGACTCACTCACTGGGAATCCCACTGATTCACTAGTAATCCCACTGACTCACTAGTAATCCCACTGACTCACTGGGAATCCCACTGACTCACTAGTAATCCCACTGACTCACTGGGAATCCCACTGACTCACTAGTAATCCCACTGACTCACTGGGAATCCCACTGATTCACTAGTAATCCCACTGACTCACTAGTAATCCCACTGACTCATTAGTAATCCCACTGACTCACTAGTAATCCCACTGACTCACTAGTAATCCCACTGATTCACTAGTAATCCCACTGACTCATTCATTGGGAATCCCACTGATTCACTAGTAATCCCACTGACTCACTCACTGGGAATCCCACTGATTCACTAGTAATCCCACTGATTTACTCACTGGGAATCCCACTGATTCACTAGTAATCCCACTGACTCACTCACTGGGAATCCCACTGATTCACTAGGAATCCCACTGACTCACTAGTTATCCCACTGATTCACTAGTAATCCCACTGATTTACTCACTGGGAATCCCACTGATTCACTAGTAATCCCACTGACTCACTCACTGGGAATCCCACTGATTCACTAGGAATCCCACTGACTCACTAGTTATCCCACTGATTCACTAGTAATCCCACTGACTCACTGGGAATCCCACTGACTCACTAGTAATCCCACTGACTCATTCACTGGGAATCTCACTGATTCACTAGTAATCCCACTGACTCACTCACTAGTAATCCCACTGACTCATTCACTGGGAATCTCACTGATTCACTAGTAATCCCACTGACTCATTCACTGGGAATCCCACTGATTCACTAGGAATCCCACTGACTCAGTCACTGGGAATCCCACTGATTCACTAGTAATCCCACTGACTCATTCACTGGGAATCTCACTGATTCACTAGTAATCCCACTGACTCATTCACTGGGAATCCCACTGATTCACTAGGAATCCCACTGACTCATTCACTGGGAATCTCACTTGATTCACTAATAATCCCACTGACTCATTCACTGGGAATCCCACTGATTCACTAGTAATCCCACTGACTCACTCACTAGTAATCCCACTGACTCATTCACTGGGAATCTCACTGATTCACTAGTAATCCCACTGACTCACTCACTAGTAATCCCACTGATTCACTAGGAATCCCACTGACTCATTCACTGGGAATCTCACTTGATTCACTAATAATCCCACTGACTCATTCACTGGGAATCCCACTGATTCACTAGGAATCCCACTGACTCATTTACTGGGAATCTCACTGATTCACTAGTAATCCCACTGACTCATTCACTGGGAATCCCACTGATTCACTAGGAATCCCACTGACTCATTCACTGGGAATCTCACTTGATTCACTAATAATCCCACTGACTCACTCACTGGGAATCCCACTGATTCACTAGGAATCCCACTGACTCATTCACTGGGAATCCCACTTGATTCACTAGTAATCCCACTGACTCACTCACTGGGAATCCCACTTGATTCACTAGTAATCCCACTGACTCATTCACTGGGAATCCCACTGATTCACTAGTAATCCCACTGACTCATTCACTGGGAATCCCACTGATTCACTCATTAGGAATCCCACTGACCAAAATAAGCTAAACAGATGCCATGTAAAATCTTACCTGTAATTCGAATCCAGAATCCTGGGCCATCAGGCACTCCCAATTAACCAGTTCAACAATTCGAACCCGATAGAACGCGTCCAGGAACTCTTCGATAGCCGCAAATCGAGCCATTGGCGTATCGATTGCAGCCGTTTGGGGCGCCGGAGCCGCGCAACAGCCGAGACTGACGCAGAGGTCGCGCAATAAGCGACCATCGGCCAAGTCTGACTCTGTTGGCGGTCTGTTGCCCTTGCCAGAGGAGGGAGAAACAGTGCCGGATAATAGCTGGCCAATCCAGGCCAACAGGCAGGACCGCCTAGCGGGGTCTACTGGGGCAGTGGTGTCCTCGTCCTGAAGCATTTTACAGTGTGATTAAGCTGAAGCAATATGGGATCCCCAGTCCTGAAGCATTTTACAGTGTGATTAAGCTGAGGCAGGATGGGATCCCCAGTCCTGAAGCATTTTACAGTGTGATTAAGCTGAGGCAGGTTGGAATCCCTAGTCCTGAAGCATTTTACAGTGTGATTAAGCTGAGGCAGGTTGGGATCCCCAGTCCTGAAGCATTTTACAGTGTGATTAAGCTGAGGCAGGATGGGATCCCCAGTCCTGAAGCATTTTACAGTGTGATTAAGCTGAAGCAATATGGGATCCCCAGTCCTGAAGCATTTTACAGTGTGATTAAGCTGAGGCAGGTTGGGATCCCCAGTCCTGAAGCATTTTACAGTGTGATTAAGCTGAGGCAATATGGGATCCCCAGTCCTGAAGCATTTTACAGTGTAATTAAGCTGAGGCAGGTTGGAATCCCTAGTCCTGAAGCATTTTACAGTGTGATTAAGCTGAAGCAATATGGGATCCCCAGTCCTGAAGCATTTTACAGTGTGATTAAGCTGAGGCAGGTTGGGATCCCTAGTCCTGAAGCATTTTACAGTGTGATTAAGCTGAGGCAGGTTGGAATCCCTAGTCCTGAAGCATTTTACAGTGTGATTAAGCTGAAGCAATATGGGATCCCCAGTCCTGAAGCATTTTACAGTGTGATTAAGCTGAGGCAGGTTGGGATCCCTAGTCCTGAAGCATTTTACAGTGTGATTAAGCTGAGATAGGATGGAATCCCTAGTCCTGACCTGACTTTAAATCCAATATGCTAAATTCCCTGGATCTAGAGTTCTATTCTAATTATGGCAACAGCAATGACCCACAAATTTATGACCCACAAAATTGTTGTTGGAAAGTATAAAATATCAGCTTTAATGTGTCAAAAAATCATCCTTTTATGCCTTTAAAAAGGTAATCTTTTTCTATTTGAGCTAGGGTTATAGCTCTACAATATGTAATATTATAGTATATACTATATATATATACTATACTATACTACTATACTATTATATATATATATATTATATGTACTATATGAACTATAGTACTATATTGAACCTCCATTTTCAGGGAGCACATGTCCATCAACATATGAACCACAAGTTATTTTTTATATATCTGGCTCATTGCGGAGACAAGAGGCTAATTCAAAATGCTAGCATGAGAATGAACAATTAAGTCAATGACACCAACACTATATTGGGGACATTTAATAAGGAGTTTTTTGGTATTACATTATATAAACCTAACTACCTAGAATAATTTATGAGTTTCTGCTAATGTAATAAATATGATAGGCTATATATATAACTTTAAGTTCTTTTGAAATTAGTATTGTTATCATTCTATTAGTTTATTCAAATACTTTAGAGGAGCATGCAAGATGCAAGTAAAGTGTATATAAAGGGCCCCTCCCGATTTTTTACTAAAAAATAGTCACCGATTAACCAATTTAAATCCACGCCAAAACTAAGAAATATAATTTGTTTTACTACTCATATTTTTTATAATATTTCGCGCGAGTTAATTTTTGTTTTAAATCATCATAAAAATTAGTATAAATAGAAGCGTTTTCGGTGGAGGGAGGACCAACCTCGCGCATTGCGGTTCAATAATACAAGTTGATAGCAATTAATAAGAGTTCCAAGAAAATAAGAATTGAAGAAGTGTTTTCTGTATTCATTCCTTTAAGAAGTAAGAGTGAAGTAGACGGAGGTGTGTACCATATATACTACTAAGAAGGAAAGTGTTGAGTAGTAAGAGAATACGAAGTAGATCTGAAGTCATACGCATAAGAATAACCGGAGGCTATGACCCTCTGATCTCAGTAACGCCCAAGGACTTGCAAAGTACATGGAATACATATACTAGTATAGCCAATAGATTACTCAGGCCAAAAGTACAGTGAACGCTACCGGAATCAGAATAAACGCTACCAGAATAACAGAGGAATAAAATCTTTAAGAGCTAATAGTTTTCTAAGAATAATACTCAGACTAAATACTCAGACTAAATACTAAGATATATACTCAGATCAATTCTAAGAAACATTTCTTGGATTATTCTAAGATTGATAAACTCATAATTTATTAATAGGATAATCCTGGTGGCAGCTACCAATATTTATAAGAATAGAAGTTTAGCCCTTTGACAACTTTAGTGACAACTGTGGAATCATTTAAAGAGACAGAAGAAACACACCTGTGACAACTTGGTGGTAGCTAGTAAGGCTAAACAAAATAATAATTAAGAGCCCTGGGACAGCTTTTAGTAACAACAGTGGGATATTATTAAGAAGGAAGAATCACCCCTGTTACATGTAGTCTGATGAAAGTAGCAGTTAATTACTTATTCTAACAATTTTACTAATTTTTAGTATATTTGATATACACTAAAAATGTCTTTCAAAATTAATTTTAAATAAAGTTCTTTAGGTGATGAGCCCGTTGCATCAAAAAGACCATGTAAAAAACTAAAAGGTAAGTAAATTGCAATGCCATTGGTGTGCATTAAATGATTATTCAAATAGGCTGTCAATATATTCACCATAACATGCTCTTAAGAGTGTTTGAAGTTCAGCTCTGGTTTGAATTGACTTATTTCAATAAGTTGACAATCTTGTTTGGCCAGTCATTAGCACCAAATTGTATCTATGGACTATGTCCTCTATAGGTATACTAGATAATAATACTTTAAAATCAAATCAAATTAAAATCAAATACTTTAAAATCAAATCAAAATAGAATTTTATATAGAGATGGCTATTACTATTATATTGGATCTAATAACCACCAACCAAGTAGTTTTTTGTTTTATTTTCTTTCAGAAGTACAATTGCTTTAATAGACTCTTTACTCTCTTAGTTTCACATGCTACTCAGTATTTGTCAATAGCCCTTGGCACTGCTACTAATGTGGCTATACCAATAGTCCAATACCAATGATTCTAAGTGAAACTACTACTGCTGACTCAATAAGTATAAGTCTATTCTAATGAATATATATATTATGATGCCATTACTTAACAGTTAAGAAAAAGGCTATTTTTTCTCTAATCGATCACATAGATAGATAGAGACAGACCATTTTTAGTATATAGGATGGAGTTGGCAAACATGGAGCATTGACTAATTGCATAGATGTGCCAATTAGTCGATGGAAAAGACAATGCTATCATACATCAACCATTAAAAGTCATTGTTTAAAGAGCACTTTTGCAATAAGGCTATATTTAGTATACTTTTTAATGAAGGCTCAATTATACAGTTATACATGTTCTGCTCATTTTACTTGCTCATTATTACTATAAAAATAACCATTTTACTATTTATACAGTCACCATAACAATTAGGCCTAATAACTGCATAAGGCTAAAAAATATAATATATAATATATAATTTCAATTTTTTATTTCCTTTTTGTTTTTTAAAACTATTTTTATAGATTGAAAAATAATAATCTAGAACATAGTCATACATATTGCAAACTTTAAATACTAAACTAAAGTCCAGAAAAGAACATTGGATAGGGGCCTACACACACTTGAACTAAGTCTAAGTCTAATGGTTCTTAACCTGTGAGTCGCAACCCTTAGTGGAGTTGCTACATTGCCTGACCATTTTCTAGGGGTCACAGCAAGAAATATATGAGTAAGTCATACTTAATTATGCATTATATTGATTATAAAAGGGGTTGCAAACATTAAAAATTGATCTGCAAGTGAATAAATTGGTAGGCCCTAGTCTAGCTAGCTGTCTAGGATTAAGTAAGAATAGCTAGAGAAGGGAATGCTCTAATAGCAAATGTAAATATATTATAATGCCAAATTATGTTCCAATCCTAACCTCAAGATACAGGCCTATAATGTTTTTTTCTCTAATATTGGAGACTGGACTAGAAGCTTGTGTGAAACAATACTTTGCTAAATTGATTTGTCCCGCTATGACTGTGATCAACTTTACAATTTTGTTGAGCTAAGGCCCTACCTGGCCTAATCTTACAATAGTTAGGCCACTATGCCTAGGCTAAACTAGACATAGACACTTAATATTATTTGAATGAAAAGCTATTTATATACTATTAAACCATTACACACTTCTATTCTATTCACTCTAGAACCTAATAAATAGCTGATACAAGAAAAAACCTTAAGCATTGATAACATTGCGGATTAAATAGTAGTAGTAGTAGTAGTAAGTTTGGCTCAGGCAAAGAGCCTGTTTTGCCTATATGATTTGATGTATTTAATATTTGTTGAAAATGTTGATTTTCTTTAATAAAAAAGTCCAAACAAGAATTTGAATTGCCGCTTTTTTAAAGCGCATTGAATTATTAGCCTTTTCACGAAGTCTACTCCAGAATCGGAGTAAATTCCGATTCCAGAACCAGATTCGCTAGGAAAATGAAAAGCATCGAGTAAATTTTATTTTTTGTCAAAAATTACTTAACATTTTTAATATTTTATTTTTTCTAAGTTACTTATTTTTTGCCTTTGAAGTTATATTAGAAGTTAAATTGACTTTAAATATTTTTCATTTTTTCCATAGAAATATGTAAATATGTCAGCCAGCTGTCCTTCTTCCGCCCTGCGCAGGGCCCTGCTTGGACTCAACCGCAGGGACATCAGCTAGGGCGGTGACCATGGCCCTCTCGGGTCATGGCTGTTTTATTGCCAGGCATCGCCACCTCCCGGGAAAAATCCGCAGTGAGAGGAATTATTGCCCATTCCACCTCTACGGTGTCGAGAATGTGGAGCACTTCATCTGTGAATTTTGTACAGTAAATTTGTCCCCGACTTAAGCATTGATCTTTGGACAAATTTACTATACAAAATAGTTACTACTCGTCAATTTTTGCGTCACACAAATATTTATTATCGTTATAGTCTCGTTAGATCCTTTTTCGTTTTATTAAAATAAACCTAGCTGAATATATGCACCACCGGAGTGCGAAACGCGTGACGACACTCGAATGTTGACTATTGGATTCCTATTCGTAGCTCGTAGCAATTCAGCGACGCAGCTTGTTGCCTTCGCTTCTCCCGCTTCAACTCTTCATTAGCCGCAGAAACGTCAGCTGCTGCATGGCCGCTTTGTCGTCCTGTCGATAAAGCGGTCGGTGTACGCGCAGGCTAAGTTTGCGGCCAGGCTCAGACTGGGTTTTTTAAGTTTGGAAATCCAGTTGCCAGCTGGCCCTTGGGGCTCAAAATCCTGTTGCCAATGGCTATTTTCTGTTGCCCATTGGAAACTAGCCAAATTCTCGAGGATGGATATTTCCAAGGCTACGTTTGAAAAGCAGAAATTTGTTCTCTCAACTCTAAGATTGCTATATCTATGCTGCAAACAATCCAATGTACTATAAAATGAAAATCTTGATTGCTTGCTTGTATGTTTGTGCGCAATCTAACAATTCCATCATATCGATTCATATGACAATTTTTTACACTTTCAAAATTATTTTTGAAATTGGCAACTGGGCACACGGGGGAAAAAGAAGTTGCCAGATTGGCCTCTGATGCCGAAAATCCAGTTGCCAATGAGATTTTCAAGGGGCCAAAAAAACCCGTATGGCCCAAAAAACCAGGGATCAGTTCTATATTATGCTTCTTGTGTGCTCTCCGCCACTGTTCGACTCGCTCTCCGCTCCTTTAACTGCAGCCGAGAGCGGCCGCCTCACCAGATTCTCCATTGAGTCGAGGATGCATGGGTAGTAGGCCCAGACTCCATTGAGGAGTCTTTACCGGTAGCGGAGAACTTCGCTACAGCCCGAATCGTCATTCAATTCGCGACTGGAGATAACGAGAGCAGACATCGACTCAGCCGAGCTGCTGTTATCGGAGCAGCTCCACCAGGTGCATGGTTGCCGGTCGGTTGGCACGGTTCCAAAAAGCACCGACTTGCGCGCCGTCAAATGTGGTGGCATCAATTCTCAGATTCTCTATAAATACTGACTGCATGAGCGGTTTTCAAGTCCGCGCGACCTCCGTCGACTCGAGCAACGCCTTTTAAAGTACTAACGCCATAGAGTCAGTAAAAACAGTCTCAGCCGACAGGTTAATTGGGTCCCGATTGTCAAACGACCATTTCAGTGCTGTCCGATCGCATGGTCTACTGCTGAACAGCTGGGTAAAGCTTGAGCCGAAGCTGACAACATTACATTTACTCCAGAAGGTAGGGATTTAAGGAACAATAGGAGCGCCTCCATTGCTGAACAAAATGTTCGGACCGCTCATCGATCCGCTCCTTCTGCGCCAAGTCCCTTCGCCTGGAACAGGGGTGGCCTCGTCTAGGAATGCCGTGAGCTCAAACTCGGCCTCGCTGCTCAACTGCTCTACCAATAGAATTCAGATCGCAGGTTGCACTTCACATCGCGCAGATCTGGAAGGCCGTTCACTTTCTCCCGTAGTTTCAGTCCCGACAGCCATGGTTGAGCTGCGGTCTGCGAAGGGCCCGAACCTTGCGACCTTGTCAAGCCGACTATCCTCAGGCTTGTACGGCTCGTATTGCGGCACGCGAACCCTTGGGATTGTGAGACTAACTTTATCTATGCTCGGCATCTCCAGCTCGACAACGCTGCTCATTTCGATTTTCACCTTGGCTCCGGCAACCACTGCTGAGGTAGCATTCCTTGAGCTCGGCCGCGAGCCGTCCACCTCGCAGTAGCCCGCATCGACAGCCGCACTGTAGGTAGGTGGCTTTGGCCTCGGTCTTTTGCGGCACTCGCACTTGACGGTGCGATTGTTCAACTCAGCAACCAGTCGGTACACTTAGGACGGATTAGTCATCAGGAAACTTAAACTTATAACGTCGCTCAGGGTATCTGAGCTTCGATTCTGGTACAGCGTTCCAACCGATGATGCTGACCTGCCCCGAGGACTCGACCAGGGGGCCAAGGCCGCTGATTTGCAATTGCGTAGCCGTCGTAACAAAGCCAGCAGTCCATCTTGAGCCCTTGACAAGCAAACAATTTTTAGGTGAGCGAGAGGCTGGAATAGAGAAAGGGGGCTGCAATGAGCTTTATATAACGCCTGCAGCGCTTGTGAGAGGTTGGGGGTGTGCTTCAAGCGTAAGTAGAATATTTTTCTTCCCTTGTCGCAATCTGTCGCTCTACTACATGTATGGTCGTATGCAACGAAACCATGAATGTCATTCAATCCCTGTAAAATTGTGCACTTGCACTAATAGTGCGTGTACAGGAGGCCTTTTGCAAGTTGCAACACGCATCATTTTTACTTGGGTATGAAACTGGCAGCGTACGCAAGCTTCTATTTTTAGGTCTTGAAACTGAACGCACAATCGTACACCAACAGGCACTGTACTGATACTAACTTTTCTTAAGTAGAATTGCTTTTTAATGCTGAATATACTACTATTAGACAACCATTGCCCTTCCAGGCTAAAATCCTCAGTGAGGAATCCCCATTCTGCCTCTCCGGTGTTGAGAATGCGGAGCACTTCATCTGTGACAGCCCCGACTTTGCTCAGGACAGACTCACCTACTTCGGCTTAAACCAGGATATTTACGGATTTAGTGTAATTAGATGTTAACTGACTAGTGATCCTGTTCTAACCTTAGCGACAGAAACGTTTTGCGTTAAAGATATTCATTTAAAACATCCGCATACGCGTAGACCCTCGCCTAAACGATGAATAAAAATATTTATTAAGATTTTGGTCTTTAGAACTGAAACATTCATGAATTTTAGTAACCCTTCAAGACAGATTTCTTCGATAGCCTTCATAATGCATGTACTGTATATAATGATCTATAACAAGTTCTATAACAAGATATTTTAGAACAGTTCTTGTACTGTTCTATAACAAGAAGTTATAGAATTGATTGATTAAACTTGTTTTTATTGATTTGCAGCTGTCTATCAAACATTAAAAAGAAACAAAAATTAACGAAAAATCAATCAGTAAACGCGAAATAGCAAACAATTCAAAGATTTTGGAGCAAGGGGTGTTTGGATAATCATGTTGAGTCAGTGTAATATTTTAAACACGATTGAGAAGGTTAAATTGGATACATTAATCAATCACTCAATTAATCAATCAGTCAAGCAATATATCAATCAATAAGACGCGGCCTCAGATCACGTGATCCGCCCAGGTGCCGTCTTAAATATTCGTACAGCGCGCTCTGCAACGGCCGGTCGTTCAACGATTTCTCATCTTCTTCTTGGAGCGTCGAGTCGGCGTCGTGGATCTCGGAATCCTCGGCGTAGTCGGGTAGGTAGCGACCGTTCGCTGGAGCAGCCTGGTGATGCAGTAAGAGTAAGATCAACAGAAATAGCTTGGTTAGCGAGCTGTATGGCTCTGAGTTCATGCTTGCACTGACAATGACTGTTAGCTAAGTAATTTGCTTAGGTAACTTTATCCAGCTTGAAGGGCCAGCAAAGCCCGTAGCATTGTCTTGTTTATAGAGTTTTAAAACTCCCGGATGCTGTTTTTGTTCTCAAAATTATAATATCCGTCATTTTTCCGTCAAGATCAAACCAAAATTTGTTTTTTGACTGTGAGCTGAAAATATACATTAATTGTGGGGCTGGCACAATTACTCTATTGTCTGTATTGCGTCTGCCTGCCTGTTGTGGAGAAAGAGTTTCTTCGGAGAATAAAATATAATGGACAAAACATACCCTCAACTTATAGAGGTGAATAATTACCTTTCCAAGATGCATTTCGAGTGGCAAGTTGACAAGATTTGAGATGCGATAAGGTAAACTTGGCTATGCTCAAAGAGTTTTGCATTTCTTTAGTATCTTAGACAGACAGCAAACACATTTGCTATATGCATATTAAGGATTTCGACAATATTTCGGCAAGCTGGCAGATATTTTTGTTTCAGAATTTGCTAATTCACTCTTTCATAGATATACACAAAGCGCTCGTATCCACACTTAGTTGAATCACCGACTGAAGGAACAGAGGTATAGCTTAGTTCACCTAAGCTCACTAGAAGAGCAGAAACTGCTGCAGATAAACATCTCGATGAAACATCTGTTATAGAAGTGTTCATTCACTGCTATGACGGATGTGGGAATGAATAACTGTACAAGTGAGCAAATATATGGCATTTTATAAGCCAATTGATGCTAGCAGTTTGACAAGCACTAAGGGACGACTTTTTGGCACTCTATGGTTCAACCCTGGGGCTTCGGAGCTACCAATTTAATAAACGGAGCATATAAAGTGCAAAATGCTATGTATACAAATTCGCTGCATGACTCACGGAGATCAATTGCTCAAATCCCTCAAAGTCTGATTTAAGCTGAGTAAAAAGCAACAGTTTGCGAGAATCCACGACAGGAGGGACGTCAGATGCCGATCAATTATGACAACGTTTTTACGGACGTCGACTTGGCCGATTCGGCCGAGTTTCTGTCGCGTCTAATTGAAGTTGAGCAATGCACAGAATTCGAAGACGAGCTTCAGGACGAGGCGGAGGACGATGAAGAAGAGAATCCTGCAGCTGAGAAGGGCGGCCGCACAGCGTCAGGCCTATCCGGATTCAGACAGTGGCTCACGCGCACCAAGCAGCTCGTCGGCGAGCGTCCCGCCTCCTGCAGGCGGTCGATTCGATGCACGCGCCAAGGGACCAGCGCAACCATCTGGCCGACATGATTCGGCTCAACCTGCTGCTCGAGTGCAACAGCGCCATCGGATTCAACGCCGATGGAACTTTGCGCAACACGGAGGCGGCAGCCAGCGTTACACCCTTTGAAGACGACTTGGACGATGAAGACTCTGATAAAGATTCTGAGCATGTACGCGACGATGCCGAAGTACTCATGACCAAGGAACGCGTGCTGTCCAGCACATCGTCTGGCAGTCAACAGTTTGATCATCGTCACCATTCTGATTTGATTGGCTCCGTCGTGTCCGCGGTGGTGGCCCCTGACTGGTTGAAATGGCAGTCCGAATGGCTGCTCCTGTGACGTCCACCGCCGCCAGTCTGATGATCAGCGTGGCTGTTTTTGCCAGAGCCGGCCGGAGCGGAGGTCCATTGCCGCCTACCGCGAAATGGGCAAAGAGTTGCAGAGTAACCGGATCATGCTCAGTACCATTAAGCATGGATGAACGCCCGGGGAAGTATGACCTGCGCGACCTCGACGAGATGACGTCTTTATATAAAGTGTTACCATCAAACCTCAGGTGACATCGATCGTGTCTAAAAGACG
>NIVC01001949.1:0-44863 GCA_002269645.1 Macrostomum lignano
CGATTCCAGTCCTGAAGCAACTGGCAGCGCTGGACAGGGAGACAGTTTCCAGATATGAGTTCATCCTGTACGCCATGGACCGCGGCAGCCCGTCCCAGACTGGCAGCGCAACCATCGTAATCAACATCGCAGACGTGAACGACAATTATCCGAAGTTTAACAGAACTGCGTACAGCGCCAATGTCAGCGAGTCGGCGGCTCTTGGGCAGACGGTGCTCTGCGTGTTGGCCACGGACCCGGACGAGGGCGTTCACGGACTGGTCCGGTACGGAATCAAGAACGTCCCGGGAGGGAAATCTACCAGGGAGTTCGTCATCAGTACCGCCAGCGATGCATCAGCGTAGCCAGGCCGCTGGACTACGAGACCCAGAAGCAGTTCGTGTTCACCGTGATCGGCACAGACGGTGGCAGTTCGAAGAATTCAGCCGAAGCTGAGGTGAGCGGAGCTGGGATCAGGGAATCCATGGTAAGGGACACCATGGTAAGGGACACCATGGTAAGGGACACCATGGTAAGGGACACCATGGTAAGGAACACCATGGTAAGGGACGCGATGGTAAGGGACGCGATGGTAAGGGACGCGATGGTAAGGGACGCGATGGTAAGGGACGCGATGGTAAGCGATACCATCTTAAGGACGCGATGGTAAGGGACGCGATGGTAAGCGATACCATCTTAAGGACCTGAACCTGCTGTAAAGTGGCGCAATAGTTATTGTCCCCTCCTCCTTCATCATGTTTGATGTTTCGACAAACCAAACGACTCAAAAACCCGCAGGTGGTCATAAACGTCTTAGACGTGAACGACTTCCAACCGGAGTCAGCATCTCGGCAGTGAAGCAGGGAGTCCCGGAGGGCAATCGGACTGGCGACGTGGCCGTGGCGATGGTGACCGTGATTGACAAGGACACGGGCCCCGGAGGCGAGGTTACCTGCGAAGTAGAGCCAACGGACAAGTTCCGACTGGAAAAATCCACGGAGAATCTGTACAAACTGCTACTGACAGCCATCCTTGACAGGGAAACGACGTCCACGCAGTGGTCGAAGGTCTGCTGCAGAGATCACGGCACGCCATCTTTGAGCAGCTGCAAAGATCACAGCTTTAAGGTTATCGACATCAACGACGAAGCGCCGCAGTTCGAAAAGACACTGTATCTGGCCACTGTTGTCGAGAATACCCAGCGACTGCCTAGCGACGTTGTCAGGGTGAGGGCTATTGACCGGGATGAAGGACGCGCTAAACAACCAGGTGACTTACTTCATCGGTCAGGAGTCTGAAGAATATTTCTATATTGAGAATAGGACTGGCGTCATCAAAGTTTGGCGGCCATCGACCGAGAGACTCACGCCAGCTTTGTCATTTTGGTGACTGCGACGGACCCGGCGGGACTGCGGGACACCGCCCGGGTGAACGTCTCCGTGCGGGATGTCAACGACAATGCGCCGACTGTGGTGAGGGGCTCACTTGGCATTTTTGAGGAGGAGACAGAGGATCGAGGGAGTCTAAGTGGGAATCAGGGGAGTCTAAGGGGGAATCGAGGGAGTCTAAGGAGAGTCTTAAGGGGAATCAGGGGAGTCCACGGGGGAATCAGGGGAGTCTGTGGGGAATCAGGGAGCCTA
Source organism: Macrostomum lignano (assembly GCA_002269645.1). Classification (NCBI taxonomy): domain Eukaryota; kingdom Metazoa; phylum Platyhelminthes; family Macrostomidae; genus Macrostomum; species Macrostomum lignano. The sequence continues at coordinate 1,620 of NIVC01001949.1, forward strand.
ATGGGGAGCCAGGGAAGTCTAAGGGGAATCGGCAGAGTCTAAAGGGGAATTAAGGAGTCTAAGGGGCAATCAGGGGAGTCTAAGGGGGAATCGGGGGAGTCTAAGGGGAAATAAGGGAAGTCTAAGGGGGAATCAAGTGAGTTTAAGGGGGAATCGAGGGAGTCTAAGGGGCAATCAGGGGAGTCTAAGGGGGAATCAGGGAGTCTAAGGGGAGCCAGTGGAGTCTAAGGGAGTCAGGGAGTCTAAGGGAAATCAGGGGAGTCTAAGGGGAGTCAGGGGAGTCTAAGGGGAGTCAGGGGAGTCTAAGGGGAGTCAGGGGAGTCTAAGGGGAGTCAGGGGAGTCTAAGGGAAATCAGGGGAGTCTAAGGGAAGTCAGGGGAGTCTAAGGGGAGTCAGGGGAGTCTAAGGGGAGTCAGGGGAGTCTAAGGGAAATCAGGGGAGTCTAAGGGGAGTCAGAGGAGTCTATAGGGGAATCAGGGAGACAGATCATGGGAATCTAAGAATAAATCGACATAATCACGAGGGAATTACAGTGGAATCATTTGACTGTAGAAGAAATCAGAATAAACCTTGACTTGAAATCAACTTGAGATCCGAATAATTAAGATCTTGTACGTTTTTTTATTTGAGCCCTAGAAAGGGCCGCTTTATCAGAAAAAGCTATTAAAATAAATAGTTGAAACACTAGACTGATTGAATTTTTTCCGGAATATCTAGTTGCCCCGAACTCAACCCAGATCGAAATTGATCCGAAATCAGAACCTCCTGCATGCTTTCGTGCTCCTGCAGGAGAGACACGCTGGGCCATGCAGTCCCGTTCTCCGTGGAACATTGAACTGCACTCAGAACAAAACGCCCCATCGAAAACTCAAATTTTGTGTCCGCTTCTAAAAGCTTTTTTCTGCGCCATCAGCTCAGTTGTCAGCCTGTTTTAGTCGCCAGATTGCCTGCTGTGGGAGAAATACCTGTTCAGGTCTTCCTCATTTCTCACCCCTCTGACTCTCTCTTCCTCATTCTCACCCTCTGAATCTCTCTTCCTCATTCTCCCCCCTCTGACTCTCTCTTCCTCATTATCCCCCTCTGACTCTCTCTTCCTCATTAACCCCCTCTGACTCTCTCTTCCTCATTCTCCTCTCTGACTCTCTCTTCCTCATTCTCCCCCTCTGACTCTCTCTTCCTCATTCTCCCCCTCTGACTCTCTCTTCCTCATTCTCCCCCTCTGACTCTCTCTTCCTCATTCTCCCCCTCTGACTCTCTCTTCCTTATTCTCCCTCTCTGACTCTCTCTTTCACATTCTCACCCTCTCTGACTCTCTCTTCCTCATTCTCCCCTCTGACTCTCTCTTCCTCATTCTCCCCTCTGACTCTCTCTTCCTCATTCTCCCCCTCTGACTCTCTCTTCCTTATTCTCCCTCTCTGACTCTCTCTTCCTCATTCTCCCCTCTGACTCTCTCTTCCTCATTCTCCCCTCTGACTCTCTCTTCCTCATTCTCCCCCTCTGACTCTCTCTTCCTTATTCTCCCTCTCTGACTCTCTCTTTCACATTCTCACCCTCTCTGACTCTCTCTTCCTCATTCTCCCCCTCTGACTCTCTCTTCCTCATTCTCCCCTCTGACTCTCTCTTCCTCATTCTCCCCCTCTGACTCTCTCTTCCTCATTCTCCCTTTCTGACTCTCTCTTCCTTATTCTCCCTCTCTGACTCTCTCTTCCTCATTCTCCCCCTCTGACTCTCTCTTCCTCATTCTCCCCCTCTGGCTCTCTCTTCCTCATTCTCCCTCTCTGACTCTCTCTTTCACATTCTCACCCTCTCTGACTCTCTCTTCCTTATTCTCCCTCTCTGACTCTCTCTTCCTCATTCTCCCCCTCTGACTCTCTCTTCCTCATTCTCCCCCTCTGACTCTCTCTTCCTTATTCTCCCTCTCTGACTCTCTCTTTCACATTCTCACCCTCTCTGACTCTCTCTTCCTCATTCTCCCCCTCTCTGACTCTCTCTTCCTCATTCTCACCCTCTCTGACTCTCTCTTCCTCATTCTCCCCCTCTCTGACTCTCTCTTCCTCATTCTCACCCTCTCTGACTCTCTCTTCCTCATTCTCCCCCTCTGACTCTCTCTTCACCATTCTCACCCTCTCTGACTCTCTTCCCCCTTCTCCATCTCTGGCTCTCTCTATCTCATTCTCACCTCTACCACACCTCTGCCGCAGAGCTACCCAGACGGGCGGCAGCTGGAGGTGTCCGAGAACTGCAGCGTTGGCACCCTGGTTGGCCGGATCGAGGCGGCAGACCCGGACAGTGGAGAATTCGGCCGAATCCGGTTTATCCTGCTGCCCGACCCGCAGTCATCGGCGTGGAGCGACTTCCGAGTCGACAGTCAATCAGGCAGCATCAGAACCAACCAGCTGCTGGACCGCGAGCGTCAACAAGACTACCAGCTTCGAATTCGGGTAGTTGACAATCCCAACGGTGGCAGTCTGCAGCAGAACTCGGTGACCGCCACTGTGACCGTCAGGGTGTTGGATATCAACGACAACACACCGGAAATCCGGTTTCCGAGGCCGGGGAACCGGACATTCCGAGTGTCCTGGAGGGAGGCGGCATCGCAGCCTGTGCTGCAGGTCCTGGCTGTGGATCTCGACGAGGCTGAAAATGGGAAGCTGCGATTCCAGCTGGTCGGGGATTCGAACAAAGAACTGTTTGATATCGATCCAGACAATGGCAAGATCAGGGTGAGTTCTGTGAATCGGTGATATTCACTTATGAAACTCGCTTGAATGCATTTGTCACTCAGAATCCGCTCTGGTCACTCAGAATCCGCTCTAGTCACTCAGAATCCGCTCTGGTCACTCAGAATCCGCTCTGGTCACTCAGAATCCGCTCTGGTCACTCAGAATCCGCTCTGGTCACTCAGAATCCGCTCTAGTCACTCAGAATCCGCTCTGGTCACTCAGAATCCGCTCTGGTCACTCAGAATCCGCTCTGGTCACTCAGAATCCGCTCTGGTCACTCAGAATCCGCTCTAGTCACTCAGAATCCGCCTAAGTCATTCAGAATCCTTTTCAGTCACTCAAAACCCTCTTCAGTCATTCAGAATCCTTTTCAGTCATTCAGAATCCTCTTCAGTCACTCAGAACCCTCTTCAGTCATTTAGAATCCTCTTCAGTCATTTAGAATCCTCTTCAGTCATTTAGAATCCTCTTCAGTCACTCAGAATCCTCTTCAGTCACTCAGAACCCTCTTCAGTCACTCAGAATCCTCTTCAGTCACTCAGAATCCTCTTCAGTCACTCAGAATCCTCTTCAGTCACTCAGAACCCTCTTCAGTCACTCAGAACCCTCTTCAGTCACTCAGAATCCGCTCTGGTCACTCAGAATCCGCTCTGGTCACTCAGAATCCGCTCTAGTCACTCAGAATCCGCTCTGGTCACTCAGAATCCGCTCTGGTCACTCAGAATCCGCTCTAGTCACTCAGAATCCGCTCTGGTCACTCAGAATCCGCTCTGGTCACTCAGAATCCGCTCTGGTCACTCAGAATCCGCTCTGGTCACTCAGAATCCGCTCTAGTCACTCAGAATCCGCCTAAGTCATTCAGAATCCTTTTCAGTCACTCAAAACCCTCTTCAGTCATTCAGAATCCTTTTCAGTCATTCAGAATCCTTTTCAGTCATTCAGAATCCTTTTCAGTCACTCAAAACCCTCTTCAGTCATTCAGAATCCTTTTCAGTCATTCAGAATCCTCTTCAGTCACTCAGAACCCTCTTCAGTCATTTAGAATCCTCTTCAGTCATTTAGAATCCTCTTCAGTCATTTAGAATCCTCTTCAGTCACTCAGAATCCTCTTCAGTCACTCAGAATCCTCTTCAGTCACTCAGAATCCTCTTCAGTCACTCAGAATCCTCTTCAGTCACTCAGAATCCTCTTCAGTCACTCAGAACCCTCTTCAGTAACTCAGAACCCTCTTCAGTCACTCAGAATCCTCTTCAGTCACTCAGAACCCTCTTCAGTCACTCAGAACCCTCTTCAGTCACTCAGAATCCGCTCTGGTCACTCAGAATCCGCTCTGGTCACTCAGAATCCGCTCTGGTCACTCAGAATCCGCTCTGGTCACTCAGAATCCGCTCTGGTCACTCAGAATCCGCTCTAGTCACTCAGAATCCGCCTAAGTCATTCAGAATCCTTTTCAGTCACTCAGAACCCTCTTCAGTCATTCAGAATCCTTTTCAGTCATTCAGAATCCTCTTCAGTCACTCAGAACCCTCTTCAGTCATTTAGAATTCTCTTCAGTCATTTAGAATCCTCTTCAGTCATTTAGAATCCTCTTCAGTCACTCAGAATCCTCTTCAGTCACTCAGAACCCTCTTCAGTCACTCAGAACCCTCTTCAGTCACTCAGAGCCCTCTTCAGTCACTCAGAATCCTCTTCAGTCACTCAGAACCCTCTTCAGTCACTCAGAATCCTCTTCAGTCACTCAGAATCCTCTTCAGTCACTCAGAATCCTCTTCAGTCACTCAGAATCCTCTTCAGTCACTCAGAACCCTCTTCAGTCACTCAGAACCCTCTTCAGTCACTCAGAACCCTCTTCAGTCACTCAGAATCCTCTTCAGTCACTCAGAACCCTCTTCAGTCACTCAGAACCCTCTTCAGTCACTCAGAATCCTCTTCAGTCACTCAGAATCCTCTTCAGTCACTCAGAACCCTCTTCAGTCACTCAGAACCCTCTTCAGTCACTCAGAATCCTCTTCAGTCACTCAGAACCCTCTTCAGTCACTCAGAACCCTCTTCAGTCACTCAGAATCCTCTTCAGTCACTCAGAACCCTCTTCAGTCACTCAGAACCCTCTTCAGTCACTCAGAATCCTCTTCAGTCACTCAGAATCCTCTTCAGTCACTCAGAACCCTCTTCAGTCACTCAGAATCCTCTTCAGTCACTCAAAATCCTTTTCGGTCACTCAGAATCCTCTTCAGTCACTCAAACTCCGCTTCAGTCACTCAAATCCGCTGCGAAAACGCTGCAGTGTCAGTTGCAACCGGGCCAGTCACCCTGGGTAATCAGTATTTCAAGCCGGATTAAACGTCTGCCTCAGAGCGTGTTACTGACAGCTTAAGTTTTCGCTTCGGTAGCTAAAAAATGCCCAAAGCCGAATCCGAACAGGGGAAGCTGTGGAATTCCAGCTATGCGCAAATGAGCTTTTTAGGCCTTTGATGGCGCGCGAGCCCAATTCTGCTTTAACAAAGACGACCCAGCAGGGCGCGGGGTCCGCCTTTCTCTTGTCTGCTCTTTAATCTACTAGATCGTACGGGCTGGGTGAATATGATTTCTCAGACTTGGGAGGGCACCTGGGGGAGACCTGCCAAGGGCCGAGCCCCGCCTCTGATAAGGCTTCGACTGATTGGATGTTCCCCTCTCTTTTAGTATTCTGACCACAAATCGGCTCCCCACGCCAACCTTCAGCGTGTCTGAGACTTAATTATGCCAAGCCCGAATGAGTGTGAGTCATTTCCCAACAGGATTTTTAGAGGAATATTTTTGCTGGTAATTCGATGGTAGATACATGACTATTGCTTCTTCTGAGTGGGTATTGATTCTTCTGAGTGGGTATTGCTTCTTCTGAGTGGGTATTGCTTCTTCTGAGCGGGTATTGCTTCTTCTGAGTGGGTATTGCTTCTTCTGAGTGGGTATTGCTTCTTCTGAGTGGGTATTGCTTCTTCTGAGTGGGTATTGCTTCTTCTGAGTGGGTATTGATTCTTCTGAGTGGGTATTGCTTCTTCTGAGTGGGTATTGATTCTTCTGAGTGGTTATTGCTTCTTCTGAGTGGGTATTGCTTCTTCTGAGTGGGTATTGCTTCTTCTGAGTGGGTATTGCTTCTTCTGAGTGGGTATTGCTTCTTCTGAGTGGGTATTGCTTCTTCTGAGTGAGTATTGCTTCTTCTGAGTGGGTATTGCTTCTTCTGAGTGAGTATTGCTTCTTCTGATTGGGTATTGCTTCTTCTGAGTGGGTATTGCTTCTTCTGAGTGGGTATTGCTTCTTCTGGGTGACTATTGCTTCTTCTGGGTGAGTGAGTATTGCTTCTTTTAAGTGGGTATTGCTTCTTCTGGGTTGGTATTGCTTCTGGTTCTGCAGTGAGTGGGTATCGATTTTGAAGAGTGGGTATTGATTCTGCTGGGTAGGTATTGATTCTGCAGTGTGATATTGTTTCTGCAGTGAGTGGGTATTGATTTTGAAGGGTGGGTATTGATTCCGCTGGTTGGGTATTGATTCCGCTGGGTGGGTATTGATTCCGCTGGCAGGGTATTGATTCTGCTGGGTGGGTATTGATTCCGCTGGCTGGGTATTGATTCTGCTGGCTGGGTATTGATTCTGCTGGCTGGGTATTGATTCTGCAGTGTGGGTATTGATTCTGCAGTGTGGGTATTGATTCTGCTGGGTGGGTATTGATTCTGCTGGGTGGGTATTGATTCTGCAGTGTGGGTATTGATTCTGCAGTGTGGGTATTGATTCTGCAGTGTGGGTATTGATTCTGCTGGCTGGGTATTTGCTTCCCCCAAGAAAACCTGTTGCCCTAGCCATGACCCCAAACCCCAACCCACACGCAGATCAACCGCCAGATGTGTGAGTCAGACATCCGCGACCACCAGCTGACGGTGCTCGTGTCCGACTCTGCCAACCTGGAGCCGGTCCGCTCTGCTCAGATCCGACTCACAATCACCGTTGACCGGTCGATACCGAAGTTTCTGCCCACCGAGCCACGCGGCGACGGCAGCGGCGAAGGCAGTGGCGGTGGAGTCGACAACGGAGGCAACGGCAAGACGAATGTGCCTGGCAGAGGCTTCGATGGCGTTCCCGGAGACGGCAGAAGGTCCTCAGGCGGCGGCGGTCACATCTTGGTGGCTGCGGTGGCGGTGGCCTGCGCTCTCACGTTGATTATTTTGGTTGTTGCTCTGTGCCTCTGTCACAGGCGGGGCTTCTTCGCTGAGCTGCTAGGCCCGACAGGGTCTCAGCTGGCCCAGCAGCAACAGCAGCACAGGATGAGGCGGAAAACCAACGGGCCGGAGGCTGGGGCAGACGCCCGCCAGCCAGAGTCCCTGGCTCCGTTCCTCAGCTCCGGTGGCGGCGTCCCCTCTAGGGAGAAGGTGAGCGACAGCAGGACGTGCGGTCTCTGAACCCTGAGTTTTGAAACTTGAAGTTTGTGAAGTTTAGGCATGGCATCTCAGCAACTCCCCATAGAGCCAATTGGCATCTCAGCAACTTCCCATTGAGCCAATTGGCATCTCAGCAAATCCTCACTGAGCCATGGCATCTCAGCAACTCCCCCATTGAGCCATGCCATCTCAGCAACTCCCCATGGAACCATGGCATCGATACAGACTCAGAGAGTCTGTATCGTTTCATTGGATGCTCCATCAATATTTTTTGTATTCAAATACGTACTTTGGCGGGAAGTCGGTTATATTTGTTGATAAGACTTGACATGCCCCAGCCCTTACCTCATGTCTTCCCTGGAACACCGCACGCAGTGCTTCCCATCTGTGACATCCTCGCTGAACCAATCCGAAGCTACTGCGGCGACCTTCGATGACACAGCCAATTACGTCACCTACGGGGCTCCAGGATGCAGAGGAGGGGCCCGTCCCAGACTCTGGACACTGCCGGCGGAACTTGTGAGTGCAAACGGCTTGAGTAGGATTACGAGCTATTGCATAGTTAATGATTGGTTCAAGAACTCCACTGTCTTCCCTGTCACTCCAGTGACTGCCCTGTCACTGCAGTGTCTTCCCTGTGACTCCAGTGACTGCCCTGTCACTCCAGTGACTTCCCTGTCACTCCAGTGTCTTTCCTGTCACTCCAATGTCTTCCCTGACTGCCCTGTCACTCCAGTGTTTTCCCTGTCACTCCACTATCTTGCCTGCCACTCCACTGTCTTCCCTATGACTCTAGTGTCTTCCCTATGACTCCAGTGACTTTCCTGTCACTCCAGTGTCTTCCCTGTCACTCCAGTGTCTTCCCTGTGCCTCCACTGTCTTCCCTGTGCCTCCACTGTCTTCCCTGTGCCTCCACTGTCTTCCCTGTGCCTCCACTGTCTTCCCTGTCACTCCAGTGTCTTTCCTGTGCCTCCACTGTCTTCCCTGTCGCTCCAGTGTCTTCCCTGTGCCTCCACTGTCTTCCCTGTCACTGCAGTGTTTTTCCTGTCACTCTTAGGGGCGTAGCCGGCTGATCCAGGCCAAACTTTCAGGCCCCCTCCCCCGTCGCAGAGGCCTAGCACCCCCTTGCCCCGGTTGCCGCTGTGAGCCTGTGACTGACTGTGACCCGCCCCCCCCCCCAGAAGGAAATCCTGGCTACGCCACTGGTCACTCCAGTGTCTTCCCTATTACTCCAGTATCTTCCCTGTGACTCCAGTGACTTTCCTGTCACTCCAGTATCTTCCCTGTGACTCCAGTGACTTTCCTGTCACTCCAGTGTCTTTCCTGTCACTCCAGTATCTTCCCTGTGACTCCAGTGACTTTCCAGTCACTCTAATGACTTCCCTGCACAATATACTGTTCCTTCTGCAATAATAATTTGATGCCATATTAATTTAGCGCTTAAAATTCGAGTTCGAACCCTATCAGACTCCACCACAACTCCCTAGCCAATTAAAACAAACAGCCAAGCATACAGGCCAAAGTTGAGCATTCTGACTTATTCCCCGTCTGCCTCTTGACAGCGAAGTCCAAGCAGACGCCTCCACCGGGCTCGTCGGCCTACCAGGAGGCTCTGCCAAACCGCCGCGGCGCGCCGCCTTACAACGACTTGGACCTGGGCACCAGCAGGGCTGGCGGCACTCTCTACAGGACGTCGGCTGGTCAGCGCGTCGAGTTTGTACAGCTGATGGCCAGGAGCGGCTCGACAGCTGACTTGCAGCAGCAGCAGCAGCAGCAGCAGCAGCAGAAGCCGCCTCCGCATCCTCTGCCCCTGGCCCTGTCTCCCGCCGGTGCACCCTGCACAGACCGCCTGTCCAGAAAGCGGCTCGGCGAATCTGCCGCATCATCAGCTGCCGACAGCCGAGCAGCCTCGTTCGATCGATTCGAAGCACCTTGCGATCGGACACTGAAGCACCAGGGCAAACTGTACAGCATTCCCAAGGCTAGCTATGTGTGACATTCGGTGTTATAGCTGACAGGTTCAGGTAGCTGTCATCTGTTAGACATGACATTGGTGTCACCTTGTTAGATAATTGGTTTCACCTGTTAGATAATTGGTGTCACCCTGTTAGATAATTGGTGTCACCCTGTTAGATAATTGGTGTCACCCTGTTAGATAATTGGTGTCACCCTGTTAGATAATTGGTGTCACCTATTAGATAATTGGTGTCACCTATTAGATAATAGGTGTCACCTGTTAGACACAGTGGTGTCACCTGTTAGATAATTGGTGTCACCCTGTTAGACACAGTGGTGTCACCTGTTAGATAATTGGTGTCACCCTGTTAGATAATTGGTGTCACCCTGTTAGATAATTGGTGTCAACTCTGTTAGATAATTGGTGTCACCTGTTAGATAATTGGTGTCACCTGTTAGATAATTGGTGTCACCTGTTAGATAATTGGTGTCACCTGTTAGACACAGTGGTGTCACCTGTTAGATAATTGGTGTCACCCTGTTAGATAATTGGTGTCACCCTGTTAGATAATTGGTGTCAACCCTGTTAGATAATTGGTGTCACCTGTTAGATAATTGGTGTCACCTGTTAGATAATTGTGTCACCTGTTAGATAATTGGTGTCACCTGTTAGATGATTGGTGTCCACCCTTTTAGATAATTGCAGTGTCACCCTGTTAGATAATTGGTGTCCACCCTGTTAGATAATTGCAGTGTCACCCTGTTAGATAATTGGCGTCACCCTGTTAGATAATTGGTGTCACCTGTTAGATAATTGGTGTCACCTGTTAGATAATTGGTGTCACCCTGTTAGATAATTGATGTCACCTGTTAGATAATTGGTGTCACCTGTTAGATAATTGCAGTGTCACCTGTTAGATAATTGGTGTCACCTGTTAGATAATTGGTGTCACCTGTTAGATAATTGGTGTCACCCTGTTAGATAATTGATGTCACCTGTTAGATAATTGGTGTCACCTGTTAGATAATTGCAGTGTCACCTGTTAGATAATTGGTGTCACCTGTTAGATAATTGGTGTCACCTGTTAGATAATTGGTTTCACCCTGTTAGATAATTGGTGTCACCTGTTAGATAATTGGTGTCACCTGTTAGATAATTGCAGTGTCACCTGTTAGATAATTGGTGTCACCTGTTAGATAATTGGTGTCACCTGTTAGATAATTGGTGTCACCTATTAGATAATTGGTGTCACCTGTTAGACACAGTGGTGTCACCTGTTAGACAACCGGCTGCAAATTGTTCGCCAAATTGATTTAATTATTACTTTGCACTTAATTATTTTGTGTCTCAACAGCAGCCAAAACTTTCATATGGATATTCTCTGCTTACAACTAAAATGTATAGAATTAGGTGTATGCAATGGTACTTAGAATGAATATGTACTTTTACTTAATAGCAAATGTTTATAATATGTTTAAGTCTTCTATAAGCAATATTATTCGATTTCGCACTGCCCGAAGCAATTAAATAATGAGATTGAATAAGTTACTGTACTATGTCTATGCTGCATTGATATTGTATGCATTGCATTAATGTACATGTACATATCGCTCATGCCCCAATTCGCGAAAAACGGCGTTTTTTTGCTGTATAATTTTTTTGGTAGCGCATTTTTTGTTGCCGAAATTCTATTGCTTATAGTTGTTGTGCCTGGCCGTTGTTTAAATATACGCGTCGCACAATATATATGAGTCCACGTGGTAATTTCTAGTGCTTTTTCTGATTTTAGGCCCTAATTAACAGCTTATAAAGGTACCTGTGCCCCCTTGCCCTGTGCCCAGTGCCCCCCCTAAAATATTATGCTCTGCCCTTAAAAGGGCCGTTTTTAGTACAGTGTGTTGGGTTCACCACAATTGACTGCCACAATTTGACTGCCACAATTTGACTGCGGTCAATTTGACTGCGGACAATTTGACTGCCGAGCAATTTGACTGCCTCATCTCTTCCCTCTTCTCACTCCCTCTTTTCACCTCTACTCTTTCCTCTCCCTCCTCTCTCCCCTCCTCTCGCTTCTTTCTCCGGGGGAATTCTCCCCTATTCTCTGCTCTCTCTCCTCACCCCTAGTCTCTCCTCTTATCTTCTATCTTTTCTCTTATCCCCCTCTCGCCTCTCCTCTCTTCTAACAGTCTATTTCTTCTCCTTTCCACTTGCATCTGGCCCGCAGCCATGAGCTGGATTCTTTATCTGGCCTTTGAGGTTAAAGCGTGCCAATCCCTGCTTCGAAAGCCAGTTTGTGGGACGTAGTACTATCATGGTTGTTATCATTTCTCATGCTTTAATCACGTCATCTTTCTGGCCAATTAGCAGCCCTGAGAGGAGTTTGTGTATCTCCAGCTCCACCGCAGTTTGCAGCAGTCTAACAGCTCTCCATCACTCAGCTTCCCACTCAAAGCCTCCCAGCCCCCCATTGCATAGTAGGATTATACACCTAAAGAAGCGCTCTTGCAGCTTATTTATGTATAAGTTTGGCGGCAAAGTTATGAGGGAAATTTCACTGAGCAAAGCTGCAATTTTTAGTTTAGCTAATCGTAATTTGGCCATGGCCCATTTGAGGCTCGGGACTCGGGTGTCCATGACTATGGGCTGTTGGGGTAATGCGTACGTGTTATGCTTGTCACTCTGGTTTTATTGTAGCTAGATTTCATTGAGAGGAGCTTGTGATAATTTGAAAAAAAAATACAAAGCATTTATTTTTGCTTTGAAACTGATTGATTGTAATTTGCACCTTCTTTACTAATGCTACGCGTAGCGTGCTTCTTTCAGTTTCCTTTGAAAACATTTCAATTCATTTTTGGGCTGATTTTTTTACTCCGGTCTAAATCTTGAACTGTCAAAAATAACAGACAAAACGGCCCATTTCAGGCCCATATATGTAGAAAAGTTACCGAGAGGCCATAGCTGTTGATTACTGAGTGTAAAGAATTAGATTGAGCTTAATAATCCATTGGTGCGAAGCAATTTACTAATTTTTAGGCTGTTTAGCTTTTCAGATACAAAGAAAAAATATTTGTTTATGTAAAAATGTTCTGATTACATAAGTGTGCATTGCTACTAGTAAGTAGAGAGAGAAGTAAGTTACACAATGTTGCAAGGAGGGTTTTTGCCGCGTCCAATGAAATTTCTCCGCACGAAGCTTTAAAATTATCGATTTGTGAGTTCTTTCGGACGGTAAAAGTTGACTGAATACTAAATTCTATTTCAGTTTGAGCTACACAAGGTTTTGTTAATCGTATCATATGATAAACTGGAACATTCTATTTCTATTGGATAGGGCCTACTTAGATTTCGAATCTTCCTATTCACCTGTTCAGTAAATAAGAGAAAAGATTTTTACATTGATTTGACTTTAAACTCAATCTCATAATGAGATAGATAGTAAGGTAAGTTGTAGTAATTGCAGTTTTTATTTCACTTAAACATTAATACCATCATGGTGTCAATGTTCAGGTTCAGGGTAGTTGGATATCAATGTGGTATAATATTTTTGGCTGTTTTGTTTGTGCTTTAATTTCTATATTTTTATATTTATTTATTAGGTCTTAATTCTAAATGTTGAGTCAATATTACTATGTTGACTAATTACCATGTTGACTAATGTTGTGTTGACTGGGGTGTGGAACTAATATTATGTTGACTAATTGACTGATATTAGAATAATTTTGTATTCTTTAAAGTTTTATTTATAGTAGTTATTTAAAAATTTTTAAAGATACTTTTAGTTTCAAACATTTAATTTAAGGCAATTGTTATTTGTCTAGTGACTAGACAAATAGCTTTTTTTGGGCAATCTTCTTGAATTGTTCATTAAACTATTTTTTTAATGTTTTTTGCACTCTCTTCACTTTAAAAGCTGGTTTTAGCATATTTGGACATCCCCCTAGCTATTAAAACAGTAAAATTAACAACTTTTTTGCACTTTTTTTGCATCTTTAAAAAATTCTATAAATTCCCAACAAGTCTAGGGCAGGCAGCCTGTTTGCTCATGTAGCCCCCAGCCATAGTCAGGAAGGTGGCAGAGTGTGCGCCGGAACAAATTTTGGCCTCTCCCAAAATTGTGCGCCGTGCGCCGACACAAAAACCCTCGTGTGCGCCGTTGTGCGCCCGCCACTACCTGCCTTGCGACAATAAAAGACCTTTTTTTACAACATAGCAACAATTTTTGTGCGCCAATATTTTCAATAAACGTTACACGAGAGTCGAGTCACGAGACAAGAGAATATAATGGTTAATACGGGACGGTTACGGGCTATCTATATTATGAGAAATTGAGATCGTTAAACCGAAAATAGAAATTTAAGAAATTTTTAATTTAATTTCTAATTTTTAAAACAAAACAAACATAAAAAGTAAGCAAATGGCAAAAACAATGGTAAAAAGGAAAAGGAAAATATTTTATTTTATTTTTTATTTTTTGGTAGAATGCAGTGTTACATTAGATAGAACAGTGAATAGTGTACTGTAACAAGTAACGACTTACATCGTTACATGGGATCGCCACAAGGGTAACGCTGCATGTGGCGCGGCGCCCGCCGCGCCGCGCCGCCTGCCGCGCCGCGCCGCCATGCGCCGGTGTCCTCTGGTGTGCGCCGTTGTGCGCCGCTGTGCGCCGCTGTGCGCCGTTGTGTGCCCAAAAAGGGCTTGTGTGCGCCGGAATTTTCCGACCAAACTGCCACCTTCCTGACTATGGGCCCCCAGTTGGATACCACTTTTTGCATATTTATGTACGCTTTCCATTATATTTTAGCTTGAAAATTAGACCCATATGGTATGTGTTTATTCCTTATAAGTCAATAATATCTTGGAAACCAGAATAATATCTATGAGTCTGCTCCGCAAGAGGTCCTACCCAGCTGTTTAAAATTTTGTAGGAACAATAAAAGTCGGACTGTTAAAATTAGCACATTTCAATTTAATTTCTCATGTTTATTCGCACCCCTAAGTCAGTGTAAAATTCTTTATTCTCTCTCTACTATCGTTTCAACCTTCTCTCCTATTATTTATTTCCTGTCTTACCTTCTCATCTTATCTCTTATCTGTACTCTCCTTTACCCGGTAGGACATTACTATACACCCCCTCTGTATGCCCCACCTTGTGCTTCCCGCCAGGCGCTAGGTGCCTGGGCGTTTAGTATGTCCGCACGCCTCCGCGGGTGCCCTACTGGTAGGAGGTGCAGGGTAAATAAAATTCGGCGTAATTTCCTTAAAGTCTATTGTTAGTAGGCTGTGCTGTATTTTTTGTGCTATAATTAAGCGCCGTAAAAAGCCTAGCAGCAGCTCCGCTCCTGCCCAGCAGCTCTGCTCGCCACGCTGCCCCCTTTGACCATGTACTTTTCATATGTATGTTTCAGTCTGTGATAGACATGCCGTATGTATTAAGCGGCAGTCACTTTAAATAAAAAGTATTAAACATGCTCATGTTAATTTTCTATTTGTTACCAGTGTAAATGGTTTACGGATACTTCTATTCTAGTCTCATTAATTTATTTTAATGATTTTATTAATCTTATAATTATAATTGTAATGGTTGACCCTTTTTTGCTGCGGATCCCACCAACGTAACCAATGTAATGGCCTTGGGATCCCCGTCTCTTTGGTGACTACTGCTGTTGCCTATTACTTTCTGTCTGTCCTCGCTAACTAGCACGGCCGGTAGCTGGCCTGCTAGTTAGCCCCTAACTAGCCCCTATCCGAATTAACCCCTCTTAGTCTCTACAGAGTACAATTAGATATTAAACCGAGTATTGGTAGTTGGTTTGCTGCCACCTTGTAGGTCTACAGGTGATATCCTCGACAGGTTACCCCTAGGTAGGCCTACTGATAAGTAGAAAATAAATAAGACAAAACAAGTCAGTAAGCATTTATTAATGTGAATGACGGTCACAGGCCGATCCTAAATTATCGTTTAATAACTCCACTGGTGTCGCAGTACATTCCCTAAACCCTATTAGGTGTCACTGATGTTGCCCAACAGCGTAGGATGTAGGCCGCAAGACCAGGTCCAGACGGTGTTGAAGGTCTGGCGAGCTGGTGACACACGACCTGCGGCAGTCTTATTGGCCAGGCCAATGGGAAGCTCAGAGGCAGTTCCGTGGCAGATCCCATGGCAGTTCCGTGGCAGATCCCATGGCAGTTCCGTGGACTACCCGGAGCCAGGAGCGATCTTGGAGATGTCCATAAGACATCTGCCTCATCATGCAGCCTCCGCATGGCCTGCTGGTACACTGCTTGCATGTTGCGGAATGCAAGGAGTGCACCAAGACCCCACGAGAGCACCTAACGGCCGTGGGCTAGCCAGACAATCCACTACACAAAAACACCTAACGGCCGTGGGCTAGCCAGACAATCCACTACACAAAAAATACCTGGCTAGCCAGTGAGTCCACGTGTGGACCCACACAGGCTAGCCTAGAGAGTCCACACAGTGCGCACAGTGATAGTACGCTAGATATGCCAAGGAACGCTGCTATTGGTCCGTGTAGGCTGGGGTCGAGTGC
This sequence comes from Macrostomum lignano, assembly GCA_002269645.1. NCBI lineage: Eukaryota > Metazoa > Platyhelminthes > Macrostomidae > Macrostomum > Macrostomum lignano. The sequence goes on from NIVC01001949.1 coordinate 17,263, forward strand.
ACCCGCGGACGAGAATGAGAAGTCTGGGAATTCTGAGTGCTAAAAATAGACACCGCTAAAAATTGGTCGAGTGGCCAGTGCGCCTGACTTGAAATTGGAAGGTTTGAGGTTCGAATCTTGCTAGACAAAATATTTTCTTGATGTAAGTATTGTGGGTGTAAAAAAAGCAGAAAAGGCAGAAGACCAAAAATTAGAATTTAAGTGAACAACATTAAATTATGGTAAGGATTATTACTATTAAAATTAGAGGATTATTAAGTTTAAGCAATGAAAATACGCGGATTAGAAAAGTAGTATTGAAAGAGTAAAAAGCATTATTTATTCGAACATAAATAAAAACGGTGGAAATGATTTTTTAAAATTTAGTATTAGCATTCATACTTCGTCTGTAATCATAGTACTTTAAATCAGTAGCTCATTTTGGGTTTGTAGAATTTAAGTGATTAAGCTGGTGATAATGCATTGGAGAGCCACTCATAAGCCAAATTGATATATTATCGGGTTAGCCAATAGCCTTAATACTAAGATGCACAGCACAGGTAGGCTCCTTGCATGCACGCGCTCACAGCTCACACTGCTGCCAATATCAGCGGCAAGCTCAACCGCCTGCAAGTTAGCGATGTGGCAGTCCATTAATGTGGCAGTTGCAGGCCTAAAGTTAAGTAACTCTCATGAAGTCATGCACTCATCACTCATGGTCTGTGTTTTTTTGGTTTGTTTTTGTTTTGGCACGGTTTGAGTCTAGCAGTGCTAATATTGAACACTTAGTAATCTTTTGTAACACTTCGGGTGAAGCACATTTAGTTCCTGTCATATTTATTGTCATTGAAGTCGAAGATCAATTATACCGGTACCGTTTCGACGTATCGTAATTATTAAAAAAAGAATCTATATTTGAAAGTTCAACTGTTGTGCCACCTTAGATACATTTTTTCTGGTAAAAAAGTCTTAAATGTTTTATGGATATGGATAATGTTTTTGCCTAATATAGATTATATTTAGATTTAATCTGAATATAATTTAGATATAATTCTTTTTTAAATTTTTACAAGCCAAAGGTTATAAATACTCACTAGTGACATTAGTATCAGTAGCCGAAATATTTTGTTTTGCTTTGTCTTGAAACAAGTATATATATAATGTAGCATATAAAGTGTGAAGAAGGGACACAACAGTAAAAAAATTCATAAGTGTATTAAAAATGAAAACTAGGATGATGAAACTTATTAACGCGCAACTATTAGCATATAAAATAAAGTAGAGTAACATGTTGTGCACGCTATATTAAAATAATGGTAGTCTTCATCCTTCAGAATGAAAAGCTTTGGGTAATATATTTTGTTAATGATATATTCTCCAGTGTATTTTCACGGAAATCAGCCTCTAAAACAATTACAGGATCTCTGAATCTGACTGCTTTTATTTAATGTATTGATTGTATTCACAGATAAATGTATCGTGGGTTGCTTTCACAAGCTCGAAATTTCACATCAAAACCAGTTATTTTCATAAACTCGAAATTTCACAACCTCGAAAACCATTTTGAACTCGAATAAACTCGATAAACTCGAAAGCAAGTTTAACGGAAAACCAATTTAAGTATTTATGCACTTTCTGCAGTCCGTCTAGACTGTGTTGTTTATTGCAAAGGCATGCTAGTCTAAATAACGGCGGCAAGGAATGAGTACGTTAGTATTCCTGAAGTACAAGTACGTAGCAAGGTTTTACAAATTGTAGATACATCTAGACTGCGCATATCTCTAATTCCCCAATCCGGTATGTTCTGAAGTTCTGTCCCAGTCAGGTGGTATGCAGTTACTACAGCAATCGTTAGGTAAGTACATGTAAGTGACTGCAGCAAGGTTTTTTAATGTTTTCAGTATGCCATTTGTTGTATTCCCGAATGCAACAAAATCAGTTTTAGCGCCGCAGGCACTCATTTTAGCGCCGGAGTCACTCATTTTAGCACCGCAGGCACTCATTTTAGCACCGCAGGCACTCATTTTAGCACCACAGGCACTCATTTTAGCACCGCAGGCACTCATTTTAGCACCGCAGGCACTCATTTTAGCACCACAGGCACTCATTTTAGCACCGCAGGCACTCATTTTAGCACCGCAGGCACTCATTTTAGCACCGCAGGCACTCATTTTAGCACCACAGGCACTCCTTTTAGCACCACAGGCACTCATTTTAGCGCCGCAGTCACTCATTTTAGCGCCGCAGGCACTCATTTTAGCGCCGCAGGCACTCATTTTAGCGCCGCAGGCACTCCTTTTAGCTCCACAGGCACTCATTTTAGCACTAAAAGTAAGCACTGGTATTTGGGCCTTAGAAAAGAATACCGACAGGCAACTCATTTTTATTATATAAGATACAGACAACTCATTTTTAGGATATATAGGATGCCCGGCGCTTCAGCTTGGCCGGCTCTTACGCCACTATGTATTATTATATTTCAAATATTTTTACAGTATTGGTTACAGTTTGTATATAATGGTGTGCGAGTAATAAAGCAGTGCATCAATATAAATAAATCGAAGTACAGTATAAAATAAATCGAATAAAAGTAGAGAATTGATATTTGAAAACTGATATGTATTGAATTGTAAAATAGGATTTGACATTATGGAATTAAAAGATATCTCAGTTATTAGGCAATAAAATATTGATTACTATTGTGATGGATTTAAGTAGTAAAAAATAGTTTACAGGTATTGTCATGGATACAGAGTAATAAGTGACTGTGGATATCAGTTAATTGCTCATTAATTGGTAACGTATGTAAACAGTCAACATTCAGTGTAAATTTATAGCGTAGCATGACTAGAGAGCTTTATGGTAGCTATAGCGAAGATATTAAAATTGTCAATGTTAGTCAGTTAATTCTGTTTTCACTGAACTAAAGTTACTAAACCAATAATTAAACTGGTTTTAAATAAGCATTCATATGCTTCTCACTTTCAACTCGTTTTGCTATGGTGACAAAAGTATCCAGGTATCCAGGTGCAGATTTGTGGTGCCCCTATGGCATCGCAGCGGCCAGGCCATAGGCGTTGAATATCCTGGGCCCCAGGTCCGGCTAGATTAAAAAGCCGGCAGCCCAGAGCTCCGGCAACGGCAGAGCGCGCTGGAAGCCCTCGTAGCGATCGGGCAGAATCTGAGTGAGAGTGCAAAATGTTTTTAACTGGTTAGTTTTGTCTTCGTTACATATTGCTGAAGATTCTGGAGGGTAAAGACCCAGGGTGGATTCTGGAGGGTATTTGATTAAGACGAACGAGTCAATTGTGGATGGAATGTACTTATCTGTTGTAGTAGGATGCAATAACTCGTAGGATGGTAGGATGCAGTGCCGCCAAGTATCAGAACGTAGCCGAGTGGCCAAACCAAGGCTGCTGGGGTGCTGGAATTGAACTTAATTGGTTGCATTGAACAGCAGTCCTAAGTAATATTTTTTTTAATGTAAATCGTAACAGTGTGCAATGCTTTTTTACTGATTACAACTTGCCAAGCTTATACTATGGTATGATCAATAAATAAGGAAGAAATTGAAGGCAAAGATTTTTAATCCAAAAAGGGGGCTGGGTAAGAACCCTCGGGGCGAACCATTTTATTTAAAACAAAACAAAATAACGCACTCCAAACCATTTCGCCCCGAGGGTTCATATCTGATTGTAGGGAAAGTTCTCGGAATTGTCTCTCTGTCTGTCCTTCTGTGTGTCTGTATGTATGTCTGTATCGGTTCGCCTGCCTGTCAGTCTGTCTGTCCTTCTGTATGTCTGTCTGTATCGGTCTGTCTGCCTGTCTGTCCTTCTGTATGTCTGTCTGTCCTTCTGTATGTCTGCCTGTCTCTCGGCCTGTCTGTCTGTCTGTCCATCCGTCTGCCTGCTAGCCTGTCTGTCTGAAATAGTGAAATAGTGATTTTTTGTGAATTGGTATTATTCTTTATTCCTTAGGGACATCTGTTTAAAAATGTTGAAAAATTCCGAAAACTTTCCCCACAATCAGATAGCCCAGCCCACCCAGCGCAATGCGCAATTTTACAGAAAGTGCGTTTCAGAAAGTGCGGACAGAAAGCCGCAGGCCGCTGCTTCTAAGGCGCCGGATTCGGCGCCGAATGCGGCGGCGCTGAGGCAGCGGCGGCGGTGGTGGCGGTGGCGCCGGCGGTGGTGGCGGTGGCGCCGGCGGCGGCGGCGGCGGTGGCGGTGGCGCTTGATCCATCTGGAAAAGAAACCAGAGTTGAGTGAAAAAAAACATTTTTCGCACCATCTTGAAACCATAATGATGAATTGCGTCACTTAAAACATGATGCTAGTGTATGTCTAGAAACCATAGTGCACATGTCCTCCTCATACTAATTTTAGTAGCCTACTCTTCCTAGTTGTCTCGCAGGTCACTCAGATACTCAGGGTGAACCTCCTGGATTTAAAGGTCTGTGTTCAGTATATTGCTTGTGTATAGGAAAAATTTGTGTGCTTTGGGAGCACTAGAAACGGTGGGAATCCAGCATGGTTTGTAAAAGCGAAAGATTTATGAAAAGGCGATGCAATGCAATGCAACCCTACTAAATTAGTCACATCATGGAAATTTTAGGTTTCTCTTAAAAGTACTTTGAATTTTAAATTTCCTCCTAAGAAATGCGTATTTCCTTTGTTGTTAGACTGCTGCAGACTGCAGTGGAGATGAAAATACACAAATTCCTTTCAGGACTGCAAATTGGCAAGAAAGAAGACATGATCAAAGCATGAGAACAGCCATGAGAGTACTAAGAGAGGAAAGAAGACGGGAGAGAGAGCAGAGGAGAGACAACGGGAGAGAAGTGGAGTAAGACAGACACTAAGAAAGACATTGGGACAGACACTAAGATAGACACTAGGATAGATAACAGATATGACAGAAATAACTATATATAGCTTATTACTAAATATATATATATAGCTTATTATGAACTGTAAATATCCACCTATAATAAATGTCTAAGTCTGTTATAACTAAATGCGCATAGCTTAAAACTCACTATATATGCTTATAACTAAGCAAATATTGGTTATTATGAAGCGTATTATCAGAGTAAGACTCTAGGAAGTCGAACAATTTTAAAGTTCAAAATGCCATCCACAATTTGTGCAAGCGAAAATCACAATAAAAAAAACGTGGCGCCAAGTCTTATGACGCTCGTTAAAAGATTAATCTAATATATTCCATTGAAAAAACTTGATATCGTGCGCTTGCAGCAAAACTGAATTTTACTAAGAATTATTCAAACAGTGGCATTTTCGCTTTAAAATTATTCGATTCCTTGAACTTACCTGTATTCAAAGACAGATTAAAAATAACCAAGTATAGCCGTTAAGCTTGCGCTCAAATATTTATACTCTATGCAGGCCTATGCTTAAAATGAGACAAGGATAGCCTTTTCTTTCCAGCTCTTTATATAAGCTCCTTGATACTGGTGAATAAAGCCACAAATTAACTTACACCGTGGGTGGTGGCCGTCGTTGAATCAAAAAGCGAGAGGCTCATTAATCAAAGGGAGGGGTTGTCTTGCCTAACTCACCGTGGGAGAATTCTCATTGGCCCGCGTGCTCAGTTTTGGGGTGGGTGTAGAACGGTGGCCCTCTCTCAATGTACGATAACTCCTAGTAGGCTGCTTCCAAGTCAGCGTTCAAACTTTTATGGGAAAACTATTCGACTATATATAATATACTAGAATTTAGAATTAGAATTTATAATGTATATTAGTACATATAGAATATATACGAGCGTATGGTCAGACACACAAGACAGACAAATCTGCTGGCTCATCAGTTCAAGTGCTTGGAAGGTCAGTTTGTCATTGTGGGGGGACAGAATACTCTCAAGTCGCAATCAGATAGCTCGTAGTAGGACAGTAGTTGAATTCCTTACTGTACTGTCATGGCTTAACGTTACCAGAGAAGGCTATAAAAAATTATTTCAACTTTCCCTCACAGTTATCCCTATCACCTGATCCTTGTCTGCGGGAAGGGTGGCTGTCTTGCTGACGAAAAGCAGACTAACTTTAAAAGCTTTAAAAGCGCGGGAAAGCTCGAATTGGCGCCGGAAGCTAAATTTGGCGCCAGGATCGCCGAATCAGCGCTGGAATGCTGAAATCAGCGCGAGAGGACCCAAACTAGCCCTGGAAAGCTCAAAATAGCGCTGGAAAGCTCAAATTGGCGCGGGAAAGCTCGAATTGGCGCCGGAAGCTAAATTTCGCGCCAGGATCCCCAAATTTGCGCCAGGAACCCCAAATCAACTCAAGAAGGCCCAAACCAGCCCTAGGAAGCTCAAACTAGCCCTGGAAAGCTCAAACTAGCGCTGGAAAGCTCAAATTGGCGCGGGAAAGCTCGAATTGGCGCCGGAAGCTAAATTTGGCGCCAGGATCCCAAAATTGGCGCCAGGAACCCCAAATTAACTCAAGAAGGCCCAAACCAGCCCTAGGAAGCTCAAACTAGCCCTGGAAAGCTCAAACTAGCGCTGGAAAGCTCAAATTGGCGCGGGAAAGCTCGAATTGGCGCCGGAAGCTAAATTTGGCGCCAGGATCCCCAAATTGGCGCCAGGATCGCCGAATCTGTCTGTCTGCCCGTTTATCTGTCCTTCTCCGTGTTTTTCTGTCTCTCTGTGTGTCTGTACAGGTGTCTGGACTGTACATGTATGGTTCCAAAAAATTAAATTTTGTGTGTTGAAAAACAAATGGTGTCCTATGGCAACTTACCAATGATGGAAGGGCTGGCCGCCTCGCCCTCGTCCCCCGCCTCGCCCGCCCCGCAAGCCGAATCCAGTATTTCTGTAAAGTTCAAAAGTCGCAATGTAAGTTTTTTTGAGAGGCGCGCAATTTGTTCTATCAAGATATTTCGGGTGGGGCGGGGATGGGACGTGAATAAGGTCTCTGATAGCGAGAACATTAGAACCAGAGAACAAGTGTAAGTTTTACTCTGAGAACTGTTGTTTATTTCATTTATAGTAAATTGCTTATTAACTCTAAACTGCTCAGCTTTTGATGCACAGAGACGTTATACATAAACTATAGTTGTGTTGTGTATGAGGCTATTCTGAGATTAACATGAGGAAATCAGATAGGAAGATATGACATTCAGGGATAAGGATGTGAGAATCAGGAAATCTGGAGATTCGGGGATGCCTTCTCTGACCAGCTACTAAGTAGACAAAGTAGACTAAGTAGCTACGAAATGTGTCGATTTTAGATTTTGGGTTCTGAAGGGGCATCCACTGAAGGATCTGAGGGGGCACCCACTGAAGGACCTGAGGGACCAGCCAGTGCAGCCACTGAAGGAACTGCTGGGCATCTAAAAGGTGTTTGACAGTGCTGAGAATTAATGAGGTCTTTAGCATAGAGGGGGAGGGATTTTACACCTGAAAATCTGAAATCTCCTACGATCTGCCAGCAGCTTCACTTCTGATCCCTGCAGCCCTATAGCCTTCTTTTGCTAGCCTGCATATGTATAAGGTATCACCCCATGGACTGATTTATCTGGACCACATACAAGACTGAGGACTGTGTTGATGGGCCGAGACGAAGCCGATCTAGTTACGATTTAAATCGTAAATGAAAGAAATTAGACTGCATATTTAGGAGTATACATTTTAGCATTCAATATTTGAAAAATATCTTACCCAGCCAGCTGGCCCAGCAGCTGGGCTTGGAGCAGCTGCAGGCGGGCGACGGTTTGCATCTGGAAATAAATTAATATTTACACAAATAAGCTTGCTGAATTTAATTCTGTGTAATGTAATGTCCTAGTGCCTGACCATCAATCTGAAAGCTCAGTAAAGCTTATTCTAACTTGAGACTGTGTCTGGAATCTGAGATCTGGAACCTGAAATCTGGAATCTGAGATCTGGGATCTGGAACCTGAAATCTGGAATCTGAGATCTAGATAGAAAAGATATATATAGAAATGATTTAGGCAGCAAATGCACGTACTAATGTCTCTCTTTTGCGGACGCGGGCCCAGCGGCGGCCCGCCCGCCGTCTGGCAGCCGCCTCCGCCGGTGCTGCCTCCGCCGGTGCTGCCTCCGCCGGAGCCGCCGCCGGAGCCGCCGCCGGAGCTGCCTCCGGAGCTGCCTCCGGAGCTGCCTCCGCCGCCGCCGGAGCTGCCTCCGCCGCAGCCTCAGCCTCGGCGGCCCAGTCAACAGGGCCCCTTTTTGAGGCCCTCTTTCTATTTTTTTTTGCCATTGCTGCAAATGATTACAGAAATTCTATTATATAAAATTCTAATCCTTTCGAAATTTATATTTTTATATACTAAATATGGGAGAAATGGAAGAAGTGACAGATAGGGTGAATAGGGAAAAATGGGAGAGAAGTGACCTATAGGGTGAATAGGGAAAAGAAATGGGAGAGAAGTGAGAGCTGGGGTGCATTGGGAGATGGGAGAGAGATGATACACGATAGAGGAGGGAGTCAGTAGAAAGAAAGAGGAGACAGAGAAGAGAAGAGGGAGTTGGAGTCGTGGGAGTTCTAATACACAGGTATTTTCATGAGAAAACAAGACATTAAGAATATATGCACAATATAGGTAATGACTGTTGTATTTTGTATATTTAAAAGTTTAGAATCCCGGGATCTGGGATCTGAAATCTGAGACTGGGATCTGAGATCTGGGATCTGAGATCTGATATATGAAATCTGAGATCTGAAATCTGGGAGATCTGGGATTTAACTAGCTATATACTAACTGTGATTGTTAGCCAACTCTGTTTTTGTGAACAGGGTTGTTGCCTCTCCTGCACCACGCAGAGGTCATCACAACGCAGGAGTGGGGATCTGGATGTATGCAAAGTGACAATAATTACCCCAGCAAAGTATACAGAATTGATTTGCAAAGTGGGCAAAGTCACAGCAGTGAACCAGATCTTCTGCCACAGCATTTTCTGCAAAGCGGCCAGTCTTGCAAAGAGACTGAGGATTGCTTTACTGAGTATAACATCAGTTAAGTTTTAAACAGACAGTTTTTTGGCTCTTAATTCGAATAGATGCATGCTTAACTATAGCGAAAAGCAGCCGAGCGGCCAAATAAACTGATAGTAGTCGGATTGGCTCTCGTCTCTATAGCTGAATGAGACATACCTGTTTGATTACTGTTAACACTTGAGACGCAGGCGTTAGTCAGTACAATAGCAGCTCCCTGCGGCTGCGCTTGCACTGTTGCACTGCTGTCTTCCATGTGAAAAAATTCTCGATAAGCACTGATTCCAGGTCCAAGCTCGTAGTTATCAAACTCATCAGGTTTGTCTGCCGGGATGTTCACTTCAGCACTCGTGGCTGGTGTTGCAGTAGCCGTGGCAGGTGTTGCAGTTGCAGCGGCCGTGGCAGGTGTAGCAGTTGCAGCGGCCGTGGCAGGTGTAGCAGTTGCAGCGGCCGTGGCAGGTGTAGCGGCGCTCGAATGCCCTGCACTTTCAATAAGATCAGAATGTTGGTAATTGACAAATACCAAATCCGTATTTTCCAACTTTTCAACCAACTGAACACATTCCGCCCTGTTTAAATGATGGGGTGACTTGAAATCGAGAGAAAATCTTCCGCGTGCAAATCTGGTTTTGTTTCGCTTGTCACTCTCCATTTGCTTCCATGGAATCGGGCCTCTGTTTCCAGCTCTCTTGAAAGCAGTCGTTGCTTTCTCCTGGATTGACAGTCTCAGCTTCTTCACATCACGAAAAGCGTTGGAAGGTCCGGTAGCTTCAGCTGAACTGATGCTTCTGTCGTAGCTTCCATTCGGGCTTGAGAGGCGATTTTTTCTTCTCGATAATATTCCTCTCCTTTCTTGATGATATCAGAAAGCTGTTTCACCGCTGCAGTTAATTCCTCTTGAACTCGGGAAGATACTCCATCAGATACGTAACATTCGGGCATATCTGTTGGTATGGATGGAGGAATAACGACGCAGAAAGATTTTTGAGCTCGTTTCAAGTCGACCAGAATGCTGCTTTTAAAATCTCTCGGACGATCTTTAGCCCTCTGCCTAAGAGCGTTTTTCTCGTCCTGCGTAAGAGCCTGGTATTCAGCCTTGAGGGCAGGTGTCCATTCTAAAAGTAATTGTGGAATGTATGGGATATACAGAAATCGTAGATTCAGATTCAGACGGACACACAGAGAGACAGACAGACGGACAGACAGACAGACGGACACTCTGACAGACAGACACTCTGACAGACAGACAGACAGACAGACAGAAAGACGGACAGACACTCTGACAGACAGACAGACAGACAGAAAAACAGACACACTCTGACAGACAGACAGACAGACAGACAGACAGAAAGACAGAAATACAGACAGACAGAAAGACAGACATACAGACAGACAGACAGAAAGACGGATAGACACTCTGACAGACACAGACAGACAGACAGACACTCTGACAGACAGACAGACAGACAGAAAAACAGACACACTCTGACAGGCAGACAGACAGACAGACAGACAGAAAGACAGAAATACAGACAGACAGAAAGACAGACATACAGACAGACAGACAGAAAGACAGACGTACAAACAGACAGACAGACAGACAGACAGAAATACAGACAGACAGACATACAGACAGACAGACAGAAAGACAGACAGACAGACAGAAAGACAGACGTACAAACAGACAGACAGACAGACAGACAGAAATACAGACAAACAGAAATACAGACAGACAGACAGACAGACAGACAGAAAGACAGACAGACAGACAGACAGACAGAAAGACAGAAAGACAGACAGACAGACAGACGGACAGACACTCTGACAGACGGACAGACAGACAGAAAGACAGACATACAGACACGACACAGGGATAACTAGAAATATTTGACCAGACTAAAAAATTTTTACTCACTTGCACCTCCGTGCTCGCTCAAAAACTGTGTGGCTGCCGTGTGAACCATATCTGAGAGTAAAAGTTGTAGGGAATAATTTCTCTTACGACTGTGTAATAAACAACAACAGAAAAACTGTTTTGTTGAGCATGATTTCTACCCCTAGAATCCCTGTAATTATTTTTATTACGCTGAATTGTAGTTCACTTAAAACATACACACAAACAACGCGTCAGTTTTAGTTTTTGGAATCATAGAGTTGTAATTAGACTTTGGAATATTTAATGACTTAGATCATAGCGATTCAAACTAAGGCCCTTAATATAAAATCACTGAAATTTGCAGAATATGACAACGATCACTTAGCTAAGCTACTTAGTACTTTTTGTACTTTTTTGTCTTGATCGCCTGTCTGTCTTAAAATTGCCCAGCGATTAAAATTCGCTGGAGCTGGAGTGGCGACACTGCACCCGATTTAAAATTCAAATCAATTACGCTTCTTTATTCTAGAAATTCAATTTCTTCCAAAGTCTCTAAAAGTCTCTTGATCTTCTACTCTCCTCTCCCCTCTACTCTACTCTCCCCCCTCTACTCTACTTTCCTCTCCCCTTCCCCTCTACTCTACTCTCCTCTTCCCTCCCCCTCTACTCTACTCTTCTCTCCCCTCCTCCTCTACTCTACTCTCCTCTCCCCCCCTCTACTTTACTCTCCTCTACCCTTAACTCTACTCTCCCCTCCCCCTCTACTCTACTGTCCCCTCCCCCCTCTACTCGACTCTCCTCTCCCCCCTCTACTCGACTCTCCTCTCCCCTCCTACTCTACTCTACTCTCCTCTCCCCCCTCTACTTTACCCTCCTCTACCCTCTACTCTACTCTCCTCTTCCCTCCCCTTCTACTCGACTCTCCTCTCCCCTCCCCCTCTACTCTACTCTCCTCTTCCCTCACCCTCTACTCTACTCTTCTCTCCCCTCCTCCTCTACTCTACTCTCCTCTCCCCCCTCTACTTTACTCTCCTCTACCCTCTACTCTACTCTCCTCTCCCCTCTACTCTCTGCTCTCTCCTCTCCCCTCCATCTCTACTCTACGTTTCTACTCTCCTCTCTTCACCTCTCCTTTCCCCCTCTACTCCTCTACTCTATTCTTCTCTCCTCAGCTCACCTCTCTACTCTCTCCACACTTCTACTCTCTACTTTTCCCTCCTTATCTTTCCTCTTTCTTCTCTCCTCTCTCCGTACTCTGGCCCGAAGTCATGCGCTAAGTTGTCAATCTAGCCCTTGACGGCTTGAAGTAAAAATTTTGCCGACGTCTAAGTTAATGAACAAACAAACTGAAACAAGCAAGGATCTATAATGACACTTAGCTTCTGCGTTGACTCGAAAATAGACGCCTAAGTAGAAAGTGTAGAAAAAGTGAGAGTTGAATTAGAAAATTAGAAAGAAGTAAGAAAATTATTGAGTAAGAGAGTGTAGGAAGGAAACTGAGTTTCAGTTGGAAGTGTTTAGAGTTTAGACTGGAGACTGCAGACTGCAGAGTTAGAGTTCGACGAGCTTTCCAACCGGTTCAAATCGGTTTATACTGGACAGATTGCTTTGTCTGCTTTCTGGGAATTTTCCACTCCCCATTTTCCATTTGAGGTGGGGTGGAGAAGAAGAATTTTTTGGTCGGTCGGTTTTTTTTGAAAATTTGCTGACATCAATGAGGTGGAGCGGATTCCTCGTTTGAATTGCCGCCGGCGTTGTTGAAACACGAATAAAGCCGGAAAAACTCGCGCAGATAATCTCAATGAATTTCTTCTCCTTTTACTCCGACAGCCGGGTTCTCAAGTCCGGGGGGAGGGTAGTTGTAATCGTAGCGGAGCGGTCGTAGAGCGGCACGGTCGTTCAGTTGTAGAACACAGGAGATTCTGTCTCCGTAAATTAATGCGTCGATGAGTTGAACTTGTTACTTTTAGTAGGGTAGTTGCTGCCACCACCGTAATTTACGTATTACGGAACGTTAATGTCTCAGAGCTTCTTGGAGATGAGAACTTGGTTTGTTTTACGCCCCGTGGGCAAATAACTCAAGATAGGCTATGGGCTTAATGAATTAGTTATGGAACAATATTAGCGAAATATTATTATTATTATTTTTGTTTAACTGAATATTATAGTAATGAAGATTATAGTTTAGCAGGCAGGTAAAAAGTTAATTAAGCACGACGAAGATAATTTCTCGAACAGAGCCGCGGTGCACTAAAAGATTAAGATACGGCTTATAAAAATATTACTAAAGTCAGTCAGTCGGTCCGGGAGCCGGGGCGGAGGCTTCCTTAAAGAAAAGTTGAGAGAGAGGGTGTGAGTAGGGGGCGACCCAGTCCCGGGCCCGGGCCCGAAAAGTCGGGAATCCCGACCAAAATCGTGGCCCGACCCGGGCCCGGGCCCGAACCTAAAAAAGTCGGGAAATCGGGACAAGTCTTTTTTCCCTAAAGGCACTAACCGCGTGCGAATAAGAAAAAATTATTTTTCAACACATTCACACCAATTTACCCTTAATTCCAGCCCCAGGAAAATGCAACTGCAACTGCAAGGCATGACTGCATGAGGCATCTCTGTCTCTGGTCGGTCACTGACCTCACCTCGACCTCACCTGACCTGACTGTGAGCGGTCTGTGATTCTATGAAGCTGTCGGTCACTCACTGTCACTGGTGACTGGTGTCAGTCAAGCTCAAGCCTGTCTGCCCTGCCCCGGCTGTCCGTGAAGTTCGGTGATGTCTGGTGCTGCTCCCATCCCGATTCCCGATGTCCAGTCCAGGTCCAGGCTGCCAAGTCCGAGTGCCGATGCCGACTCCCGTTCCCGTTCCGTCACCGTCCTGAGTCTTGGACAGCTGGACTCCTGTCCTGAGTCCTGACTCCCACTCGAGCTTGAGTCAAGTAACCCACTCACTTAACTAAACAGTCAGATTCGAATTTTCGAGTGTACATGTACGACAATAAAATTACATACTGTTTAAAATTGATGATACATATCATACAATATACATACAATATAGATATATGTATATATATATATGTAATACTGATAGACTGATAGTGATATCATATCTGATACCGATTTATTGAAATTGACATCGTAAAAGATTACTGACTTCTGAGTTTTGACTTTTTCCTTTTTTATCACTTTCGTTTCGTCTGGACTCCTGGAGTGGAGAAGAGAAGTTGAGTGGAGGCCGAGGCCCGAGGGTGGACTGGACTGGACTTTGAACTTTCTGGGCTCGTGGAGTGGAGTCGTGTCGTGTCTGAGGCGTGAGTCGTGACTTGTGACTGATTCGTGATTCGCGAGTTTTGTTTTGACCGTGACGGTGACTCGTGATTGTGTAGTGACTCGTGAGTCGTGATCGTGACTCCGTAAGTGACGGACTACAGACGGAGTGCTAAAAATTACAGCTATGACGCCTATGAGCTACAGGCTACAGCAGACAGACCAGAGTTGCATAAGTCATGACTTATGATTGATGACACGTTCACGTGCAAAAGACAAATGACTAAATGAATAAGTCAATTCCTCAAATGACAATTGCGTAAAACTTTGATTTGACTAAAAAATTATTCGTAAAATTACACAAAATGGCAATGCAATTGTGCAAGCAAGGACTTTATTGATAAATTAAGGCAAGGCAAACGAGCCAGCAGAAAAAGAGTTAAGAATTAAGGAGCCTTAGACTTGGAGTTAGTAATACTTGTCACTGTCAGTACTAGATGCTACTATGTTTTCTTTAAAAGTTTTTTAGTTTTCTGTTATAAAATACTTTCTTAAAAAGTTTAAACCTAGTAGTACTAGTCGTAGTAGCATCATAGATTCATAGTACACAACACAAGATAAAACAAAGTACGACTCAAAGTAAACAAAGTACACAAAACTAAGTACGACGTACTACGACGACTACTACTAGTCTACGTCTACGAGTTTACGAGGTACGACTACGAGTAACAGAACAGTCACGGACTCACGGTCCCACGGAATAAATCGAATAGGAAAAAGGATGTAGGAAATTAGGAATAGATTAGTCCGAACTGATTATAATCACCGACTGACCGACCGGCTCACCTACACTTCATACAAATACAATCCCTACGGCATACGCCCAGTGTTGCCACTCGAAAAAGACCTAATTTAGCGCAGCACAGCACTAATTTTTGCTAAATGTTGCATATTTTCTTTCATTTAAAATCGCTTGCAGTTTGCACTATGGACGCGCATCAAAATTGGTTAAAATCAATTAACGAATAAAAACAGTGCAGCAGGTAGTTGGTTAGTGACAGGAGAGAGGGAGGGGAGGGGAGAGGCAGAGACAGGGAGGGGTAGAGAGAGAGGGAGAGAGAGACGGAGAGGGAGAGACGTTGAGGGGGAGAGGGAGAGTCGGGGCGACACATGCTAGGCTAAAATAGCGCCGTTATTTTAGCGAAACTTGTAGACATAATTGATGAGCGGCAAATTAATTTGACAGAAAACTAACTTTTCAAGGGTAGAAGGCTTTAATGAAGCCCGGTTGTCACAGAAAACATTGGACGCGATACTAAAGAGCCGCTCGCTGGCGACACTCGTAGCAGGAACACAGCAGTAGTGGCGAACAATCGGCTTCAGAAGTTCCAGTTCAGCTTCAGGCTTAGCCCAAAAGTGTAGAGGGTTGCTGGAAAGAGGCTCCAGTTCGCTAGACCAGAAGCTAGCTAGCCTATTCTTCCAGACAGCCGACCTTTTCGTTTTGCGGCGGCGACGCAGTGCTGATGCTGATGAGCTCGACGTCGACGATGCATCAGCAGCTGTAGTAGCTGCGCATGCGCGTTGTTGACTGTGTACGAGATGCAGAAGCTTCTGCGGCGGAGGGGCTGCTGCTGCTGGTGCCGAATCGTCGTCGCCATAGTCATTGTCACTGTTGTCGGAGTTGTCACGGGCACGGCCCACAAGAGCATCGTCCATCTTGTCGAGTTGGTGATCAATGGCTTGAAGAACTATTTCTGCAGCGCTTGATTTGTCAGGAAACCAATCGAGTTGAAAAAGCGGATCGAGAGCAGTGGCAACCATCAGGAAGGTTGTGTTGCAGTTGCCACCGTCAAGGTCGAATTCGAATCGTCGATCAATTTCGTTTGACAAGATCATTTGAATATTTTCGATAGAACGCCTTGCTTTAGCCGACATCCCTGCTCGTACAGGAGTGACGCGTGCCAGAGAATTTTGCAGCAAACTCCCCAACGGAATCATCAATGACACTGATGAGTCTGCTTTGCTTACCATAAGGGTAGCATCGTCGAAAACGCTTAGCAGCTCAATAATGCATTCACAGCATTGAAACTCATCCGGGCGGAGAGAAGTAAAGTTAGCTGCTTCCGTTGAGTAGATTCCAATTGCTCTTTTGAGCTCCAATATCCGCTGAAGCATGTGCAAAGTTGAGTTCCAACGCGTGGAAACATCAAGTATTAGAGCCTTTATTTGGCGCTTGCTGTCACTGTCTTCCCTCTCAAGATCAAAAGTCTCAGCCTCAGGCTCAGCAGTTGCACTTGCACTCAAATAAAGATTCTTTTGAATCTCCTCAAATCTGGTGCATGCAGGCGATGAACGGTGAAAGTGGTGCACCATTTGTCGACAGGTGTTCAGAAGCTCTTTAATGTATTCATCATAATCCAGTGCAGCCTGCACAATTAAGTTCAGTTTGTGTGCAGCGCATCCAAAGTGTTCAACTTGCTGATCAAGGCTTAAATCTAGCACAGCTCTGCGCATGTTTGCTGCATGATCAGTGACGGCGGCAATCGTTTTGTTTTCGAGATCCCACTCATGCAACAACTCTCTCAGCTTTTGACTTAGAAAAGCTGCTGTGTGATTCTCATCCAGGATAGTAGCCGCCAAGACTGTTGAGAAGTTGGTCATGTCGGCTGAAATAGCATGAACAGTTAGGCTAATGATTGACTTTCGCTTCTCTGACCAAATGTCTGAAGTCACTGCAGCATCATCAACTTTTGCCAAGATAAGCCTGATGGCAGCAGCGACACCATCATACATTCCAGGTAGCCTGGTGCGGTAAAACTTTTCGGTTTTTATCTGGTAGCTTGGAATAGCTTCAGCCAATAGTCGCTGGAAGCCAGGCCCTTGAACAAATTTAAATGGCTGCTGATCAGTTGCAATCATTTCAGTTATTAGCTGGTAAAAAATAAGTGACCTCTTGTGGTTAGCTGGCCACTTTGGCTTTGGATAGCAGTCCTCAATTGTTCGTTGCACTTGCTGTGAACTTGGAACAGCAGTTGTGGTCATGGTAATGGCAGAGGCAGTTGCACTGTTGTCAATGGTCATTGTAGTACTAGCACTAGTACCAGCTCCAGCAGTTGCATATGAGTCATAATATGACACTATGCTCTGCTGCCGCTGCCTTTGCACTTGTACTTGCAGTTGCAGATTGACTTCCTCTTCTTCTCTGATTTCAATTTTGTGCACTCTAGCAAGATGTCGTTTAAGTCCTGATGTGCTTGAATATTTTACAGCATACACTTGCTTACAAATTTTGCACTGAGCCTTTTGCTCACCCAAAACTTCAATTTTTTCATAGTGCTTCCAAACAGCAGAACTTGCCATGTAGATGAGCAGTAGCAGTTCAGTGTTAAGTGAAATTGCAGATCCAAAAGCTAGGCTGAAATTTTTTAATAAAAGTTTTTTGAATATTAAAAAAGAAAAATTATAGAATGTAGTAGGCTGTCAAAGTCACTAGCAATGACTCAATTCTTATATGCCATGGTCAATTGGTCAATTGGTCAATAACTCTATTGGTCACTGGTCAGTCATGCTTATACTCATACTAATAGTAATAGTTAATTAGATATAAAAATCTATTTAAAAATCTGTATTAGTTAATAACTAATACATACTACATGCTACATACGTCAGTCAGGTCACAGACTCACAGGCACATTATAAAATGAATAAATCATTTCAATTGTAATTTCAAGAATCAAGACAATATGCCTTGACAATTAGCCTACAAGTCAAATTTAAAGCAATAGATGTCTACAAGACATAAAAAAATTAAATAAGTTTAAATTCATCAATAGTATAATATTTAGTTATAATATTAACAATTATATTTTATACTTTAAATAAACTGACAAAATTAAAATTTATTTACTAGTTCATAACCAGTGAAAATCTAAGGCCTGTCTAGGACCAGAGCTGATGCTGTGGGCTGTGGCTTTACATTTGCAATGCTGACTGAAAGACTACAAAGTTACAGACTTCACTAGTCCAGTACAGTTCACAAACTCAGTATTTCTAGTATTTAAATTTTAAAATCACTGCTAGGCTAGTGCTATAAGTATCGAGTAATTATTACTGTCACTTTCGTTAGAATTATACAGTGTAGTGTAGTGTACTCTAATCAATAATCATTTCATCGTCATCCGTCATGTCAGGTCAGTGGTCAGGACTCATGACTCAGGATCAGGACAGCACAACACTCAGTTAAGCATCGCATCAGTAATAGTAATAGATTTAGTATATTTAGATGATATGATGTGAAGTAGCAATATCATTGATTCGTAGTAGGCTCTTAGCGTGAGCGTCTGTGACCGTGAGCGTCAGCCACAGCCAGTTTCCACTTTCCAGGAAGATCGGATTTTTTTCCAGGAAGATAAAATTAAAACATAGTTTTGCAATACTTTTTTGCAATATTGATTCCACTTTACACGCTGCAGGCTGCAGCCTAAAAGCAAAAATATGATTCTTTAAAAAGTTTATTTGTCATTTTTAAGCTTTTGTAAATAACATTTCCTATTTACATTCCAAGAAGGCTACCATTTTTCCAAGAAGTTTGCTATCTATTAGAGTTTGTAATCGTGTTCATATTTGTATCGTAGGTAGTCGTAGTCGTAGACTTGTAGTATCGTATTCGTAATCATATTCGTTTAAGTAGGTAGGTGAGCAGGTAGGCAGGTATCAGCTAATTACTTGTATTTCCATTGTCTGTTTGCCTGTTCTGTTGAGACAGTTGAGTGTTGTGTTGTGTTGTCACTTCACTTGTGTTCTGTTCTGTTATCTTGTCTTGTTGTCTTACTGAATACTGACTGTGTACGAGCTACATGGCTCTTTACATTGAAGCTATGTAAAGGAACTAAAAATTCAAATAAAAGAATCAATCAATTGATTTGGTTCTTACTTCCTTACTGCTTCCAATGCCAAGTGCCTTACACTTAATGCTTCAGCTTTTCTTCTTTTGCTTACTGCCACTGCCAGTGCCAGCCGCACTGCCGCAGTGACTGCTTGCCTACCTCACTGCTTGTTAGTATCACTGTCACTGGCACACACAAAGTACTTGTGCCACACACTCACACAGTGACATTGAATTTGAACTATTGAGTATATTGATATTTGAGTATTAAGTCTTTTAATGTAACTCTTATCTTATTCTGAAGTCTTAACTAATGTATTAAATAATAATAATATTTATTGTATATTTATTATATTTAAATTTAAATATTTATTATATTTAATATAGTATATTATATTTATTATATCTATATATTATTATATATTTAATATATTTATATATTATAATATATTTAATGTTTATCATATATTTATTATACATTTAATATATTATATTAAATTTAATATATTGATATATTTATTATATATTTAATAGTAATCCGCATATGCTAAAAGTATTAAGATTTATTATGATTTTTTTCCAATTATTGAGCTGTCCTAAAGATCTTGTCCCGAATTCCCGAGGCCCGACCCGGGCCCGAGTCCTCATTCCCGGGCCCGACCCGGGCCCGACTTTGGCCGTCCCGGTCGCCCCCTAGGTGTGAGAGAGAGAGAGCGCGAGCGAGCGTGCGTTCGTTCGTTCGAAAAACCAATTGCAGTAGCGCTTGAAAAACATGCAAATAAATAGATAGCAAAAACAAACAATAACAGGGGCGAAAGTTGGACTGGCAGCTGGGCAGCGGGTTGGGCAAAAGGGTGGGCACACGGTTGGGCAAAGGCGGTAACGCAGAAAATAAACCGGAAAGAAAAACAACAAGAGTGGGGAAACATTGCTTCAAAGGTGGGACAGATGGGAGGAACAAAATTGGGAACGAGAGGACAACCTGTGAAAAAAATGACGAAATATCAACCGTTGACAAAATTACGCAAAAATTCCGGGTGTTGGGGCACATGATTAAATTCCAAAAATAGTAAATTGAACGAAAATAATTCCTATACCAAAGTGGCAATCCGACTGCCACACATTACTGTTGTTTACGGAAAGTGGGGGAAAGAGACTCCGTGCACTTAGAGGACAAGTGAGTTCGCATCTCCTCATCCAATGGCAGCTGACCAATGCTTCGACGGCAGACTATTGAAAAAAGAGCTCGTCCCGTTTAGTTTAACAAAATAAAACATTTTCATTGCTCTTATTTTTGTATTTTCCTAATTCCTTTCGAATAAAATAATACATGCTGTAACGTGGCGTAAAATTAGCAATTCAATTTTTGCTTTTATTGTTTATTTTTTGTTGTTATAGCAACCGTAAAATTCATCTTTCTGTAGGTATTGGGGGCAAAAAGGCAAAACAGAACTGTAACAACGATAACAAATGAAAATAATTAAAGTATAACTACTTTTTACAGACTCAGACCTTTGCAAATTTATAAATAATTTACAAACCTTTGATGCAGAATGCAATGCAGTGTACCATATGCAAGGAACTTTGAGGGAAAATCTTTCAGAAAAATTTCGATGACCAGCAGATCAGGCGCGTAGCCAGGATTCACGTCAGTCGTCAGGGGGCAGCCGATAGGACAGAGACATGAATTCAACTGCAATGTTACCGATGGAAGCTAAAAACAAAAGGCAATGAAAAAATCCCCCTTCCAGGGGGGGGGGGCATGTCCCAAGTGGCAAGTGTTCGTGTCCCCATTTGGCTACGCCCCAGAGCAGAATTATATCAGGACGCTAATACATACATGCGTACCTTCGATACAGATAAAGGGGTCGCTTCACAAGCTTGAAATTTCACGTCCTCGAAAACTTTAGCAAGTGACTTCATAAGCTCAAAATTTCACCAGCTCGAACTTTCACAACCTCGAAAATGTACCGTATTTGTATTTTTTACACTAGCTTTCGAGCTTATGAAGTCGCCTGCTAAAATTTTCGAGGATATGAAACTTTGAGCTTATGAAGTTTCGGGTTTGTGAAAGTGGTTGCTACGACGTAAAATGGTTTTCGAGGTTGTGAAATTTCGAGTTTATGAAAATAACTGGTTTCGATGTGAAATTTCGAGCTTGTGAAAGCAACCCACGATACATTGATCTGTGAATACAATCAATACATTAAATAAAAACAGTCAAATTCAGAGATCCTGTAATTGTTTTGGAGGCTGATTTCCGTGAAAATACACTGGAGAATATATCATTAACAAAATATATTACCCAAAGCATTTCATTCTGCAGGATGAAGACTACCATTATTTTAATATAGCGTGCACAACATGTTACTCTACTTTATTTTATATGCTAATAGTTGCGCGTTAATAAGTTTCATCATCCTAGTGTCACGTTATTGACGTAGCGGCTAGCTATGCGATGACCCTTAAAAGGGCCGTTTTAGTCCCAAAATAAGTTGAAGTCAATTCTTGTAAAGCGGATTTGTAGCGGAGCACTTGGCGATAAAGGCAGGGACTGCCGTAGTTGGTTTTATTGGTAGTATCAATATTAGGCTTGGTTAGAATTTATGTCAATAAACAAACTATAGCTTTCTGGGCACTGGCGGCTGCAACAATGGTTTCTTTGAAGATAAATTGGATAGTCAGGTGACAGACGACGGTGCAATGGCGATGTAACGTGATGAGCAATGGCAATGAGCACAGTGAAGGCAGTGAGACGCAGTAGGCAGGCAGATGAGCAGTGGCGAGGTTGGCGTCAACCGTGGCGTGAGGTAAGGAGGCTCGAGGCAGCCAGACAGAGAGAAGGAAAACAAGGCTAGACAAGGCTAGGCAAGCCAGACGGGACGGAGGACAAGCCTAAGGAGAGAGAACACAGAACACAAGAACAGGGACGAGTGAAACCCCCCAGCCCGCCAGGCGAGGGTTAATAAAGAAGCGCAAAAGGGGGGGGGGTAGCGTAAGCACGAATGATTTTCATCGGCTGGCGAGAGAACTTAAAATTATCGATCGTGCCAATTTTATACGGTCGCGAGAGAGGATAGCAAAATATACAGTGAATTAGAAATTGACACAAAATCGTTGGGCACTACTACAAGTAAACGTCGCAATAAACAAATGGAAAAGTTAAGTTGAAACGGTGAACTGAAGGGTTGAAACTATGGAGAAACAGCAGTCCAACGGCCTTTTTCGGGACCACCTTAAACTGACAACGTCACACCCGCCTCCCTTCCGAAAAAGGATAGGGTCGCGCAAAAAGAAAACCAACACGCGGGGTGACGGCAAGAAAAACACAACGTGACCGCAGCGTATGAAATTATAGCAGAGCGAATTACAGGGAGCTTGAGTAGTATGTAGGAGTATATGATTACCGGACAAAATTACAAAGTTCCCAAGGCTACAGACCATTACGGGAGCAGAACATTACAGGGCAGTAGAACGCGGTGAGCACGAGCAATACAACATGGTGGTGTTACAAATACAGAACAAAAATATGACAGTGGTTACGGAAAGTAGTGCACGGCGGAGCGCGCGGCGCGCGCGAACATAAAAACGACAAAGGACGCGCAGAAGTGATACGATGGATGAGGCAAACACAGAGCAAGGATGACAAGATGGATAAGGCAAAGGATGCAGAGCAGGGGCACGAAACAGAGACACAGTCCGGACAACTGCGGGCAAACGACGACAAGCGTCAGGGGCGGCGGGACACGGCGCGGCGCGCCAAGGCGGAAGAAAACCGGCGCAGGATTGCCCAAGGCGGAGACACGGCGCAGCGCGCCAGGGCAGAGACGGCGCAGCGCGCCAAGGCGGGAGACGGCGCAGCGCGCCAAGGCAGGAGAACGGCGCGGCGCGCCAGGCGGAGAACGGCGCAGCGCGCCAAGGCGGGAGACGGCGCAGCGCGCCAAGGCAGGAGAACGGCGCGGCGCGCCAGGCGGAGAACGGCGCAACGCGCCAAGGCAAAGAACGGCGCAGGAGCGCCCAAGGCAGAAGACGGCGCAACGCGCCAGGCGGAGAACGGCGCAGCGCGCCAAGGCGGGAAACGGCGCCACGCGCCAGACAGAGAACGGCGCCACGCGCCAAAGGCAGAGGATGGCGCTACGCGCCAGAGGCAGAGAGAGCGTGCGTGCGGTGTGTGTGTGTAGTGCTTACTTTTACCCCACAAATATTATCTAATAGCTATATTATGAAATTTGCGAAATTTGGTGACGAGCTACAGCTCATTTTCGACAACAGCGAAAGCGATGCTGCACTCGTCAATGGGCTGAGCAGCGAACTAAGCTAGCTATATTCCTATATATGCATTTTTTTCGAGTTTTCAATGGTTGTTTTTTCAGTTTTTATTTTCTTTTTGAGTTATTATGAGTTTTACTAGTCGCCAGTTGTTATGCTTTAATTACCAACCGTCTATTGCACATTACATGGTTTTAGGGTGCTGACGTCAGAGATGACGCACTTATTCATTTCATAGACTTTGGTAATACCGAACGGATGCAATAGGATTATTCTAAGCTATCAATTATTTTAATTATTTTTGCCATTGCTATAATGTTTATACTATCCTTGCTCTTACTATTTAAATAATATTCATATTGTCGTCATATTAGGCTTACAGGGGCATACGCGCCCTTGTGTACTTTATAGACTATGGCAATGACGATGCAGGCGGAGAACTACTGCAATATATTTTTGACAACTATTATACTTATAATATTCATCTCATAATCATATTTCGACCAATATATGCATTATTTTATGCCATATTTATGCATTAATTTTTTAGTTTACTAGTCTGTGGCTGGCAGATGCCGCAGGGACCTGTGGCCGGCAGGTGCCACAGGAGGTAGTTTTACGCCTTGCCCGGGGACTGAGCTTGCGGTCTACAGGCGCCGCAGTGACCTGTGGCCGGCAGGTGCCATAGGAGGTAGTTTTACGCCTTGCCCGGGGCGTGAAAAACTGGCGGTTAGTGTCTGCTTCCCCACTGCTGGAGCAGGTCGGACACTTGACAGGTCCGGTACCTGACAGGCGGGCGGATGGGGCGTCCGTACCTGGATCTGGGTACGTCAGCCGGGGCTGGTGGCTCAGCTGCTTGCGCAGCGACTGGATTCGCAGCAATCTCAGGTGGTTCTAATTGCTCGGAGGAAGGGTCCCCAAGGAAGCCGTGTACAGCGATTCTGAGCTGTCTTGGCTATGGCTGGTGTCAGTGTCTGTGCTGTCAGTGTCAGTGTCTGGCTGTGGCTGTCCCTCAATGGCTACAGCATCGCCAGCTTCGGCGAATGGTTGGCCTTCTCCAGCTGCAGCTCCCGCCCCCTCCTCAAAGGCGCCTGAAGCTGGCGGTGGTGGATTTGGCCCTGGTGCTCTGCGTGGGCTCTCTGGCCGGGCAGAGGGAGGCTGGGGAATGGTGACGAGGCTAAGCTCGCTCGTGGGTCCGCTGGGCGGGTTCACACTAGGCGCTGGAGACCTGGCATGGGTGGCCTCACCATACCGGTCAACTACGTCTTGGTAAGTGGGCTGTCTAATACACGGTTTGAGACGGTCAATGTTGTAAATGTTATGGCGCGGATTTGGCACCCGATCTGCTGGGTTTAGGAGACCACACTCGGGGACTAAACGGTAAGTCCGCTCGGAGCAGCGCTGCACTACTCGGTATGGCCCCAACCACACAGCGGGTTCTATGCCCTTGTGATTCGGGTTCAAGACCCAGACTAATTCTCCCTCGTGGAACTCAGCGCGGAGGGCGCGGCGGTCGTAATACCTTTTCTGCCTTTCCTGGGCTTTACCCCTAGTGCGGCGGGCTAGGGCAGAGGCTTCGACTAGCGTGCGGTGCAACTGGTGGGCGTACTTTTCCGGCTGGTAGTGCTCATTTGGCGGTGGATTGTGACAGAGGTCGAGCGGCAGTTCGAACTCACGCCCGAAGAAAAGTTTGGCTGGAGTAAATCCGGTGGATTCGGCGACTGTGGCACGGATTGACATGGCGGCCAGGCGGCTGGCAAGGGGCCAGTCGCATTGTCTCTCAAGACAGATGGCTCTAATCTGGGTTTTCACCGTCTGGATCATCCTCTCAGCTTTACCGTTAGCCTGAGGGCGACGGGCTGTGATCCGACCCATGTCAATCTGTAGGAGCCTAGTTAATTCTATCATGGTACTATTGATGAAGGCAGTTCCGTTATCAGACACCAACTGCTCCATCACCCCATACCTGACAACCCATTCAGTCAGGATGGTTGTGGCAGTGGTCTCCGCGCTGACGTCGGAAACAGGAACTACTTCGTTAAACCCGGTGAACCTGTCAATCATAACCAGCAGGTACTTGTACCCCTCACACTCTTCGAATGGGCCTGCGTGGTCCACGTGGACAACCTGGTTCGGGTAACCGGACAGTTCTGGTTGCATAGGGGCCTTGAGCTTACGCTTTGACTTCTTAGTCTTAGCGCAAACGGTGCATTCGGCCAGGACCCCCTTGACTATAGTATCTAAGTCGGAAATAACGAAGCGCGCCTTCAGGGCGGCCATCGTCTTGGTGATACCGCAATGGTTCAACTGGCCATGATACTGAAGGACCAGATGACTGACGTCTGCGGTCTCAGGCACCACCAGGCGCCTGTTGGCAGTCTTGGCTTTGGAAGATTTGGCTAAGTACAATAGACCCTCGACTACTTCAAGGTCCTTGAATTGAGCCAGAGTGCACGCATTTCCCGACTACAACCCTGCAGTTCGGCCTTGGACAATGGCTCAGCCTTACCCTGGACACTGGCGATTAGGCGCGCCATGTCAACACAGGAGTCCTGGGCATTCTGGGCCCAGATGAGCTCAGGTGGCACTTGGGATTCGGTTTCAGGTTCACGGGATTCAGTCTCTGGACTAGGAACAGCACCGCTAGCAGTAGCACGAACATTCGGCGTTGGTTCAGCCGGGGCATCTGTGTCAGTCTGACACGCTACGCTAATGCCTATGGTCTGGACGCACACCTGACGCAGTTCCCTAGAGGGGGGTGTGCGCCGGTGCTTTGGGTCTTGGACCAGGAATTTCCCCTTAAATTCTGGAATCTGGCTGCACGTCGGGCAGTCGAAGTGATCGGATCTGAATTTTGGCAGTCTACTAAGAGCGTCAGCGGGCACGTGGTCAACGCCTGGACGGTACTGGACTGTGAAATCGTATTCGGCTATTCGTTCTAGAGTGGACTGCTGGACCTTCAGCGGGTACAGTTCAATGGTGGCAAGCCATTGGGCCAGCATACCAGTGGCATGCTTCTTAGAATGCAGCCATTTGAGCGCGGCCGCGTCCACCCGGACAGTGAAAGGCTTGTCTAATAGATAAGGACGGAAATGCTCGAGCATCAGAACGAGCCGTAGCAACTCCCTCATGGTGGCGCAGTAGTTTCTCTGGCTACTGTTGAATTTTTTGGATGCGTAAGCTATGACTTGCTCTTGGCCATCTGGCCCGAGCTGGTACAGCACACCCCAGTGCCGTCAAGCGAGCTATCGCAGTCCAAAATAAATTCGCGCCCCTTGGCAGAGAGGTCTGGATACGCCAGAATCGGTGGTGAACAGAGGCTATGTTTGAGTTCTTGGAAAGCCCGTTCATGATGCGGTTGCCATAGAAACGGAGCATCCTTTTTGGCTAAGGCATACAAAGGCGTGGCGATGATTGAGAATCGCGGCACGAATTTTCGGTAGTAATTCGCGAATCCCAAGATGGATAAGAGCTGTTTCTTAGAAAGCGGTTTAGGCCACTCTTGGACAGCCTGGGTTTTCGCTGGGTCAGCCTCAATGCCCCGGCTAGACACAACGAACCCCAGGAAGGCAACCTTGTCCTTGAACAACTCACACTTAGACGGCTTAATTTTGAGACCGGCTTTCCTAAGATGCCAGAGGACCAGCGCGAGATGCGCGATCATTTGGTCATTGTTGACAGCCTTAATGATGATGTCATCTAGATAGATGAGGCTGACCTTCATCAGGAGAGGCCTAAACACTTTGTGCATTAGTTTCGCGAAATTGGCAGGCGCTGTCTTGATCCCAAATGATACTACCTTCCAGCGGAAAGTGCCCTGGGGGCAGGCAAAGGCGGTGTAGTCCCTAGCCTCCTCTTGAATCCCTACCTGCCAGTACGCAGAGGTCAGATCTAGACTAGAGAATACAGTGGCCCAGCAAGGCTGTCAAAAGATTCTTCGATGAGTGGCAGGGGGAAGCTACACGGCTTGATGAGCTTATTGACGGCCCTATAGTCTATACACAAGCGTTGAGTGCCGTCCTTCTTCTTGACTAGAACGATAGGTGACACCCAGTCGGAGTCGCATTCCTCGATGACCCCTTGTTCGAGCATCTGCGCTATGTTCTGATCTAGGAAATCCTTTTGGGCTGGCGTAGTGCGCCTGTATGGTTGCGCAACAGGCTTGGCCTTGGGATCTATTAATTCTATGCCATCTCGTGTAATGTGGTATGGCCTAAATCTGCGTTTGATCTAGAAATTTGGCTATTGAAGTAGTTGAGCAGTTTCAATACGGTGGCGAGTTGGCCCCTAGACAATTTGGCTTGGTCGAGTTGGAACTGCGTTGTCAGCCATTTGGCTAACTCCCTACTAGGCGGCGGCAGTTT